>JAUIMM010000819.1:600000-1182500 GCA_031769625.1 Taudactylus pleione | reverse complement strand
CCATCCAGGGTTCCGGAACTCATGGGGTGCTGCACAGTATGATGGCCGCCTGTTAATTTTATCTCGGTTTGTTTTCTCTATATCCTAAATAAGTTACAGATCTGAGATCCGTTTCTACATTTCATGATCCCTCAAGCTGCCCAGATTGTCGGCCCTCTGCCCTCCCTCCTCTGTGATCATCCTGTCACCTCCCCTTTCCTGTCAGAGTGATTACATTCACTTCTCACCTCTTTAATTCCCTCCTCTCTCTACCATGGGATCGGCTCTTTGCCCCGTCCTCTTCTTTCTTATTGGCTTCTGTCACCACCCCTCCCCTCTCCTTTTCTTATTGGCTTCTGTCACCACCCCTCTCCTCTCCTTTCTTATTGGCTTCTGTCATCACCCCTCTCCTCTCCTTTCTTATTGGCTTCTGTCACCACCTCTCTCCTCTCCTTATTGGCTTCTGTCACCACCTCTCTCCTGTCCTTTTCTTATTGGCCTCTGTCACCACCTCTCTCCTCTCCTTATCTTATTGGCTTCTGTTACCACCTCTCTCCTCTACTTTCTTATTGGCTGCGGTCACCACCTCTCTCCACTCCTTATCTTATTGGCTTCTATCACCTCCCGTCTCCTCTCCTTTTCTTATTGGCTTCTGTCACCACCCCTCTCCTCTCCTTATCTTATAGGCTTCTGTCACCACCCCTCTCCTTTTCTTATTGGCTTCTGTCACCTCCCCTCTCCTCTCCTTTTCTTATTGGCTTCTGTCGCCACCCCTCCCCTCTCCTTATCTTATTAGCTTCTGTCACCACCCCTCTCCTTATCTTATTGGCTTCTGTCACCTCACCTCTCCTCTCCTTTTCTTATTGGCTTCTGTGACCTCCCCTCCCCTCTCCTTTTCTTATTGGCTTCTGTGACCTCCCCTCCCCTCTCCTTATCTTATTGGCTTCTGTGACCACCTCTCTCCTCTCCTTTTCTTATTGGCTTCTGTCACCTCCCCTCTCCTCTCCTTTTCTTATTGGCTTCTGTCACTTCCCCTCCCCTCTCCTTTTCTTATTGGCTTCTGTCACCTCCCCTCTCCTCATCTTATTGGTTCTGTCACCTCCCCTCTCCTTTTCTTATTGGCTTCTGTCACCACCTCCCTCCTCTCCTTTTCTTATTGGCTTCTGTCACCACCCATCTCCTCTCCTTATCTTATTGGCTTCTGTCACCACCCCTCTCCTCTCCTTTTCTTATTGGCTTCTGTCACCACCTCTCTCCTCTCCTTATCTTATTGGCTTCTGTCACCTCCCCTCTCCTCTCCTTTTCTTATTGGCTTCTGTCACCACCCCTCTCCTCTCCTTATCTTATTGGCTTCTGTCACCACCTCCCTCCTCTCCTTTTCTTATTGGCTTCTGTCACCACCCATCTCCTCTCCTTATCTTATTGGCTTCTGTCACCACCCCTCTCCTCTCCTTTTCTTATTGGCTTCTGTCACCACCTCTCTCCTCTCCTTATCTTATTGGCTTCTGTCACCTCCCCTCTCATCTCCTTTTCTTATTGGCTTCTGTCGCCACCCCTCTCCTCTCCTTTTCTTATTGGCTTCTGTCGCCACCCCTCTCCTCTCCTTATCTTATTAGCTTCTGTCACCACCCCTCTCCTTATCTTATTGGCTTCTGTCACCTCACCTCTCCTCTCCTTTTCTTATTGGCTTCTGTGACCTCCCCTCCCCTCTCCTTTTCTTATTGGCTTCTGTGACCTCCCCTCCCCTCTCCTTATCTTATTGGCTTCTGTGACCACCTCTCTCCTCTCCTTTTCTTATTGGCTTCTGTCACCTCCCCTCTCCTCTCCTTTTCTTATTGGCTTCTGTCACTTCCCCTCCCCTCTCCTTTTCTTATTGGCTTCTGTCACCTCCCCTCTCCTCATCTTATTGGTTCTGTCACCTCCCCTCTCCTTTTCTTATTGGCTTCTGTCACCACCTCCCTCCTCTCCTTTTCTTATTGGCTTCTGTCACCACCCATCTCCTCTCCTTATCTTATTGGCTTCTGTCACCACCCCTCTCCTCTCCTTTTCTTATTGGCTTCTGTCACCACCTCTCTCCTCTCCTTATCTTATTGGCTTCTGTCACCTCCCCTCTCCTCTCCTTTTCTTATTGGCTTCTGTCACCACCCCTCTCCTCTCCTTATCTTATTGGCTTCTGTCACCACCTCCCTCCTCTCCTTTTCTTATTGGCTTCTGTCACCACCCATCTCCTCTCCTTATCTTATTGGCTTCTGTCACCACCCCTCTCCTCTCCTTTTCTTATTGGCTTCTGTCACCACCTCTCTCCTCTCCTTATCTTATTGGCTTCTGTCACCTCCCCTCTCATCTCCTTTTCTTATTGGCTTCTGTCGCCACCCCTCTCCTCTCCTTTTCTTATTGGCTTCTGTCACCACCTCTCTCCTCTCCTTATCTTATTGGCTTCTGTCACCTCCCCTCTCCTCTCCTTTTCTTATTGGCTTCTGTCACCACCCCTCTCCTCTCCTTATCTTATTGGCTTCTGTCACCACCTCCCTCCTCTCCTTTTCTTATTGGCTTCTGTCACCACCCATCTCCTCTCCTTATCTTATTGGCTTCTGTCACCACCCCTCTCCTCTCCTTTTCTTATTGGCTTCTGTCACCACCTCTCTCCTCTCCTTATCTTATTGGCTTCTGTCACCTCCCCTCTCCTCTCCTTTTCTTATTGGCTTCTGTCACCACCCCTCTCCTCTCCTTATCTTATTGGCTTTTGTCACCACCTCTCTCCTCTCCTTTTCTTATTGGCTTCTGTCACCACCCCTCTCTTCTCCTTATCTTATTGGCTTCTGTCACCACCCCTCTCCTCTCCTTATCTTATTGGCTTCTGTCACCTCCCCTCTCCTCTCCTTATCTTATTGTCTTCTGTCACCACCCCTCTCCTCTCCTTATCTTATTGGCTTCTGTCACCACCTCCTCTCCTTTTCTTACTGGCTTCTGTCACAACCCCTCTCCTCTCCTTATCTTATTGGCTTCTGTCACCACCCCTCTCCTCTCCTTATCTTATTGGCTTCTGTCACCTCCCCTCTCCTCTCCTCTCCTTATTGGCTTCTGTCACCACCCCTCTCCTCTCCTTTCTTATTGGCTTCTGTCACCACCTCTCACCTCTCCTTATTGGCTTCTGTCACCACCTCTCACCTCTCCTTATTGGCTTCTGTCACCTCCTCTCTCCTGTCCTTTTCTTATTGGCTTCTGTTACCACCTCTCTCCTCTCCTTTCTTATTGGCTTCTGTCACCACCTCTCTCCTCTCCTTTTCTTATTGGCTTCTGTCACCACCCCTCTCCTCTCCTTATCTTATTGGCTTCTGTCACCACCCCTCTCCTCTCCTTATCTTATTGGCTTCTGTCACCACCCCTCTCCTCTCCTTTTCTTATTGGCTTCTGTCACCACCACCCCTCTCCTCTCCTTATCTTATTGGCTTCTGTCACCACCTCTCTCCTCTCCTTTTCTTATTGGCTTCTGTCACCACCCCTCTCCTCTCCTTTTCTTATTGGCTTCTGTCACCTCCCTCTCCTTATCTTATTGGCTTCTGTCACCTCCCCTCTCCTTATCTTATTGGCTTCTGTCACCACCCCTCCCCTCTCCTTATCTTATTGGCTTCTGTCACCTCCCCTCCCCTCTCCTTATCTTATTGGCTTCTGTCACCACCTCTCTCCTCTCCTTTTCTTATTGGCTTCTGTCACCTCCCCTCTCCTCTCCTTTTCTTATTGGCTTCTGTCACCACCCCTCTCCTCTCCTTTTCTTATTGGCTTCTGTCACCTCCCCTCTCCTGTCCTTTTCTTATTGGCTTCTGTCACCACCACTCTCCTCTCCTTTTGTCACGGCCAGGGTATTTCAGCATGGTGCTAGGCGAGTGTTACCTGTGAGGTCATTGTGGCGCGGGCTGTCTGGTGGCGGAGCTGGTGTCTGGCGGGGGGCTTTGGCTGCGCGCATTGTTGTGCGGGCCTGTTGTCACTCTGCGCTGGTAAGGCCTGGCGGCGTCTCCGTTCCATTTGGCATGGGCGCCGCCATTTTGCCTTCTGGCCATGTGATGCGGCTGGCCAATCCTGGTGAGTCACATGTTCCCTCCGGCCAGTAACAGCACGGCATGGGGCATTTAGGAAGGGTCAGTGCCTTCCTTCTTTGCCAGTGCAATGTGTATCTCAGCCTAGCTGAGAGGGAGTTCTCTGTGCTTTCCTGTTCCTCTGAATTCGCTGTCTGCCAGTCTGCCTGTCAGCTCCTAGCTCCCACTGGACTACCCCGCTTCCTCCATTACCCTTGCCCATACCTGAGTGCCTGAGCCTGCTGACATCCTGCGCTTCAGTTCACTACCTGCAAACCTGGCTTGTTTATTTTCAGTTCACTATCTGCAAACCTGGCTTGATTATTTTCAGTTTCACTACCTGCACACCTGGACAGCTTTAATTGTTTCTACTTGGACATTAACCCTTTTGCTCCCACCACAGAACTCTTGTGCACATTTATATATTCCTGGACTTTTATTTACTGCCACATTATATGTCTACTCAAGCACTTATTAAAGATCCTAGGGCCTGATTCAGACCCACACGCGAGCGGCTGTCCGCTCGCAAGTGGGTCGATGTTATGCACTGAGCATGCGCACGACGGAGGGAGCTCCGTCGTGCGCATGCGCCAGACGCGACGAGCGAAGGAAAGTCCTTCGCTCGTTGTGTCCGATCAAAGGGGGCGTGCTGTCAATGTTGATTGACAGCACGCCTCCTTTGGTGGGCATGCCGGGGGCGTGCCTCCCTGACGGGGGCGTTCCCACGGGAACGCCTCCCGTCAGAAGCCGGCCCACTGACATCACTAGTGATGTCAGTGGGAGTGATTTTGGCTCTGATAGAGCCAAAATCACTCCGGAGCTTGCGGTTGAAAACCTCAACCGCAGGCTCCGGCTCGCAATTTCGATGGTCGCGATGGTCTCGACCATCGCGGCCATCAAAAAGCACGCTCGTATAGCCTGTGGGTGGTGACCCACAGCTATACGAGCGTCCAGGAGGACGCTCCATGAAAATGGAGCCCGGCCCTCATTCAGAGCGTGCGCTCTGCTCAGAGCGTACGGCTCTGAATGAGGGCCCTAGTTTTATTTTCAAATCTGCTTCTGTGATTGCTCCTGCTACCACCCCGGGTCCACAAACAACCCAGAACATAACAGTTTGCACTGGCCACATGGAGCCGGCCACGGATCAGGAGTCAGGAGTGGATTTGTTCAGGTGCATTTCTGGTCGTTTAGAAAATCTGGAAAACATGCAGCATCAGATGGCTAAATTTCTGCAAGAGATGTCCAAGCGACAGGATAGTTTGCAAACTTCCTTTTCTACCCCTGAAGTACCAGCATCTACATCCGCATCAGCGTCTGGGAATACAGGAGGCAGATCATCTCCCCGCTTACATCTTCCTTTACCAAGTAAATTTGACGGCAATCCTAAACTCTGCCGAGGATTCCTAAATCAGTGTGACATACATTTTACCCTGCAGCCTGACAACTTTCTAACTGCAAGAACTAAAGTGGCTTATATAGTCTCTCTGTTATCCGGCCAGGCCTTGGAATGGGCTTCCCCACTCTGGGAGCGCTCAGATCCGCTGCTGGATAATTACGCAGGCTTTGTGTCATCCTTCAGGAGGATTTTCGATGAACCTGGGCGTACTGTATTAGCATCATCAAACATCATGACACTAAGACAAGGGGTCCGTCCTGTCAGTCAATATGCCGTGCAATTTCAAATTTTAGCATCAGAGCTCAAATGGAATGAGGAAGCCCTCACCTCGGCCTTCTGGCATGGGTTGTCAGACCGACTAAAGGATGATCTAGTCACTCGAGAGCTTCCTACTAATCTGAACGACATGATTTCGTTGTGTATTAGAGATGACCTACGCTTCAGGGAACGTCAGGCTGAAAAAAACAGAACTGACCGGCAAAGGTCATTTACCCCCTCCATTTCTACCCGACCCATTCCTTCTCCTACTGAAGAGGAGCCTATGCAGGTGAATCATACACACCTCTCCAAAGAAGAACGTCAGAGAAGAATGCAAAAGAACCTCTGTCTGTACTGCGGAGAGTCCAGTCACCTGCTGATCTACTGCCCCCGTAAACCGGGAAATGCCAAATCCTAACTGACCCTGGAGACATCAAGTTAGGAGTTATGAACCCGTCTCCAAAAATTAAAGATTTCACGATTACCCTAGCCTGTGATCTTAAACCCAAACCTGTCTTTGCTACTGCTCTACTTGACTCGGGAGCAGCCGGAAATTTCATAACGTCTAGTTTCATAGATAAATTTCAGATTCCTTGTTTGTCTCTCAACCATGCCATCTCTCTGACTTCTATAGACGGACGTCCTCTAACTAACGGGATAGTCACCAAAGAAACTCAACCAGTATTGGTCCGAATTGGAGCACTTCATTCTGAGTCCTTAAAATTCCTGGTGATATCAGAGGCCTCTCAAGAAGTGGTTCTTGGTCTACCCTGGTTACGTCAACATAATCCCAGGATTGATTGGAGTTCTATGCAGATTCTGTCATGGGGTATGGACTGTCAGAAATCCTGTCTTCCAAAAATTCGACCTGTGAGAAAGACAGTTCCATTAGTTTCTTCTGCCATTCCCAAGGAATATCAGATGTTCGCCGATGTGTTCTCTGAGCAACAAGCAAATATCTTACCCCCTCATAGGGAATGGGTCTGTCCAATTGAATTGATACCTGATAAGATACCACCTCGTGGTCGTACCTATCCGCTGTCCTTGCCTGAGACTCAAGCCATGACCGAGTACATCCGGGACAACCTGGCAAAGGGGTTCATTCGCCCCTCTACTTCACCTGCCGGAGCTGGGTTTTTCTTCGTTGGCAAGAAGGACGGTGGTCTAAGACCATGTATCGATTATCGAGGCCTTAATGACAGTACTGTAAAGAATCGATACCCTCTTCCCCTGATTACTGAGTTGTTTGATAGGGTCAAGGGCTCTGTCATTTTTTCTAAATTAGATCTGAGAGGTGCTTACAACCTCATTCGTATCCGAGCTGGCGATGAATGGAAGACCGCTTTTAATACCAGAGATGGACATTTCGAGTATTTAGTAATGCCTTTTGGATTGTGTAACGCCCCTGCTGTCTTTCAAAGTTTCGTTAATGAGATTTTCCGGGATCTGTTATATGTTTCGGTTGTTGTCTATCTGGATGACATACTGATTTTTTCACCCTCTGTGGCTAAACATCAAGAACATGTTAAAGAAGTTCTGACCCGTTTGAGAGAAAACCACCTTTACTGCAAACTGGAGAAGTGCGTCTTTGGAGTGCCCAGTGTACCTTTTCTCGGCTATGTAATATCTGGCTCCAGTTTAGAAATGGACCCCAAGAAGGTACAAGCAATTCTGGATTGGACCCGACCTCAGACACTGAAGGCCATCCAGAGATTGTTGGGCTTCGCCAATTATTATAGACGCTTCATTAAGGGATTTTCTACACTGCTGGCTCCCATTACAGCCTTGACCCGCAAAGGTGCTAATCCTGCCCAATGGTCACCTGAGGCAGAGTCTGCCTTTCATCTTCTAAAACAGGCCTTTATCTCAGCACCAGTTCTTCGACAACCAGATCTGGACAGGCCTTTTTTGTTGGAAGTGGACGCATCATCTGAAGCTGTGGGAGCAGTCTTGTCTCAACGTTATGAGGACAACCGAGTCCATCCGTGTGGGTTCTTTTCTAAAAAATTCTCTCCTGCCAAAAGGAACTACGCCATAGGTGAGCAAGAACTACTAGCTGTAAAGTTGGCGTTGAAGGAATGGAGATATTTGCTAGAAGGCGCCAAGTTTCCATTTACTGTATTTACGGACCATAGAAATCTCCTATTTCTCAATAACCTCCAATGTGTGAGTCCTCGTTTGGCCCGCTGGGCAATATTCTTTGCCAGGTTTCAGTTCACCCTGACCTTCCGGTCTGGAGCACTTAATCAGAAGGCTGATGCCCTATCGAGATCTCTCCTCTGTGATGATCAATCTGAAAATCAAAGCAATACCCCTGTCTTGGAATCAAGAGTTTTCGCCGCATTACAACTTCAGCCTTCTACGGGAAAATCATTTGTGGCCCCGGAATTAAGGAAGCAGCTTCTCACTTGGGCACATTCCTCTCGCTTCGCAGGGCACTCAGGCACTCGGAAGACCTTGGAGTTCCTGAAAAGACACTATTGGTGGCCTTCTATGAAGGCAGATGTAATGGAGTTTATCTCTTCCTGCTCCTCCTGTGCCCCGCATAAATCATCACAACAAGCTCCAGCTGGGGAATTGCTTCCATTACCTACTCCATCACGTCCATGGACGCATCTCTCCATGGATTTCGTCACAGACCTGCCAGTCTCTCAAGGTTTCAACACTATCTGGGTTGTAATAGACCGATTTTCTAAGATGGTACACTATATACCGTTGAAGAAATTACCTTCTGCCCCTGACCTGGCACAGTTGTTTGTCCAACACATATTTTGTCTACATGGCCTTCTTGCTGAAATTGTCTCTGACCGTGGTGTGCAGTTTACTGCAAAATTCTGGAGGGCTTTGTGTTCTGTTCTTCAAGTGAAGTTAAACTTTTCCACGGCCTACCATCCGCAAAGCAACGGCTCCACCGAGAGAGTTAATCAAGATCTAGAGACTTTGTTAAGAAATTTTATGTCATCTTCCCAGGACAATTGGGCTGCCTTGCTGCCGTGGGCTGAGTTTGCACATAATGCTTCCTACCACTCGTCAACTAACCAAACGCCATTTCAGGTTGTATATGGCCTTCATCCTCGTGTTCCCGAATTTCGAAGCCTGCCTGTTTTCGATGTTCCGGCCGTGGAGGACACGGTGCGGAATTTTGCTGCCATCTGGACTCAAGTACGGTCTGATTTGTTGAAGGCATCCTCTCGCTATAAGACCCAGGCCGAAAAGAAGCGTAGAATAGTTCCACGCATGCAAGTTGGAAGCCAGGTCTGGTTATCCACCCGGAATCTTCGTCTGAGGGTTCCTTCTATGAAATTTGCACCACGCTTCATCGGTCCCCTCTCCATAACAGAAGTCATTAATCCAGTGGCCTATCATCTACAGTTACCCCCATACCTAAAAATCCCTAATTCCTTCCATATTTCCTTATTGAAGCCCCTGGTCCTGAATAAATTCCATAGTGCTCTACCTGCTTCTCCTCGAGTCCAGACGGAGAGAGGAGTTGAGTTTGAAGTCGCCCAGATCTTGGACTCTCGTCTACGCAGAGGTCATCTACAGTATTTGCTGGACTGGAAAGGTTACGGTCCAGAGGAACGTTGCTGGACCGATGCTCGTGATGTCCACGCTCCCACGCTCATCAGGAGATTCCATTCTGCCCATCCGGAGAAACCTGGCTTGATTATTTTCAGTTTCACTACCTGCACACCTGGACAGCTCTAATTGTTTCTACTTGGACATTAACCCTTTTGCTCCCACCACAGAACTCTTGTGCACATTTATATATTCCTGGACTTTTATTTACTGCCACACTATATGTCTACTCAAGCACTTATTAAAGATCCAAGTTTTATTTTCAAATCTGCTTCTGTGATTGCTCCTGCTACCACCCCGGGTCCACAAACAACCCAGAACATAACACCTTTTCTTATTGGCTTCTGTCACCATCCCTCCCCTTTCCTCTCCTTATTGGCTTCTGTCACCACCCCTCCCCTCTCCTTATCTTATTGGCTTCTGTCACCATCCCTTTCCTCTCTTTTTCTTATTGGCTTCTGTCACCACCCCCTCCTCTCCTTATCTTATTGGCTTCTGTCACCACCCCTCTCCTCTCCTTTTCTTATTGGCTTCTGTCACCTCCCCTCTCCTCTCCTTTTCTTATTGGCTTCTGTCACCACCCCTCTCCTCTCCTTTTCTTATTGGCTTCTGTCACCTCCCCTCTCCTCTCCTTTTCTTATTGGCTTCTATCACCTCCCCTCTCCTCTCCTTTTCTTATTGGCTTCTGTCACCACCCCTCTCCTCTCCTTTTCTTATTGGCCTCTGTCACCACCTCTCTCCTCTCCTTTTCTTATTGGCTTCTGTCACCTCCCCTCTCCTCTCCTTTTCTTATTGGCTTCTGTCATCTCCCCTCTCCTCTCCTTTTCTTATTGGCTTCTGTCACCACCTCTCTCCTCTCCTTTTCTTATTGGCTTCTGTCACCACCTCTCTCCTCTCCTTTTCTTATTGGCTTCTGTCACCACCTCTCTCCTGTCCTTTTCTTATTGGCTTCTGTCACCTCTCCTCTCCTTTTCTTATTGGCTTCTGTCACATCCCCTCTCCTCTCCTTTTCTTATTGGCTTCTGTCACCACACCTCTCCTCTCCTTTTCTTATTGGCTTCTGTCACCATCCCTCTCCTCTCCTTTTCGTATTGGCTGCGGTCACCACCTCTCTCCTCTTCTTTTCTTATTAGCTTCTGTCACCACCCCTCTCCACTCCTTATCTTATTGGCTTCTGTCACCACCCCTTTCCTCTCCTTATTGGCTTCTGTCACCACCCCTCCCCTCTCCTTATCTTATTGGCTTCTGTCACCATCCCTTTCCTCTCTTTTTCTTATTGGCTTCTGTCACCACCCCCTCCTCTCCTTATCTTATTGGCTTCTGTCACCACCTCTCTCCTCTCCTTTTCCTATTGGCTTCTGCCACCACCCCTCTCCTCTCCTTATCTTATTGGCTTCTGTCACCTCCCCTCTCCTCTCCTCTCCTTTTCTTATTGGCTTCTGTCACCATCCCTCTCCTCTCCTTATCTTATTGGCTTCTGTCACCACCCCTCTCCACTCCTTATCTTATTGGCTTCTGTCACCACCTCTCTCCTCTCCTTTTTTTATTGGCTTCTGTCACTACCCCTCTCCTCTCCTTTTCTTATTGGCTTCTGTCACCACCCCTCTCCTCTCCTTTTCCTATTGGCTTCTGTCACCACCCCTCTCCTCTCCTTATCTTATTGGCTTCTGTCACCTCCCCTCTCCTCTCCTTTTCTTATTGGCTTCTGTCACCACCACTCTCCTCTCCTTATCTTATTGGCTTCTGTCACCACCCCTCTCCTCTCCTTTTCTTATTGGCTTCTGTCACCACCCCTCTCCTCTCCTTTTCTTATTGGCTTCTGTCACCACCTCTCTCCTCTCCTTTTCTTATTGGCTGCGGTCACCACCTCTCTCCTCTTCTTTTCTTATTAGCTTCTGTCACCACCCCTCTCCACTCCTTATCTTATTGGCTTCTGTCACCACCCCTTTCCTCTCCTTATTGGCTTCTGTCACCACCCCTCCCCTCTCCTTATCTTATTGGCTTCTGTCACCATCCCTTTCCTCTCTTTTTCTTATTGGCTTCTGTCACCACCCCCTCCTCTCCTTATCTTATTGGCTTCTGTCACCACCCCTCCCCTCTCCTTTTCTTATTGGCTTCTGTCACCACCCCTCTCCTTATCTTATTGGCTTCTGTCACCACCCCTCCCCTCTCCTTTTCTTATTGGCTTCTGTCACCACCCCTCTCCTCTCCTTATCTTATTGGCTTCTGTCACCTCCCCTCTCCTCTCCTTATCTTATTGGCTTCTGTCACCTCCCCTCTCCTCTCCTTTTTTTATTGGCTTCTGTCACCTCCCCTCCCCTCTCCTTTTCTTATTGGCTTCTGTCAATACCCCTCCCCTCTCCATTTCTTATTGGCTTCTGTCACCACCCCTCTCCTCTCCTTTTTCTTATTGGCTTCTGTCACCAACCCTCTCCTCTCCTTTTCTTATTGGCTTCTGTCACAACCCCTCTCCTCTCCTTTTCTTATTGGCTTCTGTCACCACCCCTTTCCTCTCCTTTTCTTATTGGCTTCTGTCACCACCCCTCTCCTCTCCTTTTCTTATTGGCTTCTGTTACCTCCCCTCTCCTCTCCTTATCTTATTGGCTTCTGACACCTCCCCTCTCCTCTCCTTATCTTATTGGCTTCTGTCACCACCCCTTTCCTCTCCTTATCTTATTGGCTTCTGTCACCTCCCCTCTCCTCTCCTTATCTTATTGGCCTCTGTCACCACCCCTCCCCTCTCCTTTTCTTATTGGCTTCTGTCACCTCCCCTCTCCTCTCCTTATCTTATTGGCTTCTGTCACCTCCCCTCTCCTTATCTTATTGGCTTCTGTCACCACCCCTCTCCTCTCCTTTTCTTATTGGCTTCTGTCACCACCCCTCCCCTCTCCTTTTCTTATTGGCTTCTGTCACCACCCCTCCCCTCTCCTTATTGGCTTCTGTCACCACCCCTCTCCTCTCCTTTCTTATTGGCTTCTGTCACCTCCCATCTCCTCTCCTTTCTTATTGGCTTCTGTCACCTCCCATCTCCTCTCCTTTCTTATTAGCTTCTGTCACCTCTCTCCTCTCCTTTTCTTATTGGCCTCTGTCACCACCTCTCTCCTCTCCTTTTCTTATTGGCTTCTGTCACCTCCCCTCTCCTCTCCTTTTCTTATTGGCTGCGGTCTCCTCCTCTCTCCTCTTCTTTTCTTATTGGCTTCTGTCACCACCCCTCTCCACTCCTTATCTAATTGGCTTCTGTCACCACCCCTCTCCTCTCCTCTCCTTATTGGTTTCTGTCACCTCCCCTCTCCTTTCATTATCTTATTGGCTTCTGTCACCACCTCTCTCCTCTCCTTATCTTATTGGCTTCTGTCACCTCCCCTCTCCTCTCCTAATCTTATTGGCTTCTGTAACCTCCCCTCTCCTCTCCTTATCTTATTGGCTTCTATCACCTCCCCTCTCTGATGGCCTTTTTGCACCTCTCAACTACAGTAAATACAAATCCTGGCGGCTGCAACATTTGCATATTTTCGCACAGACAAATCTGGAGGTGATCATACAAATGTGCATCAGCGGCGGCAGCATTAGCGTACTGACTTCATTGACTGCACTTACAGTACTAGTGGAAGATTTTTTTAAACTGCTTTACCACCTAATCACTAATCACAGTCACCTGTTGCTTCCAGTCCCTGAAGACATTTTTCCTAAGGCTCTTACATTTCTCTTGTCAGTGACAGATTACGCTGTGTGATGGCCCCAGGACAACTGACTTGTGAGGGCCCCTACCAATAAATGTGTTGAATGCAACATTATAAGAAACTCACCTTCTCCTGCCTGGCAAGGCTTCAGTGCAGATGCACTGATGATTAAAGCAGAAAATTGTACATGCTTCATTGCTGCCCAGGTGCAAACACAGAATGTGTAGGGTGAGTGTGTGTGTTAGGGAGTTGTCAAAATGGTAAATGAAAACATGATAGCTTCATTAGTTTGTCCCTCACTTATCCCTGTGCCCGCCAGCTTTTCTCTTACATGTCCCCTCCCCACCAGCTTTTCATCCATCCCCTAACATGCCCCTCTTTTTCCCATCTGTGTGCCCCGCATTGCTCTTAGACTCCCTCCATCGCTGCTCAGGAGTCATCTGCCGTCATAGGCAGTGTGATGTACTCCTGTGCCCTGTTGCAGCTTTGGTCACATGACATCAATGAGCGAAACCAAGACAGAGCAGCAAGATGAACCACCCTTGCTGCTCGGTCATCATCCCTGTCTCGCCACAGTGTAGCTGCTGTGTGGCCAGCTATCTTGTTAACCACTTCAGGCGTTGGACCAGCAGTGTGATCTTGTGAAAACATTTAATATTCAGCTTTTAAAAGGGTTGTGTAGTAGCAGGAGGACCAATGAGAAGCCACAATCGCAAAGTTGTTGCTCACAACCCCAATTTTTTGGAAAGGCTTGCAGTGCGAACCATGGAGCTCCAGGAAAAACAGCTGCATGCTGGTGGGGAAAAGGAACAGACTTTTTTTATTTCACACTTCTATAGTGTAGTGGCAGCATGGACTCAGGTTATCAGTTCCGTCTTCATTAAAAGCAAAGATAAAAAATCAAAAAGGTAAGAACTTTTTTGAAAAAAAAAAAAACTTTACAATTTTTTTTGAAAAACAAATTGCATCACTTAAAGAAATAATGAAGATGATTTTTTGTGGGTTTACCCGGCTATCGCCATCCTCTCAGTTCCATTTTCCCGGTAATTTCTCTACTGCACATATGCATATCTCCAGGTAAATTGTGCCAGCTCCATTTTCCCGCCCATTTTTGCAATGCTGGCCGAAAGGTAAGTACAGTCAGTGGATGCAAGGTGAATGATGTTTGACCCCCTGCAAACATTATAGATGTGCCACTGTATATAAGAGGAACTGTACTGTACAAGCTAGTAAAATAAGGACCTTTTCAGACACAAATTCTTGAAACCTGACACGGACCCTGGAATTTAGAGGTTAGCATCCATCTCCGTGCAAAGCGCTGATCTACCTAGATCCCATTTAGGCAACCTTGTATTACAGCTGTACTGGAATTAAAAATTCCTGGCTGGCACTTGTCATTCCATAGGTTGCTTTCTTCAGTATGCAGGGCCGTTGAGACAGCTGTGGGACCCGGGTACTGAAGAGCTTGTGGCTAAATTCAGGAGGTTTGGCCACATCCCCTCCAGAAAAAAACAATGGAGAATACAATGTGCAGCCCCAGGAGGCTTTTCAGTGCACTACAAAGGGGGACATCTGTTCCTCTCAGCAGCTGGCCCCGACTGGCCTCTACCAACAAGCCCGGGTAATTAGCACCTACTCCCCCCCAACGGCATCCACAGTAAGAAATACCAAGAAGCAAAAGCCATTAATAGTGGGCCACCAAATGACAGGTGATTCATTAATAGTGTAAAGCTGGCTAGACGTACGATAGTGCCGCCAACACAGAAGCGACGAGAAGACACTCCCCAGTCAGAGAGCCTCCATACACTGTAAGAGACATGGAGGTGATCTTCATTAATGCGTGATGTCGGCTGATGACGGTCAGGAGGATCGGACAGGTTTAATAAACAAATGATACAGACCATTTTTTCAATAAACAGTAAATTAGTAACATATTTTTTTAGATGGTCCCAGGTTTAAAGCTTACTTCGATGGGTATGTCGAAGCCGGATGATTGGCTGAGACCGGATCTTAAATCAATATCGGGCGACGCCATCTTGTGTTGCCCCTGACAACGCCATCTTGCGTCGTCAGCATGAAACCATTGTATGCGATGCTAATATGCTATTATTAGCATCGTGCGTCTGCATTGCTACCGCATATTGTTAAAAGTCCAACCATACCACATACGCACATTAAATCATACATATAATATACAAGACGCACAGCGCACAGTTGCGCTGTTTATCAAAGCACTCTAAACATAAATGCACCACGCATATTAGTGACTATATGCAATATTCTCACACTTACACATACCAAAACTTATAAAAAGGTTCCTCCACATTAAATGCTTAATATTAGAGGTTTTATTAGCAAATACTTATGTTGTGAAATGTAATGTATACGATATTTAAGGTATATAAGCTAGTAGACATATCATGTTTGGTACCATTCTAAACCACTGTTTATTTGCAGATTTCCGATTCAACCCGCAAGGAAATTGCATCATGCGTTCGCAAGATATGAACAATATGAAAATAGTGGTTAGAAAGTGAAATTGTATGCAGTGTTTTTTTACTAGTTTAAACCAGTTCTTCGGCGGGAAAACCACACAAAGCAACATCTGAGGAACTGGGACATACCCCTAGTGATGCTATATGAACTGTCTAATGACCTGCATCGTACCAGAATGTCCAGGGGCCAGACCCAATGGAAATCCGTTAACTAGTTTCTTTGTTCTGGGAGGGTATATAGCTTGCATGCTGATTCTAATATACAGCCATTCTCTTTGGATGACCACAGGCTTCTGGACTGATGACTGTATGCTGGGACCAGTGCGCATGCGTATGTATTGGGCTGTATCGTATATTCTGTATTTAATTGTCTTTGCGCTAATTGTGCTAGATGAAAGCGTGTACCTTTCTTTTTCAATGCAATAAGAATTTTTGTGCTTTGGTACCACAATTATTGCCTGGACAGAGATTATTTCTCTCTAGCAATTTAAGGGTATTCATAGGTATCAATTACCTAGTTTGTGATTATATTTCTGAAGGGTTACTCGTTTGTATAGACATGAATCACACATACAGTACAATTGTTCCCATTCGAACACACATATGGGAACAAATGACAATACTAAGATGCATGTCTGCAACTATACATGCAAATAAAAATATTGTAAGAAACTTTTACTGGGTCAACTGCAACAATCTAGGAATATGTGTTATTAATAGCTGCACTAGTATACACACAAAGAATAATTCATAGGAGATCCACAGTGATAGCTAAACCCAAGGGATGTGTTAGAACCAGTTTCCTATTAAGAAGTTAATATCATAAGCATTATGTATGTATAGAAAGCAATATGTACAGTATATGTAGATGAGGTTGCCTTGAGCATTGTGAGTACATACATAAATTAGCTAGGTGTCACGACCGGGCACTTGGGATACCTCTATTGAGGTAGAGAACCAGGGGGTTAGGATAAGGATGAATAAATGATGGGAGGGACAGTAACTAGGTCTCCTAGTTGCGGCCAAACCCAGGTTTGGCTAGACCTGCCCAAAGGTGCGGAGTCTAACTCACTTGGTGGTTTTCTCCAGTGACCCCTCCAATTGAGATTTGGTTTTTGCCACACCAAGTGAGCAGGTCGTGGCCCTCTGGACAGGTACCTGGGAATGGCAGAAGATCAAAACAAATACTAAAACTACAAGGACTGGCTACACTAGGGATACTGGAAATGAAGATGCGGGCACAGACTTGTACTGAGATCTGGGTAGCGAGTACACAGAGGTTGGCTTGAGACGCACTGGATGTGCGGGCATGGTCTTGTACTGGGATACTGGTAACAAACACACAAGGGTTAACTCGACGTACTGGAGGTGCGGACACGGACTTGCACTGGGATACTGGTAATGTATACACAGCTGAAAGAGTTAACACAGACATTTTAGATTGGAGACTGAACAACACATTAGAATTTCAGCATGAGGGGAGAAACTTGGAAATCTTGCAATCAGCTACACAGGTGAGAAAGGTCAACACAGAAAGTTCAGCTAGGGATCTGAACAGCACACAGGAGAGAGTATAGCTGGAAGTCACTGGAACACTGAAGACAAGAAGTACTGAAGGTCTTGAAAGAACAGCAGTGTTATGTCATACAGCGTGAAGGTGAACAGCAGTTTCCTGTTCCTGGAGTCAGACTTAAATACCCCTGGGTAGCTGGTCATTGGATCAGAGGATCAGCTGAGTGACCACAGGACTACCATTGGGAGAGACTAGTCAGGTGATATGGACCAACATGAATAGTCATTGATTTCTCAGCGGTAACCCTGTTCGTGAATGGAACAAAACGGTGATTGCCTCCTTCTTGTCACGTACCGTATGGGAAAAGCCAGGGGGTAGGGTGACTAGGACACAAGCAGGTGAGTGACAGCTAGGTCTCCCTATTGTGTCCAAACCCAGGTTTGGCTAGACCTGCCCAGAGGTGCAGAGTCTAACTCACTTGGTGGTCTTCACCAGTGACCCCCTCCAGTTGGGATATGGGATTTGCTTCACCAACTAAGCAGGTCGCAGCCCTCTGGACAGGTACCTGGGAGTGGTAGGAAGACTGGAACTATATTAGCATGAATACCTGAACACAAGAGGTGAACTGGATACTTGAACACAGGTGATGAAGTGAATACTTGAACACAGGAGTTGAAATGAATACTTGAACACAGGAGTTGAAACAAATACTTGAACACAGGAGTTGAAACAAATACTTGAACACAGGAGATGAACTAAGAAATGTAGGAGAAGTAATCACAGGAATATAGGTTGACAGCTGAATCAGTAATTAGCTTAAATCCTGGCACATGTGACACAGTCAGCTTGGGAGCTGAGCAGCACACTAACAGAAAACACAGGAACTGTTACATGAGACACTGGAGTTCTGTGAGAAAGCAAAAGGTAACACGCTGAAAATTAGCATAGTACAAGTGACACTGGAGAGGTCAGCGTGAGGGCTGAAACAACACACTGGGGATATAACGTGGAAACCAAACAATCACTGGAACAGCGAAGTTGAACAGCAGTTTCCTGTTCCTGTAGTCAGACTTAAATATCCCTGGGTAGCTGGTCATTGGATCAGAGGATCAGCAGAGTGACCACAGGACTACCATTGGGAGAGACTAGTCAGGTGATATGGACCAACATGGCTGCGCCCATGCCCGGCACCCTGGAAACCAGGCCGCACGCACGGAAGCCCTAGCAGACTCCGAGGAGAATACTCAGACACCACTAACCTCCACTCCCAGTGACTGAACACCTAAGCCCAAGGACGCCAGCGCAGAGGTGAGTAGCGGCCGATCACAGGCCGCATCCTGACACTAGGCTTGTGTCCGTCTATCCAACACCCCAGCGTACGGTATAATTGTTACTTGAAAATATAGGTGATGAGGAGGGGGAGTCCAGTGGGGGTTAATTATGGTGAGGGTGTTTGGGATGACCTCCATATCTCTGTTCGTCCATGGCCCTAACTCAGATAAGTGCCGGCCACGATACGGGTTTCTGGCTTAGTGCGGTGCTTATAACCTCACAGCAAGGACTTTAGTCATAGAATGCTGTTACCGCAACTAAACACCCAGCTTAAGGCGCGTTAACCGGCATTCTCCAACTTAAGTGGTTCTAGTCGGACTTAACAGAGTGGTCAATTGAACAGCTCCGGGAACTCCTTCCCGGGGCTTATCTGCATCGTGCTGAAATGAATTGCCCCCATTGGGGCTAATAGTGTAGGTGGTGTACACGCCCACATGGCACTGGCCACACCCATTCAGCACTGTTCGCAGCTCCTCCCCTTCTCTGTATAATGTAGGCCTTTAATGATTTTCAGCCCCAGGCCCATGTGGCCATAAATCCAGTCATGTCCCCAGCTAGTTTTTCTGTGCGTATGTGCGGCCTAATGGCATGCCCAGTGCCCCTGAAGTATTCAATCCCCTCCCCTCCTCTAAAAGTAACCCTATACAAATGTATCACAATAACATACATTCATAGATACTAAAGACATACTAATAACAATAGAAAACAACTTAATATGTGCAATAAACATCAGGTTCTTAGTGCCCATTTTGATCCAACTGAAAATGCCATCTACTATGACAAGATGACCATTCTGTCAGATACAGTGAGTTCTGTACCTACATTATCAATTCATTACTATAACAGGGCACTACCTCTCTCTGTTGCATCTGCCTTCAGGGTATAGGTAATGATGGTAAGACTAAACAAACCTAATTAAAGCCACCTCTATGAGAGGACAGACAAGGGAGAAAGAGCCACTCCAATGCTTCCTGGGGCATTGACATCTGCACATGCAAAAATACCTGAGAAACAAGAAGTGACATCAGAGGAGAATATGAGCAGGAGTGCAGCCAAAGCAAAGGGCAACATGCCAGAGGAGAATATGAGCAGGAGTGCAGCCAAAGCAAAGGGTGACACTATTGTGACCATTGCTAAGTCAGCAGCTAATTGTCAACAAGCTACATAGAGGCGAAACGCGTCACCCATCACGTGGTCTGCGTCTGTACACAGATGGGAATGCAAGAGCAGGGCCGCAACTAGGGGGGGGCTGGAGGTGCAAGTGCACCGGGTGAGCCGCTGTACCTGGTGCCAGTGACCTCCAGCCTGGCGCTGCAGAGAGGCTCCAAGATAGACGTCCGCTGGTAATATTTATTACCAGCGGGCACCCGGCTCCTTCTCTGCAGCGACGCGGTGTAGCCGGAGCCGGAGGCTGGAGTTCTCTCCCGAACTCCAGCTTCCGGCTCTCCCCACGGGCACTATGGGGGAGACATCATGACATCTCCCCCATAGTTCCAAGGACCAGCCGGCGGACCGGACGCGACGCTGGATGCAGGAGCGGGGTTCAAGGTAAGTATTTTTTTTTTTTAGTAAGCTGCACTACAGGGGCATTATTATGGGGGCAGGGGCATTACCACAGGGGCATTACTATGGGGGCATAGGCAATAAGGGGCATTACTAATGGGGCATGAGCACTACAGGGGCATTACTATTGGGGCATGGGCACTACAGGGGCATTACCACAGGGGCATTACTGTGGGGGCATGAGCACTACAGGGGCATTACTGTAAGGGCACTACAGGGATATTACTATGGGGGCATGGGCAATACAGGGGCATTACTATGAGAGCATGGGCACTACAGGGGCATTACTATGAAAGCATGGGCACTACAGGGGCATTAATATGGGAGCATGGGCACTACAGGGGCATTACTGTATGGTGGGCACTACAGGGGCATTACTATGGGGGTATTAACATATGGGCATTACTATGGGGGCATTACAATATGGGCACTACTGCAGGGGGAATTACATGGGGGGCGCCAAATTACTGTCTTGCCCCTGGTGACAAAAATCCTAGTTTCGGCCCTGGCAAGAGCCTAGTCTAGTCTAGACTAGTCTAGTTCTGCTTCATATCCATGATTTACACACTCATTACAGGCTGTGCACATCAATAGCCCTATGCTGATCCTGTTTCAGCAGATACGTCTTCAATACTTTTTTAACTGAAAGTTCCCTTGCTTTCTCATCCCCCCGTTCACTGCTTAGGCACATGGCGAGACAGCAGAAGCAGGGACACACACATATTTTATGGTATATGAGCTGGTCAGTTACAGCCACCACAAATTGAGTAAATCTTTGTCATACTATTTAGGCACTGATATATTCTGTATTTAACAGCTATGCTCAATTTTTAATTAAAACAGCTGCAAAGACTTTAGTATGCCTGTGGTGGCATACATAAACAAGGTAAATTACCATATAGGAACTTACATCTAATCATAAACACAATTTGTAAGTGTTGTGCTAATGAGTGCTTCACATATATTATATTAATATATTGTCTTGGCTGAAAGAAGCTACTAAACATGTATAGAATAATAAATATATAGGTATGGTTTATTCCGTTACATAATTACGCAATAAAAAGCAGCTGCAATTGATTACATAAATAAATAAAAATCCAATCCAATAATATTATAAAATTAAATTAATATCTCAAAATATTCCCAAACTAATACAATAATATAAAATAGGGTACTGGATACACAGATGGACCGCACTATTAAAGATATAATAGTCAGACCTGTGTGGAGTCTTTACCAGAATATCCGGCGTTATCGTGCTATGCTCCTCTGGTCAATTGATCTATAAATATATTTCTTGATTACGCACGTGATTGCCCAATTATGAGTCCTTAGTGTAAATAGGGTATCTTTATTAGATTAATAAACTGTCCTGTAGTGAAGCTACACTCTAACAAGCTGATATATGCTGAATAAGTTAGAATGTTGCAAGATAGCTTATTATTTTCTCTCTAGTTAAGAGAGCTTATAAATCGATACTGTGGTACTGGAAATTCTATTAAGCGAATGTATGATACATAGCGCTTTTAGTGCTTTCCAGCTGTATATAGCACAATCAGCAGCAGCGAATTACTGACACCACCGTGGACTGGGAAATAACCAGCCTTATACGGCAATTAAGTTATTATCTTGACTAAAGGATAGTTTATTAATCTAATAAAGATACCCTATTTATGTAAGATATAACTACTTGTGTAACCGTGGATGTAACCAATTCTCTACTAATGAGATTATCATCACTCACTTGACAATAACTCAATGTAAAGGCACATTGATAACTAGGTGTATGAATTGATAAGCCAATAATATACCGAGCCGTTATTCTCACCACATATAAGTAGGAGGAGACTTTGGATATGAATCTCTCCTTTCGATAGTAAATCAATTGTATATTGACATGTTGATATAGTGGTATGACATTTCCAGTCGTGGGGTGTAAGCAGTAACATATTAACAAATTTGGAATACTTACATATTGGATAGGATTAATATCATTAAAGCTATAATTTACCAACACAGTACTAATAGGAACACTATTTGTGAGATATTAAAATGAATACATGGTAATCTGATTTTGACACTCTATAAATTAAGAGAGGGTGTCTGGCTGCTTAGGTATCATAGCATCTAGAATGGGTAGGAGTTAACTATTATCATTGATATTAGTATCCTGATAGACGTCTAGATATAAGTAGATTCTACACAACAACACGTCAGTGGATCTGCCATTTTATTATATATGTATGTTTTGTTTGATATCAATCTTTTAAACCTTATATTTCACTGTATATTCCCCCTTAATTGGGGATAATCATTTTAGGTAGTAACCAATAAAAGTTAAATTTGACTTTGCTATCTACTTTATCTGTGCGCCCATCACCAACAGCTCCGTTTTTCTTTCTTAGTTATATGATTCAACTCAGTTGATTAGGGTTGCACCCCCGTGAACATATGAAACATTGAACTAAGGACCTCATTCAGAGCCGGACGCTATTTGCGCTCGCTCGTTCAGAAAATAGGGGTGGCTATTCAAATGAACCGTTCGCTCTTTGCGGTCTGTTCACGCCTCTAGGTCTGAACGAGCGAACAAAACATGCAGTCGTTTTTTGGATAACTACGCCCCCTGGCCGCTCGCATCCTACGTCATGTCCGCTATTTATTAGATTAATCGAGTACATCGACCAGCGTATGAACTGCTCGCTATTCTTGTGGTTGGTTTTTCCTACCGCAATCTTGCGAGCAGTTCTGACTATAAAATAACCCAGTGACGTGGTCAATGACGCTGCTGTATTAATTATGCACACCCATAAAACGCCCGTTTTGACCTTTAAGCACGCCTGCGTTCGGATCTCCACTCCCCGTTTTCAAGCACCTTCCCCTGTTACCACCCATGTACGCCTCCTCCTGTCACTCAAAATAGCAGGCATTCGCTATTTAGCGAACAAACGATATTCGGCTGCACTGACTGGTTCGCACATGCGTATTACGATCCGTACGCATGCGCAGTTGTGCAAACATCGCTCGGAACGAACGAGCGGCCGCTTACGAGCGGCTCTGAATCAGGCCCTAATATCATATAGGGGTCCAAGACTAATTTAATGACAGAGTGCAGATATTCTTTTCCCCTTCCCTTTGTTTATGAATCAGAACCAAACGGACAAGACGGTACCATCGAGAAGACGTATGCGGGTCACGGAGTATAGCCAATGTCAGAACCAGTTATCTAACGCAGTACCAGGGGTCAGACGAAATCAGAGTCACAAACAAAGCCAAGATCAGGAACGAGTAACTAAGTATACACCGGAACGCTGGAGTAAGGTAATGGAGCCTATACACTGGCACAGGAGTGCTCCCAGGGACTTCCGTTTATAGGCAGGGCTTGAATGAGGCGCCTCCTGTGATATCACTGAAGAAGTGTACTGGCCCTTTAAATTAGTTATGCGCGTCTGTAGGGGGCTGCGGCCGCCAGCACCATGCCGCCAGAGGGAAGTAGCAATGTCCAGCAGCGGGCGCTGGGGACTCCCTACTGCAGACCAATGCCGCCGGATACGGTAACTGTGTGCCGGTGTCCGGCACGTTGTGACAGTTTGCATATGTAGCAGTTTAATACAAACTATCATTATTTGTTGAAAAGGGGATGTGGCCAATATACTGACCGCCAGAATCCCAAAGGTAAGTAGCGGGGTTGGGGGGAGGGTTACAGTTAAACGCTAAGGAGAGGGTTAGGGTTAGGAACTAGTGGGGGGAGGGTTAGGTTTAGGGTGCGGGGATGGGGAGATTAGGTTTAGGCACCAGGGAGAGAGGGTTAAGGGTAGGGAGAAGGGGAGGGTTAGAATACTGACCGACAAGTGTCGGTATTCTAACCCTGTCGGGATGCCGCCGGGATCCAAAGCACCGACATCCCGTACCCATCCTATTAAAAAGACAATACTAATATTCATAAACATCGATATACATGCGTGTTTTTCACATAGTATATATAGAAAAAATATATATGAATCCAGTTCGCAGGATAAAATTGCATAATATAAAATGTATACATAAACATGGATAAAATAACAATTAGCTTTACAGGGATCCAAACCCCAGTCACTTTCCATGCTAATCCTCGTCTCTACCGCTAACCCACAGCTAATAATGGGGCCGTTGCAATTCGGTGCGCTGTTGATAGTGCCGGGAGAGAGCTTCCAGAGCTATTAAAATCAGCGCGCAGTTAAGGCGACTAATTGATTTCTTCTCGCACCCTCCTGAAGGTACGAGGAGAAATCCAACTAAAGTGCTGGCCACGAGGCTATTTTCCGGCTTAGTGCGGCGCTAACAGCCTTGCGGTCGGCACTTTAGACTGATAATGCCGGTTCTCGCGACTAAACACCCAGGTTGAGTCACGAGAATCTGCATTCTCTGACCTAAGTGATTGTAGTCAGACTAAACTCGGAATTGAATCGCCCCTAGTAAAAGGGAACCTAAAGCCTGATTCAGCATGGAACGCAACTGCAGCTGTGCAATTGCACGCAATGAAGCTGGAAAAATATGCTAATGTCTGCCTCCGCTCAGCCAAGTACAGAGACCTCCACTAATGCCTTCTCACATATGTAAAACCTCGCAGTCCTGCGTAGACATCGGAGAATATCGGAACCTCACGCACAAGTACAGCAGCCCTGACCTGTCTCAGAATTTACAAGTCTCGTCGCACACAGTGAGTACTCAAGCTGCGTGTGCCATCGTAGTGGCTAATTTATGCACGCAGGCGTTCAAGCGGACAGGCACGCCTGCGTTTTTGCAACCACTTTCCCGTCACCACCCCCAAACACTCACAGCCTTTCAATCACTCTGCAATGGATTCCATAGTGCGTCTGTAATCACAGTGCGATTGCCGCGCAGTACGCAGCAATCGGCCTATCTGCGCACGTGGTTGCAAGTGCAATTAAGGCTGAATCAGGCCCCTAGACCGAAAAATACTCATATATTATATACATCCTATTCTTACATATATGAATACAGTACCATAATTGCTTCTCCCTCACTTATATTCGGTGAATATCCCTCGGGTCTTACTAATACCACTTTTACACCAGAGCAAAAACCTGGGTTTTTGCTGGGTCTACCCGGGTCACAGCTCAGTGTAAAAGGGTCCCTGAAAAAGAACCCAGGTCAAGTGACGCAGCAATCCAACCCAGGTAGCTACCATGGTTGGGCCCAGGATGGACCCGGGTAATGGTGCAGTGTAAACGGTGCGACCTGGGTTATGCGACCTGGGTCATGCCTAAATTGAGCTGATTGGTGGTTGTGGAACAGTCAACTCCCACTTTTTATGACCTCATAGGTTTAGCAGGGCAGACCAGGGTTCAGTGTGGACAGGGTTGACCTGGGAGTAACCCAGATCGAAGGTGCAGTGTAAATGGGGTCTGACCTGGGTTGGAACCATGTCTAAAAAAAACCCAGGTCGGACCTGGGTTTTTGGTGGAAAAGAGGTATAACTATTACTTGTAGAGGTTGTGACCACTTTAATATCTTCTATAGAAAAACATAGACCAGACTTCTATTACAACATAACTGTGACTTGATAGGTAATATTCCTCATTTCCAAACTATGGACAATGCAGGTAACCACCTTAACATCCGAGGTGATCTAATAAACAAGGAGGCTCTGAGGGGCCTATTCATTATTACTAAAAATTCTCTGGAGGTAATTAGGTTTAGAACTCGCGTGGAGGTCTACCTAATTACCGGAGCAATTCATCATTCCCCCTCTCCATAACTATCTATTCCGAAAAGCTGTCATTTTTGTGATGACAGCTTTTCGGGAAATAGATACTTTTCCCTGCCTGCTCTAACTTACCGCAGCTGTAATCAGTGCTGCGCATGTGCTGTTACATCCGTAAAAGCAGCGCATGCGCAGCACTGCCTACAGCTGTGGTAATTGTGTGTGTCCCCCAACCCCCCCTCCACTCCTCCACTCTCCTCCTTGTCCCCCACTTACCTGCCCGCAGCAGCCACCTCCAGCTCTGGCTGCTGCTCTGACACTGTGGTCTCCCGGCAGAACACAGTAAAGTTTAGATAAAAAAATACATGTATTTTTTTTTTTTTCTAAACTTTACTGTGTTCTGCCGGGAGAACACAGGGCCTGAACCAGGGCCGTCCTACCTATTATTGGAGCGGCCTCCTGGCCGCTTGCATAGCTGCGGGTGACCACCCACAGCTTATGGGAGCGGCCAAAAAGATGGTCGCGATGGTCAAGACCATCGCGACCATCGGGCTTGCGACGAGACCCTGCGGTAGGGTCTCGCTGCCGCAAGCCCAGGAGTGCTTTTGGCTCTTTGAGAGCCAAAAGCACTCCCACTGACATCACTAGTGATGTCAGTGGGGCCGGCCCCAGACGGTAGGCGTTTCCATGGAAACGCCTCCGTCTGGGCAGCCACGCCCCTGGCATGCCCACCAAAGGGGGTGTGCTGTCAATCACCATCGACAGCACACCCCCTTTGGTGCGAGACCCTTGGCGACGGCTTGGCCGTCGCTGCTCGGGTCTCGCGCATGTGCATGACGGAGCTCCCTCCGTCGTGCGCATGCGCACTAGGGCAACATCGACCCGCTTGCGAGCGCTCAGTGCTCGCGAGTGGGTCTGAATTACGCCCACAGTCAGCACAGCAGCTGGAGCCAGAGGAGGGAGCAACGGAGCAAGCCAAGGAGGACTTGCCCAGCTGACAGCAGGTAAGTGTAACCCGCTATACGCCACCTCATAGTGGCATATAGTAACACCATCAAATTCTGAAAATACATAATTTTCCGAATTTGATGAATAGCCTAATTTCCATATCCCCATACTAATGTACTAATGTATGGGGAGTGTGGAAATGAACACTTAACCAGAAGGTATCAGTAATATTTCCTGTGTTAAGTTTCTTCATGAATACTAAAATAACAGTAATTAAGGAAAATGTCCTTAAAAACGTTATTTTAGTGTTGATGAATAGGCCCCTCAGTGACTAGAGCCTCACATCACGGATCCATACGTACAACTCCTGCAATCACAGGCAAATCAGCTGAGATACGGAGTACTGTAAGTGCATAATTCCTTTGAACATTAAGGACTCATAATTGGGCAATTACGTGCGTAATAAAGAAATATATTTATAGATTTATTGACCAGAGGAGCAAAGCAGGATAACGCCGGATATTCTGGCAAAGACTCCACGTAGGTCTGACTATACCTTAAATAGTGCGGTCCATCCGTGTACACAGTACCCTATTTTATATTATTGTTTTAGTTTGGGAAGTATTTTGAGATCCAAATTTTATTTTATTATTGGATTGTATTTTTATTTAATTTCTTATGTAATCAATTGCAGCAGCTTTCTATTGTGCAATTATATAATGGATTAAACCATACCTATATATTTATTATTCTATACATGCATGTGTAATAGTTTATTTCAGCCAAGACAAATACATTAAGTATGTGAAGTACTCATTAGTGCAATAATTAGATGTTTATAAATCTGTTTGTGTATCAAATCTAAAAAATTATTATATGAGCGTTAGCTCAAAACCTGCTTTGTTATCTTTGCTGAGCTTTGGGCCGGATTCAGATCCGCTCGCTAGATGCGTTCGCACGCAGCGAAAGTATGCAAATCCGCGATCGCTTGGCAAGGCATTATAACGCCCACTATGTCTTGGCGTGCGATCGAGCTGTGTATGCAAGACGCACACCAGCCTGTCTGAAGACGCCCACTTACGCACGTCATCTCCAGGATGTGTATGCAACCATCGGTAACATCGAGTACCATCGGAAGCGAACGCAGCACTTGTGGTTGACCATACCCTACCGCAAGCACTGCGAGCGCTTCAGTGTATAATTCAGCCAGGTGACGTGTACTATGACGCTGCGTCTTAATTATGCACGCCTCTGAGACAGCATTGAGACGCTCAGGCACGCCTGCGTTTGCACCACCACTCCCCCGTTTTCATTGACCAACCCCTGTCACCACCCACCAACGTCTCGTCCTTTCACTCAATTCTAGCTAGGCGTCTATGCACAAGGGGCGATCGCACAGACTGGTTCGCGCACTGCGATGCGTATGCATGAGCACAATGCAAACATCGGCAGTCTGCGTGCATACGCTTCCTAGCGAGTGGGTCTGAATCGGGCCCTTGGGGCCAGAGAAATCACTGCTTTCTCTATGTGTGTGCTTCTATTTTGAATCTATCTCGTACATATGAGATCCTGTTGATCAAGGTGATATATTATCCGGCAATTCTTTTGCTAAATTAACTAAATAAAACAGTTTACTTATTAACATATAGGGCCTGATTCCCTACGGATCGCAGCTGTGATTACACACGCAGTCTGACCGCGAAGATATGCTAATCCATTGCGATCGCTATGCCGTCGCAGCACTACATAAGGACGTCCACCTTACCTTACTCACATCCAGGGCTGCCATCAGAAATTGTGGGGCCCGGGACTGACAAAATAGGCAGCCACCCCCCCCTCCTCCCCAGGCTACCTTATCCATACACCCCAAAAAAAATATTGTCAAATATTTTGGGCAAAAATTATTTAGCCTGCCACCACGTCAGGGTAGACTCTACAAGCATCCTCATTAATGCCCAGCCTCATCACCTCCCCCTCCCCGTTATTATATCCAGTCTGTGAGCCCTGCCTTTTATTTCCATCACATCACTCCCCCCCGTTATTATATCCAGTCTGTGAGCCCTGCCTTTTATTTCCATTACATCACTCCCCCCCTTTATTAAATCTAATCTGTGTGCCCTGCTGCCCAGCCATTAATAGCACTTACCCTTTTTCCGTTAAGAAGGATCCTGCTTCTTCCACCACCAGCACTGCAGACGTGACTGCTCCTCTTGATCCGCGGCTCCTCCGACGTCGACCTTGCCCTCCAGTGACGTCACGCGTGCTGACTCCAAAACAAGTTTTATTGTTTTGGAGTCTGTCACTGACATCATGTAAGCTGGTGAAGGAGCAGCCCGAGCGGGCCCTGGCTACCTCCTCCAGCTCCCGAGTCTGACTCCTAACCATCCATTCACTAACGGGGACCAGGTCGGCGGGCGGTAGCACTGGTGGGTGTGCCCCCTTTCTTCTCTTAAGGGGGTAGTTCGAGCTGCAGGCTCTGCAGTGGCAGTAATAGCAAGCGCCCCCCCCCCCTGTTCAGCCAGAGGCCAGGCCCGGGACTCCAGTCCCGGTAGTCCCCCCCTGATGGCGGCACTGCTCACATCCGTAATACTGTGCAAGACTGCAAAACCATTTAGAACCATCGGAGCCTCACGCACGCTTGCACAAGGTCAGACCTTACTCAGAAATTGCTAACCTTCCGGTATGCAGTGAGAGCTCAGACTGCATATGCCATCGTAGTGGATAATTTATGCACGTCACTGCAATGGCGTTCAAACGCCCTGGCACGCCTGCGTTTCTCCAACCACCACCCCCGTCACCTCCCACAATCTGTACTTCCTGTCAATCACTCTGCGATGGGTCTGCGTAGTGACTGTGATCACAATGGTCGGTTCGCGCATGTGCACTGTGATGCAAACGCATGCGCAAAAGAATCGTTCGATTGCACACGTAATCACAATTGCGATCCGTAATGAATCAGGCCCATAGACACTGACCAGACTCTTGTTTAGCAAATTATTATATTTCTAATTCAGTTACTGTGTACATAAGGATATTAAAAACATCTTGTAAGGATAGCCAAGAGCTCCAACTAATCTTACACTTATCTTTTACATTTATATTGACTGTATTGCATACCTTGTTTTCTGTCACTTTTCCTATCAATATATCGCAAGTCAGTTACAGTGATTTTTCCTTTGACCGCACTTATATTAATATATTAAATATGTGTATGTGTGCGCCTTCTGTTTTTCTAAACATGTACTCAATCTTATGTTTTCACTTTCATTAACTAAAAGTTGTATTTTACTTAGTAAACATGAAAGAGATCAACAAAAGAGTCTTCTTTACATCTCATGCCCAATATAATGCCCAACTTGGGCCCGATTCTGACTCGGATGCAGAAGCGCACGCAGCAACGTCTAATAGCGGTCGCTCATCTGTGACTTTATGCGAATGCTGATACAGACTCCTTCGCTTGTGCACATCCATGAGGCCGAAAGTGCAAGATCTGAGAGGCCCACTTTTAGCGCCCATCCACGCTTTGTTACTGATTAGCGTGTCTTTATACGCCACCATCGGTCGCACCATCGAAACTTGCACCAGCCCTACGGCAGATGCAGTGTCTCCATCTGACTACAGCCTCCTATGCCTGCGTCTGTGTACGCAATTGCTTGCACTGACACGCACACCGCACTCCCATAACACGTAACACGCTCACTGAACGGACCACTTCTGTTTGCACTGCAAGCCATTTCTGATACCACTTGACTCAATCACAACAGCGCCAGTGTGCGCACACTCAGTGTAACGCATGCGCCATAAAAGTTTTTAGAATTTTTTTGCGCATGCGCAGGTGCACATAATTGCTCAGCTACGTGAACAACGGCGTTGCCTGAGTCTCTCAATCAGACCCATTGCCTCTCGGAAAGCACCACCAACTGGGGAGCTAACACACAAAGTCAAAAGAGCTGCAAACCCAACAGAGAGAGCTGTCAGAACCACAAAAGGACTGCTATTTCCAGAGGGAGTCTGCTATTGCCAGATAGAAAGCTGCTATAGACACGTCCGCTGACCGGCTGAGAGTGTCCACATTAGCGTGATCTCTGAATCCGACCCTAAGTCCATAAACAAAGTGTGAATGGCTAGATAGAGTGATACATTTATCAGGGGATTGCAAACAGCCAACATGAAGTGTACCATTGCATCATTTCACGCTTCTCTCCATGTTTAACCTCGAAAATTAAAGCTGCGCCAAAATCAAGTGCAAACCATGCTGCGCTGTGGATTTAATATCAGCAGCACTTTAAATTTTAAGGTCAAACATGCAGAGAAGCATCGGCTTGCAAAAGCTTAGTAATCGAGCCCTTCCTGTCATTGTACTTATTGTCATTGCTAATTCATCCATGATCACCAACGTGTTTGTATGTTCTTAAACAACCTTAACAATTCCTCATTGTTCGACTAATCTTTTGCACAGAAATTGTACTATTGTCTTATCATGTTATTTACATTTCATACTGTAATTACAGTTATCTCAGGGCCTGATTCAGAGCCGGACGCTCTGACCAGAGTGCTCGCTCTGAATCAGGGCCCTTCTACCTAAAATTGGAGCAGCCTCCTGGCCGCTCGCATAGCTGTGGGTGACCACCCACAGCTTATGCGAGCGGCCAAAAAGATGGTCGCGATGGTCAAGACCATCGCGACCATCGGGCGTGCGACGAGACCCTGCGGTAGGGTCTCTCTGCCGCAAGCCCAGGAGTGCTTTTGGCTCTATCAGAGCCAAAAGCACTCCCACTGACATCACTAGTGATGTCAGTGGGGCCGGCCCCAGACGGTAGGCGTTCCCATGGGAACGCCTCTGTCTGGGCAGCAACGCCCCTGGCACGCCCACCAAAGGGGGCGTGCTGTCAATCACCATTGACAGCACGCCCCCTTTGGTGCGAGACCCATAACGACGGCTTGGTCGTCGCTATGCGGGTCTCGCGCATGCGCACGACGGAGCTCCCTCCGTCGTGCGCATGCGCACTAGGGCACCATCGACGCGCTCGCGAGCGGGTCTGAATCAAGCCCTCAGTCACTTTATCTTTGTCAATGACTGAGCAGTTTCCTTTACACTATATTTCCTAATTTATTGGCCTTTCAGTTACCAGGCTAAGTTGATTATCGCTTTTCTACCCGTTTGTGTGTGTGTGTGACTCATTACCAGTCATGTCCGGTGAGTAAGCCCGGGGATTTCTAAGTCAACCCCTTGTAGACCTTGCCAAGGCCTGAAACTCCAATGAGAGAACACCATTTAGGTGGGGGTAGGTGACCTGTCCTGACCTGTGGGTACTATCCCGTCAACTCAATAGTTGACATGTCTTTCCTGAAGTCCTAGGCACACCCTGATAGATGTGACATGTCCCCATAGTTGTTTGCCCATCCTACTGATTCCAGAGGAGGCCAATACTGGCAGGTATGAAATCATTCAGTTTGATACTAATTTAATTCAGCCCTATTGGATTCTAACTGGGTAAGGAGCAGACTTTGTGGTATGAGTTTTGCATCAACAGTTCACCACACAACATTGCTATCTAGTCCAGAGGTTTCTATTCTACTTACATCTCTGCTTGTTATAGTTCACAAAGTACAAAACCATAGTATAAGCTGGATAAGAGTTTCTATATAGTTATCTTTAGCGGAGGATTAGTTGAAATAGAAGTAGTATTATCTAACAAAACTGTACTGTCAAGTACTGTACATTAGCTGTTTCCTTATATGTGGCTGTACACAGGGCCACTCATAAAAACTATGGGTATGTGAGACATGAGTTTAAAAAAAAATGTCACACCCCAAATCTAATTAATACATTTATGGTTATTACGTTGTGGGGAGCATAAAGCTAACAAATGTAGCAAAGCATAATACTATAAACTGTGGTGGGTAGTATAATTTCTGTTTATTGCAGGTCAGATCAGCTGTAGATGGTACTCAGGGGCTTTGAAAGTAGGGGTGGGTGCAAAGTATTGGGCTCGTCCCTTCAGAGCTGCACCCTTACTGAATGGAGCTCTGAAAGTCTGAACTTGGCTCTTGCTTCTAATGGAGGCCTTGTAAAAAAAACTATTTTATAGGGACTATATTAGCTGTATATAGGTGGTGGGGTGGTGCACTTGAGCAATGTAAATATTGCACATCACTCTGGCAGCCTCATGTCACATGATTGGCACCACGATGACGCATAGTGCTTTATGCCTACAGGAAGAGTGTGATTGAACTCCAGCAGTTTGAATTCTTCCGGGTCTCATATGAACTCTACAGTAATAGCCGAGGGACCCGGTCATCTCATATGACTATAGTTACAGTAATAGCCGAGGGGCCCGGTCATCTCATATGACTATAGTTACAGTAATAGCCGAGGGGCCCGGTCATGAGCTCCCGAACATGTGCTCCACCTTTCCACCCCTATTGGTGGCTCTGGCGCCTGGATATACATTAGAGATGAGCGGTTCAGTTTTATTCGGGTATTTTCGGCTCTCAAAAACGACATCTCATTGGCTCTCTGGCTCACATGTGTTTTGGGCAGCCAATAAGATAAATTCAAACTTGCACTAACTTGGCACAAAGAACCGAGTCAAAAACAAACCACTTATTTCTATTATAGTATGCATATATCGCTTTAAAGAAAGAGGGGTATATTTACTAAAGTGCGGGTTTTTAAAATTGTAGATGTTGCCCATAGCAACCTATCAGATTATACTTATCATTTATTTAGCACCTTCTAGAATATAATAGCTAGAATCTGATTGGTTGCTATGGGCAACATCTCCATTTCTACAAGCCCACACTTTAGTAAATATACCCCAGAGAGAAAAAAGTACTGCAAAGATATTAGTACAGAGGTAGACTATAAACGCTATCACCCACTGTCAAGGCAATGCTAAATATGTACTTCTGAGCTTTGATTTCTCAGCAAACACCAGATTGGGTTAAGATTGTCACGAAAAACAGGAATAAAAAGAATCTGTTTGAATTCAGGCCATTATTCTAAGAGAGGGTCATAATGACCGTCCCAACAAAGGTACATTACCATCCTGTTTTGCGGCAAACAGCTCGGAACATTTCTATTGTTCTATCGTATGGCACATATTATATTAATGTGATTGTGTACACATCATATACTTTCTTCTTGTTTTCAGAATTGCTAGACTAGTGACTATAGAGAGAAGGCTACAGTGTGTACTTAGGGCCTGATTCAGAGCCGCACGTAAGCGGCCGCTCATTCGCTCCGAGCGATGTTCGCACAACTGCGCATGCGTATGGGTTGTAATACGCATGCGCGAACCAATCATTGCAGTCGGAAATTGTGTGCTCGCAAAATAGCGAGTGCCTGCTAATTTGAGTGACAGAATGAGGCGTTTGTGGGTGGTAACAGGGGAAGGTGCTTGAAAACAGTGAGTGGAGATCCGAACGCAGGCGTGCCTAACGGTCAAAACGGGCGTTTTAAAGGTGTGCATAATTAATAAAGCAGCGTCATCGGTCACGTCACTTGGTTGTCTTTTAGCCTGAACTGCTCGCATGATTGCGGTAGGAAAATCCTACCACAAGCACTGCGAGCAGTTCATACGCCTTTCGATGTACTCGATTAATCTAATAAATAGCGGAGATGACGTAGGATGCGAGCGGCCAGGGGGCGTTTTTTTAAAAAAAGCGAGCGCATGTTTAGTTTGCTCGATCAGACATAGAGGCGCCAACAGACCGCAAAGAGCGAGTGCTCTATTTAAATATCCGGCCCCTCTTTCTGAACGAGCGAGCGCAAATAGCGTCCGGCTCTGAATCAGGCCCTTAAACTGTGTGCGCTCAAAACACATACCTGCTCTAAGATTACAGAGCGCAAAGGCCTGGCAATTGATTCCATAATAAAACACAGTAAGGATGGAGAAATGAGACTGAAGGTTTGCCATTAAACATGAAGGAAAATAAACCACGAGGTATTTTGGGTGCATTGCCCCTTTAAGATTTCATACTTTAGTTATAGATGTTGCTATCCTATAGGATTGGTCAGGGGGAGGAGTTTCTTGAATTTAGTTGCTGCTAGGCAGTTTAACTGCCTCTTTGCACATGGTTTGGCTGGGAGTCCTCAGCCTAGAGGTGCTGGGGAGTCATCCACTCCTCTACATCCGGTACGTGCCCATGCCAACCCACTGCGCAGTGGTAACCCTATATTGGCTTCCCGCATTCATCATCGTGATATGGTTCGCCTGCATCTCCTGTTCTGTCAAGGGGTCCTTTAGCCCCTCCGGCAGGGGTGTCCGTCCCGTCAGGGGGGCATGATGTGGTTGGTTTACGTGTGCAAGTGCCAGGCAAACTCTCTCCAGTGCGGCGGGCTAAGCAGGCATTACTGTGTCGTTCATGGGTAGTTCCGCGGCGCCCTGCAGCATTGGTGGAGTCAGGATTGACTTCTTGCAGCGGGGCACAAGGAGCTTCTGGAGCACTTTCGTCCGCCCAAGCAGACCCAGTGGCAGCGATTAATGCAGTTACGGCTTTGGTTGGCATGGTCCGGTCCTTGCAGGGGTCTGCGGCTCCCTCCCTGCCACCAATAGATAGTTCAGCCCCAGTCGCCACCGCAACCTTTTCTCTTACTTCGAGGTTAGCACCTTTCTCTAGTACATTGTTGGAGGCTTTCGGGGTTCAATGTGGATGTTGGGGTCTTTTGGGTGCTCCCTCTGCTGCCATTGACCCCGTTAGGGGGCCTGACACTTCTAACCTGTCACTTGCAGTTTCTATTCCTACAAAGGTGGGGACTCCTTGGTTCAGCCTGTCGCAGGCGAAACTAGTGCGGTTCGCACCGAGGATACTCAACCACGCCCTTCTGGTACTACCTCAGTGCTGTGAGGTAGTAATGCTAACCATGACACTGTCTGTGCAGCCCTTCCACCAGTTCAGGTACAGAGAGTTGTGGGGAGCGCGGGGGCTAAGAGGGCTACACATAGCAGGCATCGTTCTAGGTGTAGGACTCGTAGGTCTCGCTCCTATAGTGGTAGCTTGGGCTCTCCACTGGTCCCAAGGGGTGGCGTAGTGCACTGCGATTATACGGCTGTGCTGCAGGGTTTGCGTATGGAAGGATCTTTTTCTCTTCCTCCGTTAGCGCACCTGGTTCTTTCTCCGGTGGGTGTGGTACCCAAGAAGGAGCCTGGTAAATTCAGGCTGATTCAACATCTCTCTTACGCTCAGGGAACCTCTGTCAATGATGCAATTCCTATGGAATTGTGTCATGTGGAGTACCAGTCATTTGACTCGGCTCTTTCGCTTGTTCAGGAGGCCGGGCCGGGGTCATTACTAGCCAAGATTGATGTTGAGTCAGCTTTCTGCTGACTCCCCCTTCATCCAGATTAATTCCGGTTTATGGGGTTTCGTTTACCGGATGGTTTCTACATAGACAAATGCTTGCCTATGGGCTGTTCGGTGTTATGCGTCTTTTTCGAGCACTTCAGCACATTCTTACATTGGTGTGTTGTGGCGGGCATGGGGTAGCACAGTATCTCGATGATTTCCTTTGCGTTGTGCCTGCAAATTCCCCCCTCTGTGTGTCTCTCCTTTTCTCGGTGCGGGCGTTGTTTGTCATGTTAGGGGTCCCAATTGCGCACAACAAGACAGAGGGCCCTGCCATGTGTATTTCTTTCCTGGGTATCGAGATTGATACTCAGGACTGTTGCTGCCGGCTGCCGATTGAGAAGTTGCTTAAATTGCGGTTGGCTATTGATATGGCACTAGAATGTAGTAAGTTGTCTCTTTGCCTGACGCAATCGCTTTTGGTCCTGCTTCATTTTGCCTGCAGAGTTATTCTGATGGGGAGAATTTTTTGCCGAAAATTGGAGATGGCTGCTTGCGGAGTGGCGCGCCCTCATTTTTGCATTCGTTTTTTTGCTGAAATTAAGCTTGATTTTAGGACTTGTAAAGTTTTCCATTTGCGTTTTAATGGTGTGCTTATTTGGCCCTCCCCTGCGTGTAGCAACGCTCAGGAGCAGCTCTTCACTGATGCTGCGGGGTCTACTGGTTCTGGCGCTTAGGTTGTTTGTGTGACATCCTGTGTGTAGGGCAGGCGATTAACCGTCAGAGTGCTTCTTCTCTGCCGGTTGTTCGCCTGTTATCTCGGCTTGTTCTGCGCTGCCTTAACCTGAATATTAATTTTGTGGCAAGACATGTGCCTGGAATTGATAATTCTATTGCAGATGCACTGTCACGTTTTCAATGGTCTCGGTTTCGATTCCTGGCCCCTCAAGCCCTGGGCACTGGTGATCCTTGTCCTCCTTATGTTTGGCAGATCATCAGGCCGGCATGGAGGAGTTAGCGAAACGGGCCATAGCCCCCGACTTTATGCTGCTACCAGGTGGGATGGCTTGAATGGGAGCAATTCCGTGCTTCCTCGGCCCAGTCAGGTAAGAGCATGCATCAAGCGATGCTTGCTTTTGTTTGGTCTTGTTATCAAGGAGGGCGTTCCTTAGCTGTGGTAAAACAGTTATTGGCGGGGGTAGCTTATTTATCTGCCCTATACGGTCAGGTTGATCTTTCAAAGAGTTTCCTTATATCAAAGGCTTTGAGGGGTTGGTCCAGGCTATCTCCCTCAGCGGATGTCAGGTGTCTGATTAACCTTCCACTTTTAGAACGGTTATTGCAGGCGGCTTCGGTAGTTTGTTCTTCCCAGTTTAAATCCTCATTGTTTAAATTGAGTTTCGCCATGGCTTTTCATGGTGTGTTCTCTATCAGAGAGCTAGTTGCTCCGTCCAAGCGAGTCGAGTCTGCCACTGATGTTAAGGTGGAGAAGGATGTGATAGTTGTCATCTGCGGCGTTCCAGGACCGACCAGACTGGTAAAGGGCGTTGGATCTTGCTTCAGCCATGTGCTGACTCCAGTATTTGCTCCGTTACCTTGGCGCACGCCTTCCTGCCTGTCCGGCCGCTGGGGTCGAGTGCATGGTTGATGCATGATGATGGGTCACCGGTTACCAAATACCAGTTTGGTTAGGTCTCGAAGCGCTGCTTGACGGCAGCCAAAACCGCCCCTGAGTGAGTTCGGCACTCATTCCTTTCACATAGGAGCTGCTACTGTTGCAGCTTCCTCTGGTCGCTCAAATTCGGATATCCAATCTCTGGGTTGATGGTGATCTCTGGCATTCCGTCAATATATACGTCCGGGTTTGATAGTTTCTTCTTCATTGTAGCTAGCCGGAGGCTTAACTACTCGCCGACATACTGCGGGAGTCCATGAGGAATTTTATTTTCCCCTGATTTAATTGGAATTTAATTCAATATATAATGGCGTTATTAATTAATTTAATTATGGAGGTCTTTATTTTTGCCTCAGGTCTAGTTGGCTACGCTTCTGTCCATTTCTCCGTCTTGTTGGTCTTTGTTTGAATGACTGAGGGCCTGAATCAGACCCGCTCGCTGCCGGAGGCAGCTCGCAGGTCTGATGGCTTTTTTTTTTTCTCCAGCCCGTTCGCAAAGCTGTGGGTGATCACCCACAGCTTGTGCGAGCGGCCTGGAGTCCGTCGCGATTATCGCGACCATCGGGCTTGTGACGAGACCCTGTGGTAGGGTCTCAGCTCCCGCAAGCCTGAGTGGACTTCCTGCTCTAATAGAGCATGAAGTCCACTACTGACATCACTAGTGATGTAAGTAGGGCCACCCACAAAGGAAACACCTGCGTTTGTGCAACCACCCCCTCCTTGCATACAAAACAGGGTGAGCTGTCACTCACCATCGACAGCCGCCCCGTCTTGTAGCGAGACCCGTAGCGCCGGAGCTGCCGTCGCCGGACGGGTCTCGCGCATGCGCACGCCAGAGGCGGTGCATGCGCAGTGGGGGACCATCGACCCGTTTGCGAGCGCTGTGCGCTTGCGAGCAGGTCTGAATCAGGCCCTGAGTCAGTTTGTTTGCCAGCTTCATTCCTGGCTTGTCTTTATTATTTTTCTAGGCATGGTGGAGTTTCAACCAGTTTGGATTTTGGGACATTCTTTTGTTTTTTGGGTGTCTAAAATTGTTTTGGCTTCTGATTTGGAGTTGTTTCTTATGGCACCATTGGTTCGTTGGCTTGGATTTCGCGGAATTCAATAGCATGCTTTGATGAGCAGATTATTGGAAGCTTTGCAGAGATTTGGTATGCCCAGGGTGTTGATGGTGCATCTCGGTGTGAGGTTCTGGTTTTGTTGTGGACCCGGGGTGGTGATAGGAGCAGACACAGAAGCAGATTTAAATGAAAATGTGGTTTAGTAGACATAAATATGGCAAAAGTAAAAGTCCAGGCAAAGTACTGAAGTGCACTTGGGAACTGTAGTGAAGCAAATTGGAGAATGTCCAGATAGTGACAGGCAGAGAACAGTCCAGTATGCAGGTATAGTGAGCAGAAATGATATGCAGGCAGAGGGGATATGATTCAGCAGAGTGTCAGTGGAGGCAAGGAGCAGGGTGACAGCAGACTCAGGTACTCAGGCAGGGGGGAGGTAAATGGAGGGTGCAGGGAAGTCCAGTGGTTGGAGCAGGCAAGGTAACAGGCTAGGTAGCGTTTCCAAGGAGGCAGGTAATGAGCTCAGGAACTCTCTCTCAGCTGTCGCTGAGAAACACGTTGCACTGGCAATGAAGGGAGGCTCTGGACCTCCCTAAATACCAAGTGCCACACCGTCACTGGCTGGAGAGAGCACGTGACCCACCAGGATTGGACAACTAAATCACCTGGCCGGAGGCAAGATGGCGGCGCCCATGCCGGGCGGAATGGAAACACCGCCAGGTCTCACCAGCCCAGAGTGACAATGTGCCCGCTCAGAACCACGCACAGCCAATGCCCCTCGCCAAACACCAGCGTCACCGCCAGACGCCCCCTGCCACTGCGACCTCACAGGTATTACCCGTCAACCACCATGCCGAGAAACCCTGGTCGTGACACTCGGCGGCAATGACCTCGGACACCAAACTGCTTTAGATCTGCGTGGCATGGCCCTCTTGCAAAATAGTGTGGTAAGTTGTGAGGAGCAAAGTTAATGTGGCGGTGACACGTTTACTGGTAGCCAATAGTGGCTATATGGTGGAACACAATTTAATGAAATATAAAAACTTCCACCTTTACCGGGCCGATGGAGTTCTGCAGGGCTTGTCATTTTTGTTTCATTGTTTAGCTGGCTTAGTTTAGGTGATTGGGATTATTTAGCTGCTTTTGGTGGCGGCGCATCGGCTTTTGCCTCGCTATGGCAGTAAAGAACAGTTTGTGGCTGGTTATGGTTTAGTTCAGGTTAGTGGGTGCGCTCTCATTCTCATGATGGGAAAGATAGTAGGCCAATTGTCCTGACCGGGAAGTGTCTACACCACCTGAACGGGTGGGGTTCTATTATTGGGAGAGTTGACCACCAATGTTTGAGTGTGTGGTTGATTGTGTTTGTCCGTTCTTTAATGCCGCCACCAATTTTTTATGAATTGGTCAATAAAATTTGACATTATTTTGAAACGCCAGCACTGTTGACTGTGTCCTTATTTATTATTGTTATAGTATTTTGGTTAATACGTTTAGCATAAAGAACATGGAGGACAATGCAATGAATACACCGCTAGTGAGTTTAAGGATTTTTCCAACTATTGTTTGAACCAGGGAACAGTTCACAAGATGTCAGATAATCGGCCTTATGACGATAACGCTTCATTCCTAATGATTGCAGCTGCTGTCGTATGGCACTTCATAACAAGGAAATATTTTAGACGGGCGCCTGGAGACTCTGCAATAACATTATTATCAAGAGGTGTCATTTCATTGCGAGAGGAAATCACTTTTAATTGCTTGTCATTAACGCGCTGCCTGTCAGATAGTTATTTTCTCAGTCACGCTGGCGTCCATAAGACAGCACATTACATGTACGGATTCACCTAAAGTCTAAGGGCCTGATTCAGAGTCAGGTGCAAGTCCAAATGTGCACTGATCCCGCGGATGTTTGCAAACTGCTCATGTGCCGTAGAAAACAATTGCAGACTGCGCTGCGCCCTGCATACACACACGGATGGAGAATGAACGTGGGGACGGGCTGATCCGTGTTTTGCCAGATCACTCTTTCAGTGAAATGGGCGTTTCTGGGTGGCTAACCTGTGATTGGCACAAAGGAAAAGCGTCCGCAAGTGCGCCCATCTCGGAATCAGGCCCTAAGTGTACCTGGCAACCGTGCCTCTGGCACCTACTAGCTATATGACGAAAAATATATACGTAAAGCTTCTGTTTATAATTTTCATCATCATACTTCAGTTGTATTATACGTCGCAGTTGTATATAAATAAAAGAACTGTATTCAGGTCTGTGCAATGTAGTTTCCCTGTCACGAGGATACTCAGACACAAATCAGGAACAACTTGGTCAGAGGCCAGTTTTACCTACCAGTATGTTTTTGGACTATGGGGAAAATCCAAGAGCATCTCATGGATGCCCACACAAACCCCATACAGAATAGCCAGTATCTTGGTCAAGAATAGGACCCACAGCCCCGCACCACCGTATCTGTAACGTAATAATCTAATATGGGGTGGTGATAAACCTTTCTTCCAGCTTTTTTGACGTAGAAATGTCAGGATGTGGCCTGGGATCGGCCGATACTCACCTCCGTGCTGGCGTCCTTGGGCTTAGGTGTTCAGTCGCTAGGAGTGGAGGTGAGTGGTGTGTGAGTATTCTCCATGGGGTCTGCTAAGGCTTCCGTGCGTGCGTCCTGGTTTCCGGGGTGCCGGGCATGGGCGCAGCCATGTTGGTCCATATCACCTGACTAGTCTCTCCCAATGGTAGTCCTGTGGTCACCCTGCTGATCCTCTGATCCAATGACCAGCTACCCAGGGATATTTAAGTCTGACTACAGGAACAGGAAACTGCTGTTCAACTTCGCTGTTCCAGTGATTGATTGGTTTCCACATTATATCCCCAGTGTGTTGTTTCAGCCCTCACGCTGACCTCTCCAGTGTCACTTGTATTAGTTCCCATGCTAATTTTCAGCGTGTTACCTTTTGCTTTCTCACAGAACTCCAGTGTCTCATGTAACAGTTCCTGTGTTTTCTGTTAGTGTGCAGCTCAGCTCAAGCTAATTACTAATTCAGCTGTCAACCTGTATTTCAGTGATTACTTCTCCTACATTTCTTAGTTCATCTCCTGTGTTCAAGTATTCGTTTCCACTCCTGTGTTCAAGTATTTGTTTCAACTCCTGTGTTCAAGTATTTGTTTCAACTCCTGTGTTCAAGTATTTGTTTCAACTCCTGTGTTCAAGTATTCATTTCAGCTCATGTGTTCAAGTATTCATTTCAACTCCTGTGTTCAAGTATTCAATTCAACTCCTGTGTTCAAGTATTCACTACATCACCTGTGTTCAAGTATCCAGTTCACCTCTTGTGTTCAGGTATTCATGCTAATATAGTTCCAGTCTTCCTACCACTCCCAGGTACCTGTCCAGAGGGCCGCGACCTGCTTAGTTGGTGAAGCGAATCCCATATCCCAACTGGAGGGGGTCACTGGTGAAGACCACCAAGTGAGTTAGACTCCGCGCCTCTGGGCAGGTCTAGCCAAACCTGGGTTTGGACGCAATAGGGAGACCTAGCTGTCACTCACCTGCTTGTGTCCTAGCCACCCTACCCCCTGGCTTTTCCCATACGGTACGTGACAAGAAGGAGGCAATCACCGTTTTGTTCCATTCACGAACAGGGTTACCGCCAAGAAATCAATGACTATTCATTGCAGCCCCTTTAACCACTTAACTGACGTTTTTTTGTGGCAAAACCACTCAGAAAGTGCCGGGTCCGCAGGAGGGTCCGGGGAGTCAGAGGAGATCCATTCTACCCATGTGTAGAACAGATTTCCTCTTCAAAAACACACAGGGAAGCGGTGCGGTCACAGCTTGTCAGCTGAAGCACAACTGGCTGCGCTCGCATCCCATACCACCACTTCAGTGAAGTGGTTAAATTCGGTGTGTATTGAATCCCCATAGCCTTTTATAGGGAATACGAGCTATCCATAATTTATCAAACTGCCATAGGCTTATTGAAGTTCTTGTAGAAAATATAACGCCATTACTGGATGGAGTTACACTTGCTTATGTGGTTGACGTTCCTCTGAAGAAGTACAGCGCATTATGAGTACACCTTTCGTACATGCACAGTACGGCTAAAAGGATGACATGAGTACTCAGCTCATACATGATATGATGGAGACAAGCCGTGGAGAATAAGACCCGCGCCACTCCACCATATAGGTAAATTTATGAAATGTCCTGGTGGATTTTTTGCGACCAATTCAGAGTTTGAGAAAAGGTACAGAAGCCCTTCCGAAAGGAAATCAGAAGGAAGGTTCTCTGTTGACACAGGTGTATCAGGTAAAGAAAAATAATGTATGTTGAATTATTGTTGATTTAAATGATTAATTACTCACCTTACAGGTGAGATCAAGACGTTACTGGATGTTTGGAATTAAGTTGAGGCCAAAGTCAAGGATAACAAACACTAAGGGCTCTATTTACTACAACCCGCATTGGTAATGCAGATTGTAGTGTGATATTACTGACTGAATTCGCATTGCGAATTCAGGCAATATCACCTGGATTTACTACAAATCCCTTGCAGGGACAGAGCTTGGCAATCGTTGCCAAGCCCTGCCTCCTGCAATAGTGGTCCCCTCGCAACCCCCCCTCTCCCGTAATTACACTTACCTGCATGATCCGGGCTCCGGTGATGTCCTCCATGCCCTCCGGTCAGCTGACAACCCATACTGCACTGGGACCCTGTCAGGTGATGACTGGACCGCAGTGCAACATGGGAGACTAGCTGACCAGAGAGAGGACATCACCGGAGCCCCGAACTCTGGTCCCTGGAGTCAGGTAAGTTTGGGTTTTTTTTACTTTTTTTTTATACAGTGAATCAGCGTGTGGTCTGTTTAGACCACACAGCTGATTACTGGGGCCATCTCCAGGCTCTGATCTCCCCATCAGAGTGGAGCAGGAGTCCGGTAACCGGGGGAGACCCTGGATACTACCCCTCCTCTTGTCTCCCTCACAGGGCTTTCCCCGGTATTTTTTCACAATTTATTTTTAGTAACTTTGGCCAGATTACATTTCCCATTACAGTTATGGGAAATGCGATCTGATTACTAAAAATAAGTGATAATTAGTGGTTGGAGTAGTATTTTACGAATTCTACTCCAATCGCCCTGTAGTAACTTTAGGTGAAACTAAAATAATGTGAAAAGGGTCCCTTTTTCACTTTATTTTAGTAAAAATAATGTTAATAAATAGAGCCCTAAGGGATAAATTTACTAAAATGAGAGCTTTTAGAAGTGAGTTTTAGAAGAGATGTTGCCCATAGCAACCAATCAGATTCTACTTAACATTTAACTAGCACCTTCTAGGAGATAATAGCTAGAATTGGAGTGGTTGCTATGGGCAATATCTCTTCTAAACCCACTTCTAAAAACTCTCACTTTAGTAAATTTACCCGTAAGACACAAGGCTTGGAAAACAAATGGTCTAGTGATTTTGTCAAGTGTGAGGGAGACAAGAGGAGGGGTAGTAATGCAAGAAAGGTGGAACAGCCGTCTTGGACAATTTTGAGCTTTTAGTTTGCATTGGAATATCCAGGTGGAGATGACGGAGACGGAAAGTCAGTAGGAAGAATGGGATAAAAGAGGGGCGAGATAGGGAGAGAGGTAGATTTATGCATCATCTGCTGTTAGTATAGACCACAAACTTTCCTAAACATGTATAGTAGTTGTATACACTTATCGAAATCATTCATATGTACTTTGGGGTGGCTGGTAAATACAGTGCGACAATGATCTCACCTGACTGTCTGCGTTTTCATCTTTGAACTGTGCTAAAAGTTTCCTATATGATCCGTCTAGCCTGCCCTAGCATGATCAGATCTCACAGAAATCCTGCCTCTTGTTAGTAGGGTCCCTTTGCCCACTTGCACAATGTGTGGGCACCTTCAGATAAGTCTCATTTGTTGCCATCCTGCAACATTTACTAATTATGTTACTTTATCTTACATATTGGCATATTTAATGTACAGTAATACTGTACATGTGAAAATATCGCCCCTAGGGGTGTATTTACTGAAGTAAGGTTTGGTAGAACTGAAGTGGAGATGTTGCCCATAGCAACCAATCAGATTCTATTGATTATTTATCCAGTACCTTCTAGAAGATAATGGCTAGAATCTGAATGGTTGCTATGGGCAACTTCTCCACTTCTAAAAACCCGCACTTTAGTAAATATACCTCCTAGGGCTCTATTTACTACAATCCGCATATTGAATATTGAATGCGGATTGTAGTGTGATATTACCGAGTGAATTCGCATTGCGAATTCAGGCAATATCACAGGGATTTACTATAAATCCATTGCAGGGACAGAGCTTGTGATAAAGCTCTGTCCCTGCAGATCCCATCCGCACTCTAGTCGCGGTATTTTCGGAAAAAATACTGCGACTAAGAGCCCGCGCATGCGCCGACCCACCGTTCGCTTCTACCCCCCACCGATGCTAAGCCACGCCCCCCGCAATCGCGGACCCCCACGACCCCCCCCCTCCCTTCATTACACTTACCTCCTGGCCTCCGGTGATCTTCTCCGGGCTTCCCGATCAGGTGATCTCCCATACTGCACTTGGACCCGATCACCTGATGACCGGGCCGCAGTGCACTATGGGAGACCAGCTGACCGGAGAGGAGCCATCACCGGAGGCCCGATCACCGGTCCCTGGATTCAGGTAAGTAAAAAAAAAATGTTTCAATTTTTTTTTCTTTTTTTTACAGCAATCAGCTTGCGGTCTGTTTAGACCACATAGCTGATTACTGGTACCGGCTCCCGCCTCTGCTCTCCCCGTTAGAGCAGAGTGGGAGCCCGGTAACCGGGGGAGACCCTGGATAACGCCACCTCCAGGTGGCGTTATTATCACAGGGCTTCCCCCGGTATTTTTTTACAATTTATTTTTAGTAACTCTGGTCGGATCACATTTCCCATTACAATTATGGGAAATGCGATCTGCTTTACTAAAAATAAGTGATACTAGGGGTTGGAGTAGAATTTTACTAATTCTACTCCAATTGCCCTATAGTAACTACAGGTGAAACTAAAATAATGTGAAAAGGGTGTTAAAACACCCTTTTTCACTTTATTTTAGTAAAAATAATGTTAATAAATAGAGCCCCTAGAGAGATAAAGTGACGGCTTGCAATTATCATTCTTCGTGTGCCGGGATGGATCCTGTGAGCCAGCCCTGTCCAGGCGAAGGATTAGAAGCAAAGTAATAGATCCTCCTACCACTTTGCTTTCGGGTGCAGACTATATGAGGTACAGTAGCCCATAGGCTACAATAGGCCAACGCCACTCTCAGAAGGTGTTAGCAGACGGGCCATGCTGCGGACTGTGGTTAGCTCAGTGTCCCTCATAGGAAATGTTGTGGTCGGTCCCACCAACGATGTATATTTAATGGGTGCCCCATGTGCAATACCTCTCCAGAGTCCCGCGTCCACAGTGGCAGTGGGCACCATGTTCCTGTAGACTTAAAGCGCCAGAGTCTACACAATTGCGCTGCTGGCCAGAGTGGCTGGGGCCTGGACAGAAACTGCACAGGGGCCCCCTCCTCAGTTAATACCCCCCTGGGTCCCTCTTTGCTACATTCAGGGGATCCTTAGTATTTGCAGGTGCCTCTCTGAAACGGGTGTTTTTCCTGGAGATGTCCCACAAATATTCGTTAATAAATATGCCCCTTAATGTCTCTAATAACTTATATTATCCAGGTGCTAAATATTTAGTCTGGTTTCCATGGATATAACTCAGCTTGAACGCACATCAGTTGCTATGCTCCAGGTATTTTTGCTTCATCTCTTTGCACATAAGATGGGCTTATTATAGTAATAAGTGGAACTACACCAGAAAACAATGGGGGACCTTTCATTAATGACATTGTCGTTCCTACAGTCTTTTTGTATGCGGAGTGACTTTAAGGCAAAATCTAAGCAGCATAGAGGATAACCAGCTCACATTTTCCACAGTCACTCAGTCTGCTGTGTATATAACAAACTGTGTATATATTCCCCGACTTCCATTTCATGTCGTTTGAGTTCTAGCCGATTCCCGAGTGACGCTCCGCCTCCTGCGCTGTCTTTCATCCAGAGAATATCTGAATTTTGTATCTAAAGCTCATGGGACGGTTGTGGAAAGCGAACAGCCGGCTGGAGGGTTTGAAAGTCAGCTGAAGGATTCCCTCGGAAAGAATTGTGATTCAACAGCAAACTAAACTGCGGTCTGCGTGTCAGAATGATCTCGGCTTATGTGTGTGACGAGCGGTTCCTGGATCAGCTTGTGACGTGTTCCGCATGAGTGCTGCTGCATAATTATTTTAACCACTATAGGGGTCTATTTACTAAGCAGTATTAGGAGACAGAGGGCCTGATTCAGAGCCGCTCATAAGCAGCCGCTCGTTCGCTGTGAGCGATGTTCGCACAACTGCGCATGCGTATGGGTCGTAATGCGCATGCGTAAACCAGTCATTGCGGTCGGAAATCGAGCGCTCGCAAAACAGCGAGGGGCTGCTAATTTGATTGACAGAATGTACCGTTTGTGGGTGGTAACAGGGGAAGGTGCTTGAAAACGGGGGAGTGGAGATCCGAACGCAGGCAAAGGGGCGTCTTTACAAAATAGCGAGCGCATTTTTCGTTCACTCGCTCAGACATAGAGGCGTCAACAAACCGCAATGAGTGAGCGCTCAATTTAAATAGCTGGCCCCTTTTTAGGAACGACCGTCCGCAAATAGCGTCCGGCTCTGAATCAGGCCCAGAGTGAAGAGTGATAAGGTGCCAGCCAATCAGCTCCTAACTGCCATCTCACAGGCTGTGTTTGAAAAATGACAGTTGGGAGCTGATTGGCTGGCACCTTATCACTTTTCACTCCTAACACTGCTTAGTAAATAGACCCCTAAAAACAGATACTAGAGCCTATGCATGCTCCTTAATTGGCCTGTTACACATGTGAAAACGCTGGAAACTCTTGCCAGGGCCGTAACTAGGATAGTGCAACCAGTCCCATCGCACAGGGCACCGCAAGGCAGGGGGCGCTGTTTGGGCCTGTCAATTTTCCTGTTTATTATCATTCTCACTTGTAGCTTCCTCTTCTTTTATCCCCAGCATCTCCTGCCCCCCCCCCCCCCTCTATCTCTTCCCTGGCCCTTCCCCATGAGGACATAGCTTTTTTTCAGGTGCACTATCTAATGTCGATAGTATTAAAAAATTGGAAGGGGGGCGCCAATGCTCTCTCTGGCACACGGCACCAAAAAGTCTAGAGACGGCTCTGACTCTTGCACACCCCTAGTTACAGCCCTGGTGAATCTTGATGCAAGGTATATAATGAAACTTGACTCAATATATGTACTAAAGTGAGAGTTTTTAGAAGTGGAGACGTTGCCCATAGCAACCAGATTCTACTTAACATTTAACTAGCACCTTCTAGAAGATTATAGCTGGAATCTGATTGCTTGCTATGGGCAACATCTCCACTTCTAAAAACTCTCACTTTAGTAACTTTACCCCAAGATATTTTTGTAGGTGTCAGGTGATGATCTACAGGAGAAGGCAGGGAAGCTTCACAATGCTGCACTGGGGGCTCACTTAGGATTCACAACCTACAGTATCTTTTAATATTAAGGGCTCTATTTACTACAATCCGCATTTGTAATGCAGATTGTAGTGTGATATTATCGACTGAATTCGACTGCGAATTCAGGCAATATCACAGGGATTTACTACAAATCCCTTGCAGGGACAGAGCTTGCGAGAAAGCTCTGTCCCTGCGAATCCCCTCCGCACTGTAGTCACAATATTTTCGCCAAAAAATACCGTGACTAGTGCCCCGTGCATGCCCCGACCGGCCGCCGCTGCTACCCCCCCCGGCGCTAAGCCCGCCCCTGACACTAAGCCCCGCCCCACACAATCGCGGACCCCCCCGCGACCCCCCCTCCCTTTATAGCACTTACCTGCAGTCATCGATGCTCCGGTGATGTCTTTCATGCCTCCGGTCAGCTGATATCCCATACTACACTGGGACCCGATCACCTGATGACCAGGCCGCAGTGCAACATGGGAGACCAGCTGACCGGAGGGGAGTCATCACCGGAGCCCCGACCACCGGTCCCTGGAGTCAGGTAAGTGAATTTTTTTTTTTCCATACATTTTTTTATGTGTATATATAATACAAGACTTTTTTTGTTTCATTCAATATTCAATTTCGAATCATACTTAACAAAATATGATACAAAAACATTCTATTTATATAGTTTACAATTACATAGTTTAAAATATAACTTTCAAATCGAAAAACAAAATTAGTTTTGTCTTTTGCATTTATCTATTTAATATAATAAACCAGTACAAAATTATAATTTATTGTGTGATTACTGTTTTCCTTTTCCTGGGGACCCGGAGAGAGAAACAACTAAACTATCTTCCCAAATAATATTAATAGGACGATCGCATACCGCTAATCTTGTGAGATACCATGTAGTATTTCTCAAACTATAGTGTATTTGTTTTGTTGTGGTAATTGGAAGTATGTCTATGTATGTACGTTTCCCATATTGAAAAGAATCGTTCCACCTTTTTTTCTTTTTGTATCATGGTCTCTACCCAATCCATTTTAAAAATAAAATATAATTTTGTCATAAACAGAGGCCATTGGGGAGGTGAGCTATCCAACCATCCCTGCAGTATGGTTTTCCTGCCTGCTGTGCTCATAATCAACAGTAATTTCTTACCATCTGAGGTCATACGTTGTTCTGGGTCAAAAACCCCCAATGTTGCCCACTCAGGAGTAAAAGGAACATAATTTACAAATCTTGTCTCTGCATATCTACGTATCTGATGCCAAAAATTTTTTATTATTGGGCATGCCCAGAGAGAGTGAAAGTTATCTGCTTCTTCCTGCTGGCATCGTGGACCTAAATGATTATTAGATGATCCCATTTTGAAACGCCTAATTGGGGATAAATATACACAGTGATAAATATTTATGAAGAGTTCAGTATACATGGTGAATTTTTTTTTTGACAATTTTTTTTTTTTTTTGCAGTGTATCAGCTTGCGGTCTGTTTAGACCACACAGCTGATCACTGGGACCCGATCACCTGATGACCGGGCCGCAGTGCACCATGGGAGACCAGCTAACCGGAGGGAAGTCATCACCGGAGCCCTGACCACCGGTCCATGGACTCAGGTAAGTAAATTTTTTATTTTTTTTGCAGTGTATCAGCTTGCGGTCTGTTTAGACCACACAGCTGATCACTGGGACTGGCTCCCGGCTCTGCTCTGCCTTTTAGAGCAGAGTAGGAGTCCGGTAACTGGGGGAGACCCTGGATAACGCCACCTCCAGGTGGCGTTATTATCACAGGGCTTTCCCCGGTATTTTTTTACAATTTATTTTTAGTAACTTTGGCCAGATCACATTTCCCATTACAATTATGGGAAATGTGATCTGCTTACTAAAAATAAGTGATACTCAGGGGTTGGAGTAGAATTTTACGAATTCTACTCCCATTGCCCTGTAATAACTATAGATGATAACACCCTTTTTCAATTTATTTTAGTAAAAATAATGTTAATAAATAGAGCCCTAAGGGTTCTATTTACTAAGCAGTGTTAGGAGACAGAGTGATAAGGTGCCAGCCAATCAGCTCCTGTGGTACCCCCAAAGTGTATAGGGTGTACCCCTTTGGACTGAGAAAAACTGCCAATATATATTTATATATGTTAACCCCTCAAAGCAGGAAATTTGAGGTGGTTTGTCCCCATACAAAATTATGGATAGCCAGGGAGGAGAGGTGGCGTGTGCGGCCAGCGGGAAGGAACCCGCACGCGACCGCTAGCACTACTTATTCTGAAGACCCGGATCAGCGTGAGAGCACGTGACCCCGGCGGGAAGGACAGCCGGCTTGCGCAAGGGGACCCGGATGGAGGAGGTTTTTTTTTTAAGTGACTCAACTGATGGGGAGTCAGTCCTGAGGCAGCAGAGTAAAGCGCGGGGTGTGCGCTCTCACCGGAGAGCCCTGCGGTAGCAGCAACAGGAGACAGACTTGCACTCGAGGCTTACCTGATCTGCTGCTATGTGCTGAATACTCTGGCTGCTAGAGCGGCTGGAGGTCCCGGAACTTCTGCTGCGCATAAGAGGGAGGGACAGTCCGGGAGTGAGGCCAGAGGAGAAGCAGCTGAGGGGACCTGTCTGGCTGAGAGACAGGCTGTGGGCATCGGCAGTTGACGGAGGCTGGCCAGGAGAGGGAATCGGAGCCATCCCCCTCGCAGGTTTCCTGTAGCTGACTCTGCCTCAGAGGCGGAACAGGGGAGCGTATACCAGGCGGAGTCTCGTCAGGACCACCCGATCCTCAGTCACCAGGTGGAGGAACTGTCTGTATAGAGGCGGAACAGTGAGTACCAAAAACACCCTCTTCTCTCACAGCCCACCCCTCTGATAGAAAGTGCAGGGACAGACTCCAGCCAGTTTTGAAAGGTCTTACAGCGCCCCATTAAAGTAGTCAGTGGAGACTCTGTATAACTCTGCATCAAGGAGATACAGCTGATCTCTAGTTCAGTCTTAAAAGGAAACATTATTCTAAGGCAGACTGATTGCTGAGCTTTGCTGTTAACCTACAGTACAAAGAGAGGGCGATTAAGAAAAGGAACTTCTCCTCAGTCAATTTAGCCAAGCGAGTCCAGAAGTCAGACTTACTCATGTTATAAGACGTTAAATTACAGAGTGCAGGTCCTGTCAATTTGCTTAAGAAAAGGGACAGTGTATTATAACTGCATTCTAGCAATACAATATACTACAGACCTCAGTACTCTATAGTGAAGTCCAGAGTTTAATCAGACACCAGTTTTGAGACATGGATAATAAGCATCAGCCATAGACAATTATAAAAATCCTCAAACCCGGGTTTGCAACATACAAGTCAACAAAAACATTGGCAGATGGTATCCTTTAGTGAAGTAATATTATCGAGAACATAGGGCCTGATTCAGACCCACTCGCGAGCGGCTGTCCGCTCGCAAGTGGGTCGATGTTATGCACTGAGCATGCGCACGACGGAGGGAGCTCCGTCGTGCGCATGCGCCAGACGCGACGAGCGAAGGAAAGTCCTCGCTCGTTGTGTCCGATCAAAGGGGGCGTGCTGTCAATGTTGATTGACAGCACGCCCCCTTTGGTGGGCGTGCCGGGGGCGTGCCTCCCTGACAGGGGCGTTCCCACGGGAACGCCTCCCGTCAGAAGCCGGCCCACTGACATCACTAGTGATGTCAGTGGGAGTGATTTTGGCTCTGATAGAGCCAAAATCACTCCGGAGCTTGCGGTTGAAAACCTCAACCGCAGGCTCCGGCTCGCAATTTCGATGGTCGAGATGGTCTCGACCATCGCGGCCATCACAAAGCACGCTCGTATAGCCTGTGGGTGGTGACCCACAGCTATACGAGCGTCCAGGAGGACGCTCCATGAAAATGGAGCCCGGCCCTCATTCAGAGCGTGCGCTCTGCTCAGAGCGTACGGCTCTGAATGAGGGCCATAGTTTCCTCAGTGCTAGGATACTGTGAGCAACATACTGTACTTAACTTCAAACGTTCATTAGCGAAAGGTTACTGGTCAGAGTTTAAGTGACTCAAGTGAGATAAAAAGACAGGCGTATTAGTTTAGTTTAAAACTAAGGGCCTGATTCAGAGCCACTCGTAAGTGGCAGCTCGTTCGCTCCGAGCGATGTTTGCCCAACTGCGCATGTGTATGGATCGTTATACGCATGCGCGAACCAGTCAGTGTGGCCGAAATTCATGTGCTCGCAAAATAGCGAATGCCTGCTATTTTGAGTGACAGGAGGAGGCGTATGTGGGTGGTAACAGGGGAAGGTGCTTGAAAACGGGGAGTGGAGATCCGATCGCAGGCGTGCTTAAAGGTCAAAACGGGCATTTTATAGGTGTGCATATTTAAAACAGCAGCGTCATTGACCACGTCACTGGGTTATTTTTTAGCCAGAACTGCTCGCAAAATTGTGGTAGCAAAAACCAACCACAAGAATAGCGAGCAGCTCATACCCTGTTCGATGTACTCGATTAATCTAATAAATAGCGGACATGACGTAGGATGCAAGCAGACAGGGGGCGTAGTTTCCCAAAAAACGACCGCAAGTTTTGTTCGCTCGTTCAGACCTAGAGGCGTGAACAGACTGCAAACAGCGAACGGTTCATTTGAATAGCCACCCCTATTTTCTGGACGAGCGAGCGCAAATAGCGACCGGCTCTGAATCAGGCCCTAAGACAGTAAAGTTGTTGAATTAATTTGTATTTAATTTTACATGTGCTAGGAGAAAGTGCTAACCAGTTTCCATTTCAGCTCCAAGAAAGAAGTATTCCAGTTCAATAAACATTCTTCAGGGACAGAGTGTATTTTTAATGTATCTCTTGTAAAACTGTTTCAAAATTTGCCTGTTACCGCATATATTCTTTTTGGAATAAATACAAATTGTGTGAGTATCCTATTGCCGGTATCAAATACTTACCTTCTGATTGGGATCCAAACTATTCAGAGATGGGGAAGCGGTAAGGAAACTCTACATTACGCTACACCCCAACATACTACTCTTAGATTGGTGTTACACTCCTAACTGCCATTGCACAGGCTGTGTTTGAAAAATGACAGTTGGGAGCTGATTGGCTGGTACCTTATCACTTTTTACTTTGTCTCCTAACACTGCTTAGTAAATAGACCCTTTAAGGTTGATGTTGAGATTTAAATTAATGGACATGAAGGTGAGCCAATAATATTCGAACCCTGATCAGAGGATAAATGTATTTATCTCCTTATAGTGAGCTATGGAAATATAAAAGTGTCCAGCCAGATCCCAGGTCCAAACAAAGTATTTATTTATTCAGAATATAAACAGCAATTTCCATTGCAGGGGATACAACTGGTTTATTGGCATTTGGTATAGCCCAATTTGTGGGATACACTGGAAGTTGAGAACTTAAAATAAATTTTCATTTGCTGCAGATAAATAATTTATGATAGAATAAACTATTTTATATTTGATTATCGCGGCACAAAGAAAGTATGTATTGCCGGCATAATCACACGCAGGGACAGGGGCTCAGATAGGAGCCTATCCCTGCCATGTACTAAAGCGATCATTTTACTTTCTAGTTCAGCAGCCGGCCACACTACTGCGCATAGGCGGTCATCTGACCATGCATCCACGAGCTGTGGAGGGATCCTACAGATCCCCATCCCGGTAACTTTTTGCAGTGGCTTATGCTGCAATGCTCCCCCCCCCCACATAAATCTTGGGGATGCTTACATTTTGTGGCAATCCCCTGAAAAAAAGTAGTTTTGGGGGGATTTAGGGCCTGATTCAGAGCCGCTCGTAAGCAGCCGCTCGTTCGCTACGAGCGATGTTCGCACAACTGCGAATGCGTATGGGTCTTAATCAGTGCGCAAACCAGTCATTGCGGTCGGAAATCGAGCGCTCGCAAAACAACGAGGGGCTGCTAATTTGATTGACAGAATGTACCGTTTGTTGGTGGTAACAGGGGAAGGTGCTTGAAAACGGGGAGTGGAGATCCGAACGCAGACGTGCCTAGCGGTAAAAAGGGCGTTTAATGGGAGTGCATAATTAGTAAAGGAGCGTCATCGACCACGTCACTTGGTTGTCTTTTAACCTGAACTGCTCGCAGTGATAGCGGTAAGAAAAACCTACCACAAGCACTGCGAGCAGTTCAGATGCCTTTCGATGAGAGATGACGTGTGATGCGAACGGCAAAGGGGCATCTTTAAATAATAGCGAGCGCATTTTTCGTTCGCTCGCTCAGACATAGAGGCGTCAACAAACCGCAATGAGCGAGCGCTCAATTTAAATAGCCGGCCCCTTTTTTGGAACGACCGTCCGCAAATAGCGTCCGGCTCTGAATCAGGCCCTTAATCTTCAATGCTTATTCATAATTAGAACATGAAAAATAAAAATGCTAAATCTATATTCAGGTTGAGTCTCCCATATCCAAAATGCTTGGGACCAGGGGTATTTTGGATATTGGAATATTCCATAGCTTGGAATAATTGCATACCATAATGAAATGTCTTTGGAATGGGACCCAAATATACACACAGAAGGCATTTATGTGTTATATACACCTTATACACACAGCCTGCAGGTAATTCTATACAATATTTTCAATAATTTTGTGGCTCAAGCAAAGTTTGTGTACAGAAATTAAATTAATTAAAATCAATTCAAATAAAATAAGCAAAGAGAGTTAGAGTATAATGAAGATCTCACATTTCACCATAATCTATACATTGTGGGCAGCTGTTGAAAAGGAGGAGAGAACATTCTGTATATAATGGTAATTCTAGCACGTCACAACAATTATATAGATACTACACATTCCTAAATTACATCCTCTTACAGCATTTAATTATATGATTATACACACGCACAAGCACACACACACACATATATATTATATATATATATTTTACAAACAGGCACAATACATACATATTACACATGTTGGGCCTGATTCTGACTTTGGGGGTCATTCAGACCCGCTCGTGAGCGGCAGTACGCTAGCAAGCGGGTCGATGTTCCCCACTGCGCATGCGCACGACGGAGGGAGCTCCGTCGTGCGCATGCCCGAGACCCGGGGAGCGACAGGCTTTCCATCGATCCGGGTCTCGCACCAAAGGGGGTTCAGCTCAGGCAGGATGGACCTAGTGCCGCATCTAATGGCTTACTGTGATCGCTGGTCCTGTATATGCTGGAATTATGACACACAATATACTTTGTATGACGCATATTAAAGCTGGTTAACTGCTAATTAAGCCCTCGTGATGGACTGGCCACACTCACTCTAAAATCGAGCATTTGGAAACCCCCCTCTAGAAATCCTGCGTTTGCCCCTGTACTAGATACATTATAAACATGAGTTCAGTCTGAATTTTAATTATTGCTATGCTTTTAAGAGGGTTGAGTCTTACCTGCGCACAACATTTAAAGGCAAGTACACCCCAAACAATAGCAGCTATCAGACGCATAGCATAATCACCTGACATAAGTTTGGTAGAGAGGGGACCTACAATAATGGTGCGTACACACTGGGCGATTAAAGTGGACGACTGAACGATAACGATATCGTTATCGTTCAGTCGTCCACTTTATCGTCCATGTTTAACACAAAAAAGATGAACGATGACGACGACGCGCGTTCCCGCGGGTCGTTCGTCATCCTCGTTCATCGGGCTGACATGCAGGCCAACCTGACGACCTCGTCAGGTTGCTGCATGTCAGGGAATGGGTGAGAGAGCCCGGCGCTGAACGATATCGCTAATGATATCGTTCAGCGGCTGTGCTCAATGTCATGAACGACATTGAGCACAGCCTGCCGGGGACACACTAGACGATATCGCTCAGGGAGCATATCGTCTAGTGTGTATGCACCTTAAGAGTTTGATTACAAAATTTATATTTAATAAAAAAGAAAACAAATACTATAAAAGCATTTTCCGCTACTAGAATGAAAGTAATAAACCAGAAAACTGACCACATTACAAAACTGATGCTGATCCTATGAACTCACCAAAGACCTAATTAATGCTATTATAGAGATTTTACTACTGTCCTCTGTATTGAAAACAAGAAATATTAGCTCCATAGATTGCCATGCCAAAGTCTTCCCGTTCTAGACAGATCTACGCTAAATATAAATTAAATCTGAATCCCAAACATGATCATTGCTATGCTCTTTATATGGTTAGAGTCTTACCTGTACACAGCTGTTAAAGGCAGGTCCTCCAACAAAGCCACAGCTGCTTTATTAGACATTTTACTAATGAAGGCACATATATAGGATTTGCACTTATATCAGACGTGAAGTATGAGGAAACCTATGCTGCCCTAGGTCTGGAAAACAAAGCCCGCACACATGGCCTTTAAACTTATTTCCCTATCTAAACGGCGATGTGGCCTGTTGTTTTTGAACCTAACCCTTTACTAAGAGGCTTGTTACTTTTACACCTACGCAACTGGTCCCTTTCCACCCCCCATTAAACCCTGGTTGCACCTTGCAAAGACCCTGTATCCAGAGTTTCATCTCCATGATCTCCTATGGATCCCGAAACATATTAGGCCTGCCCTTATGTCAGCCCCTACCGCAATTACCATCCTACAGTCCCATCGTGATCTTGAATTATCGACCAGGAGCTTAACCCTAAAAGCTTTGTGTAAACGTATTCCTAATTTAAATCTTGCTGCCTGGCGCTCACAGGGATACATACACTAGCGGCTTTAACTTCCCCAGATGCTCTCCTCCCATTTGACCACCTCTGAGAACAATTTTACCTCCCTTCAGATTCAACATTGAGTGAATACTGAGTCCAAGGCCAGTGACACATCCTGCCTGCCACCATCTTCACTTTGTTGAGGTTCTTCTTCAGGGACTGCTAAGGGTGCCATTGTTGAAAATAGTGTGTGTACCGCTGGCGGTGGTATGGCAGAGTTATAGTACACACCATGGCATCTTCTAATCACAATGCAACCCAATGGGATTACTCGGGTCCAGTCTCCTCCTATTACCCTGCTCCTGGAAACTACTATTACCCCTGACCCGGTGACTGCTCTCTTACATTGGTACCAACTCTCCTCTAATTGTAGTCAATTTGTCCTTGGCCATAGCTCCGACATGCTATTGCTGAAACCTGGTATCCCCCTGACCATGGCTTCCTTCCACTGCTAAAATAGTTTAAAAAATTCAGTTTTATATTGAGATGGAAACCCTGGGAACCCCCTATTTCATGTCAGCTTCATCACCTTTGATTGAGTGGTAACCATAGCATATGGGTAAGCTGTCACGATGTCGGCATTCAGCATGTCTACATTCACAATGCAGCCAGCAGAATGTAGACATCGGAAATGTGGACATTTCCTGGAGGCTTTGCATTAGGCATATTATTAGTGCTGTGGTTCGCCTTAGCATTAGTGTTAAGATTAGGGTTGGGTTTAGTGTTTGGGTTACAGATAGGCTTGGGGTTAAGGACAGAATCAAAAGAAAATCACCATGTTGACATAGCATCCATGTTGACATGGTCAATGTCAATATATATTTGTAATTTGTATTTGAAATGTAAAAAAAAAAGGTACTGTATATAATTCTGTCCTCCCTTTCCTCTAGCAGGCGCCAGGCATCCCCAGGGTTGGACTGGCCCACAGTGGTACAGGGGAAATACCCGGTGGGCCCTATGCCTGAGGGTCCACCCCCGTACTCTAGGTGTCAGGTTCCAGCCCTCAAATCATACATTGTTACTCAATTATATGGTCAGTTACCTGGTGGAGTAGTACCACTGATCAACATGGGTGCTTGGCTCCTTTCGATAGAAACTACAACCAGATTTGCCTAATGGTTAGCCAAGCTTCTCTGGTGGCTGGCTACACTCCCTCTGGGGTCTGGCCACACCTCTTAAGCAAGGGCCCCTACCACTGCATTCCCCCAGTGGGCCCTTTATGCCCCAGTCCGACACTGGGCATCCCCCCAATCAGCAGCCAGCTTTCTCCTGCAGCTATTACATCGGTCCTATCCTACATCAGACCTGAGGAGTGACTAAAGTAAGCAGACAGGTACACGTCAGTGCCAGCACCCTGCTCAATGCAAAGAGTAGCACCCTGCAAATGTGCTTTGAAGACAGGTTCAAAGTAATAATGTATTTAATGTATTTATAAGAGATGTGCGGTTCGGTTTTACTCGGATATGTTCTGATCTCAAAAACGGCATCATATTGGCTATCCGGCTGTCACGTGTTATGGATAGCCAATAAGCGAAATCCGAATTTGCGATAATTTGCCGATAAGAACCGAATAAAACCGAACCCGCACATCTCTAGTATTTATAGCATTATTACCGTCAGTGTGACTAGAAATTACTGGGCTCTACAGCAAAGTCCTGAATTTCACTTACAGTCAGGTGCATAAATATTGGGACATTTACAGAATTTTCATATTTTGGCCTCTATTCACCACCACAATGGCTTTGAAATGAAACAAACAAGATGTGCTTTAACTGCAGACTTTCAGATTTAATTTGAGGGTAATTACATCCAAATCAGGTGAACGGTGTAGGAATTACAACGGTTTCTATATGTGCCTCCCACTTTTTAAGGGGCCAAAAGTAATGGGACAAACTAAACAATCCTAAATCTAACTTTCACTTTTTAATACTTTGTTGCAAATCCTTTCCAGGCAATTACAGCCTGAAGTCTGGAACGCATAGACATCACCAGACGCTGGGTTTCATCCCTGGTGATGCTCTGCCAGGCCTCTACTGCAAATGTCTTCAGTTTCTGCTTGTTTTGGGGGCATTTTCCCTTCAGTTTTGTCTTCATCAAGTGAAATGCATGCTCAATCGGATTCAGGTCAGGGGATTGACTTGGCCATTGCATAACATTGTACTTTTTAGCCTTAAAAAACTCTTTGGTTGCTTTTGCAGTATGCTTCGGGTCATTGTCCATCTGCGCTGTGAAGCACCGTTCAATGAGTTCTGAAGCATTTGACTGAATATGAGCATATAATATTGCCCGAAACACTTCAGAATTCATTCTGCTGCTTTTGTCAGCAGTCACATCATCAATAAATAAAAGGGAACCAGTTCCATTGGCAGCCATACATGTCCACACCATGACACTACCACCACCATGCTTCACTGATGAGGTGGTATGTTTTGGATCATGAGCAGTTCCTTTCCTTCTCCATACTCTTCTCTTACCATCACTCTGGTACAAGTTGATCTTTGTCTCATCTGTCCATAGGATGTTGTTCCAGAACTGTAATGGCTTTTTTTGATGTTGTTTGGCAAACTCTAATCTGGTCTTCCTGTTTTTGAGGCTCACCAATGGTTTACATATTGTGGTGAACCCTCTATATTCACTCTTGTGAAGTCTTCTCTTGATTGTTGACTTTGACACATATACACCTACCTCCTGGAGAGTGTTCTTGATTTGGCCAACTGTTGTGAAGGGGTTTTTCTTCACCAGGGAAATAATTCTTCTGTCATCCACCACAGTTGTTTTCCGTGGTCTTCCGGGTCTTTTGGTGTTGCTGAGCTCTCCGGTGCGTTCTTTCTTTTAAAGGATGTTCCAAACAGTTCATTTGGCCACACCTAATGTTTTTGCTATCTCTCTGATGGGTTTGTTTTGATTTTTTAGCCTAATGATGGCTTGCTTCACTGATAGTGACAGCTCTTTGGATCTCATATTGAGAGTCGACAGCAACTGATTCCAAATGCAAATGTCACGCCTAGAATCAACTCCAGACCTTTTACCTGCTTAATTGATAATGAAATAACGTGGGAATAGCCCACACCTGTCCATGAAATAGCTTTTGAGTTGATAGTCCCATTACTTTTGGCCCCTTAAAAGTGGGAGGCATATACAGAAACCGTTGTAATTCCTACACCGTTCGCCTGATTTGGATGTAATTACCCTCAAATTAAATCTGAAAGTCTGCAGTTAAAGCACATCTTGTTTGTTTCATTTCAAAGTCATTGTGGTGGTGAATAGAGGCCAAAATATGAAAATTCTGTCAATGTCCCAATATTTATGCATCTGACTGTAGTGTATATCCATTTACATGGAACCTGCTCTGAACTTCTGATAATTATATTTTATTATATTTATAATGTTATAGTCAGGGGCACCAAAAGGGGCTGGAGTGGGTACTAAATACTCAGCCCATGCCTGTTGGAAGGGCCCGGCGGGTGCCTGGGCAAGCTACTGAGTAGGACAAATGTCCCCCTTAGCAGCTCATGGTGCCGTGCGCATAGTAATTTATTTACACTGATCTTTATTGGTAGGGTGTCTGGCCATGCCTCCTGGGTTTAGCCACGCCTCCTCATTGCCAGGCCCCGTAGATGTCTTAGCGGCCTGGTTATAGTGTAATAATTGCATCCTATATTGCATCACGTAAAAGAGAAACCCATAGGTTGTAAATGAGCAGAAATAAGCAAGTAACCTAAATAATAGCCATATATTCCTTCATTCTGACTGTGACAGATTGGACTTACTCAACCTGCCAGTGAACAATGTATTATTCTGCTCTGTGTAATAAATCTTACCAAGCAGCCTGCAGCCTCTCATACAAATCACAGGAAGCTCAAACAGTGTTGTTATTTATCTGTTGTGAACCCTGAGCAATGATTGATTGACTTTGTGGGGTAGATTTACTAAAGCTTCTAAAACAGACAAGTGGTGACGTTGCCCATAGCAACCAATCAGATTCTGCGTATCATTTTCTAGAATGCAATAGAGAAATGATAGCTAGAATCTGATTGGTTGCTATGGGTAACATCACCACTTGTCTGTTTTAAAAGCTTTAGTAAATATACCTCTATGTGTCAAACTCAGTACTTGAAGGAAAGTGATGTGCGGTGGGATTATGGGATGATTTATCAAAGGATAAAAAAAACCTTAATAAATGGGTGCAGTGGTGTTATCGCTGGTGGTAACCCGTTCATGTACTGGGCAAAGTGGGACTGTCACTGGATAAAAGTTCTATATATGATATAATTCTATATATTATATAGTGTAACACTGGGTGTAGAAATAAGGACTCACATCAGGCAGGTACTCGGTAAAGCAGTGTCTATAATGGCAGCAGACACTGCACTTTAGCAAACATAGGCTTAGGCCTGGATACACAGACACACAACATAAATAAACAGAAGACAGTAAATGTCACAGCACTCCCAGTGCTTAATGGTCAGTCTGCTGCAATGGCCTGCAGCCACAATCTGCCATGCTCTTCTAGCACAGCCACTCATCAGTCCCTGACACTAAAAAGACTTTGGCCTACTAAACTGACCGCTAGCCGGCGTAATTGCCCAGATCACTGGGTGTATGAGAGTTTTAAACCCTTTCTGTCTCTCAGTGATGAGCTGCAGCTGGGCCTGTACAACTGTGAAAACCCAGAGATCCAAATCTCCCTTGCTGCTGCAGACTGCACAGGCTTCACTCTAGCTTCCCTTGGAGGGAGCTGATCCCACAGGAATGTGGACAATTCAGATGAGAGACAACCCATCTCACCGCAAATTGAGAACTACAGTAGCAAATCCATTTGGTGAAGCAAAATATTCTTTATCCAAACCAGTAAAAGCATCCAAAGATAAAGTGCCTAGTCATGTAAAGTGCATATAAGCAAAGTTAAAGGGAGTCTTGGAATCAATTAATTTAGCAGCAAAATGAATCATGGCATAATGCAGAGACACTCATCATAATCCTAGAGTGTCATAAGCCATCCCTTAGATTGTCAGCTCAACGGCCAATGCACCAGTAAGCCAACCAACCAATGCCCCAGAAACCTTGGAATGATCAAGTATGGCCAAAAGAAAAGTATAATGAACAGAGATAGCCTTATGGCTCGGTGGAGGCTGTAGCAGTAATTTATCTAATGAATTGTCCCAGTCCAGAACCAAAAAATGTCTAATGACATGGGGCCTGATTCAGAGCCCCTCGCGAGCGCACAGCGCTCGCAAGTGCCTCGATGTTTGGCCACTGCACATGCGTTGCGTCCTGCATGCGCGAGCCACTGAACTTCAGTCCCTACGGGGCTTGCTACAAGATGGAGCGGCTGTCGATGGTGAGTGACAGCTCGCCCCGTTTTGTAGGCGGGTAGGGGGGTGGCTGAACAAACGCAGGCATTCCCTTAGGAACGCCTGGCGTTTGTATGAGGACTTACTGACATCACTACTATTAGAGCAGGAAGTCCACTTGGCCTTGCGGAAGCTTAGACCCTGCCACAGGGTCTTGTCGCAAGGCCGATGGTCGCGATAATCGCGACGGTCTCCTAGTCGCTCGCACAAGCTGTGGGAGGTCTCCCAAAGCTTTGAGAGTGGCAGGAGAAAAAAAAACGCCAACAGACCCTGCAAGCTGCCTGTGCAAGCGAGCAGGTCTGAATCAGGGCCATGGTTCACATAGAATTGAGATTATAGAAATGCTAGGGGATAAGGCTTGAGTGTCTCAAATGGGATGAAGTCAGGAAGCTGGCAGTCAAAATGCTGACCGCTGGCTTCCTGACTGTGAAATCCCGGCATGGGACTAAATACCAACGGTGAAATCCCAACGCCCAGCATACCGATCGTAGGTAAGCCGGGCGTCAAGAGAGGATAGCCACGTGGAGGGGGGCGGGTTTGGGTCTCCCGAGGGGACTTAGGGTTAGGCACCCCCCGGGAGGGTTAGGCTAGGGTAAAGGGGGGTTAGGGTCAGGCACCCCCGGGAGGAGGTTAGGGTTTGGCACCCCTAAGGGAGGGTTGGGGGGGGGGAAGGGTTAGGGATAGCCTAGTCACCTACTCTATTGGGATTTTCATCCGCCGGCCTTCCGGCGTCAGTATTTCATCCGCCGGGCTGACGTCCGGTGGTGTAACATACCGATTCTGTCTCAAACACTTGTGATACTTCTGCATACGTCATAAGATTCTTGTTTGGTACCCTCACCAAAGCCTGGAGTGTAGTAATCACCGCCACTCTCTAAAATGTGAAAGGGTGAACAGCCATGCCATCCAGAAAGTTAAGGTTGTGAATTTAATGTGGTGTTTTAAGAAAATTATTTACCCCAAAAAATTACAATAAAGACTATTTGGAATGTGTACATGCCAAAGTTCATTCAGTTCAAAGCAAGCATTATGAGTGCAACTTTGCTTTGATATATGTCCCAGGTTCTTAACTTTTGTGTGGTAATTATCCAGTAAATAAGCAGCCTTGAAGGTCAGCCTCACATGTGAGAAGCTGATAAAAGGTGTGTCAGTTTCTCTGGTCAGTCTCTCACTACCTGGGGAGCAGGCTAACAGGCCTGTTGAGAGACACTGCTAGGGCTTTATTTAAGTGCTTCATTTAAATGCTGTTTTGTGTGAGTTGAACATTGGGTCGTCCTCCCCCCCTTTAGACTGAAAGACTTATGTACAGTTAGTGCTGGACAGGCCAAGATTTATTTTTATGTTTTGTTTCATTTTGTGCTGCTAATTAAAACTAGCTGCGGATACTTCTACCAAGGCACTAAACTGTGCTATTAATCAGTTGCTGCAAGAGATTTGATACAATTTACCCCAGAGGATGGCACCCCTTAACCTGATCTTGCGACAATATATATACACCCATCAGTTGTAGCATTAAAACCACCTGCCTTACATTGCGTAGCTCCCCCTCGTGCCACCAAAACAGATCTGGCCCCTCGAGGCATGGACTCCACAAGCCCTCTAAAGGTGTCCTGTGATATCTGGCAGGAAGACGTTAGTGGCAGATCCTGTCTGTCCTGTAAGTTTCGTGGTGAGGCCTCTATGGCTCAGATTTATTTTTCCAGCACATCCCATAGACATTTTATTGGATTGAGATCTGGGGATTTTGGAGGCCAGGTCAACACCTATCTTTGTCATGTTCATCAAACCATACCTGAACAATGTTTGCCGTGTGGCAGAGCACATTATCCTACTGTAAGAGGTCACTGCCATCAGGAAATACCGTTGCCATGAAGGGGTGTACTTGGTCTGCCGCAATGTTCAGGTACTATATATGGTACATGTCATGGTAACATCCACATAAATGGCAGGTCCCAAGGTTACCCAACATAACATTGGCCAGAGCATCACACTGCCTATGCCGGCCTGCACCCATAGTGCATCCTGGTGCTATTTCTTCCCCAGGTAAACAACACAAACATCAATTTCAGGAACTGACTGTCCACATGCTAATACATCCTACCCCTTGTCAGGTGCCATGGCAAGCTGGAGGAGTCATGTGCTTCAGTAGGGAATATTTGTAATTTTGTAGTCTTGTACTCCCCTGACCATCACATACCGTATGGTGTTACTGTGATCAGGGCGGAACCACCGGCGGTGCAGCTGGTGCACTGCACCATGGCCCGCCGCAATATGGGGGTCCATACTGCCTGTATGGCAGGTGCAGTGCAGCTGCTTGCCGGGCAGTCATCAAGGTGGTGACTGACCCAGCCGGCAGCTACACGCAAGGGGCCGGAGCACAGTGCAGTCAGGCTCAGCACTGCAGTGCACTACTGTGTAATAACTCCCAGTAGTCTCTGCAGTGGGGTCAGAGGATCATGTGCTGAGCTCTGATTGGAGGAGCTCATCACATGCTCCTCTGACCCAGCAGCAGCGCAGCCTCATGGGTGTGACTCATTGTGAGGTAGGGATGGTCATCGATGGTGAAATAGAAAGTGGCAATCGATGGTAACCAACTATGCAATGGATGACCATCGATGGCTTCCCCAACTGATGTCATCCCTGTTCTATGACTGATTGGCCCATGAGGCAATCAGAACTTGGGGGCGTGGCTTCACAGGTGTCGGGGGGCAGAGCTATGCTCCGTGTCCCGACACATTGAAAAAAATAAATAAAACTATTTGGTTATGTTCTTCCATCGATGTAGGGAAACCATCTGGTTCTCCCCCATCGATGGGAAAAACATTCGACATCGCCCATAAACCATCAATGATTACAAATCGATGGCCATCCCTATTGTGAGGCTGTGACTGCTGCTCTGCCAGCTGACTGAGGAGGCTGCTGGTGAGTACACTGTGTGGACACTATAGGTGACATAATGTGTGGGCACGACAGTGTAGCATAATGTGTGGACAATATAGGTGACATAATGTGTGGGCAATACAGGTGGCATTATGTGTGGGGACTACAGTGTAGCATAATGTGTGGGCACTACAGGTAGCATAATGTGTGGGGACTACAGGTGGCATATTGTGTGGGCACTACAGGTAGCATAATGTGTGGGGACTACAGGTGGCATATTGTGTGGGCACTACAGGTAGCATAATGTGTGGGGACTACAGGTGGCATAATGTGTGGGCACTACAGGTAGCATAATGTGTTGGGACTACAGGTGGCATAATGTGTGGGCACTAGAGGTAGCAAAATGTGTGGGTACTACAGGTGGCATAAAGTGTGGGCACTACAGGTAGCATAATGTGTGGGGACTACAGGTAGCATAATGTGTGCGCACTAGAGGTGCATAATGTGTGGGGACTAGAGGTGGCATGTGTGGGGACTACAGTGTAGCATAATGTGTGGGCACTACAGGTGGTATAATGTGTGGGGACTACAGTGTAGCATAATGTGTGGGCACTACAGGTGGCATAATGTGTGGGGACTAGAGGTGGTATAATGTGTGGGGACTACAGTGTAGCATAATGTGTGGGCACTACAGGTGGTATAATGTGTGGGGACTAGTGTAGCATAATGTGTGGGCACTACAGGAGGCATAATGTGGGGGGTACTACAGTGTAGCATAATGTGTGGGGCACTACAGTGTGACATAATGTGTGGGGCACTACAGTGTCACATAATGTGGGGGGGTACTACAGTGTGTCGGGCACCCACTGCATCTCCCTGTCACCCACTACCTCTCCCCTCTCCCTGTCACCTCTCCCTGTCACCCTCTCATCCACTGCTTTTCCCTGTCACCTCTACCTATCACTCTCCCTGACACCCACTGCCTATCCCCTCTCCCTTTCACCCATTGCCTGTCAACTATCCGTGTCACCCACTGCTTCTCCCTGTCACCTCTCACCCTCTCCCCTGTCACCCACTGTCTCTTCCCTCTCCCTATCACACTCTTCCTGTCACCAAATGCCTCTTCCCTCTCCCTGTCACCCACTGCCTGTCACCCACTGCTTCTCTCTGTAACCCACTGCCTGTCACCTTCTTATCTCTCTTTGTCTACCTCTTGCCTCTCCCTGTCACCCTCTACCTCCCCCTGTCACCCACTGCACTTTGAACTTGGAGTAGTGCGGACAAGGGGGGCCCACAGCTACTTGTTGTGTATTGCAATTAGAATAACGGAGGGCTCGAATGAGCCAGGAGTGACTTAAACCAGGAGGCTGGGCTTTGGCCTGGGGTGGTGATCATTGTGGAGGCACCAACCTATTAAATCCTTAATGGGAGGAGTAAGGATAGAGCTTATTTAAGGCCAGGCTTTCAAGCCTGAGGCCTCTTTCATGGGAATCATTTGGTCAGGTACTGTGTGCACAGTGAAACAGACATCTATACCCTCACTCTGCACAATTCTTTCTTCCTTATTTCTCCTCTATTCTCTCTCTGGCCCTGATTCTGAGCCGGACGCTCTGACAGAGCGCTCGCTCTGAATCAGGGCCGTCCCTGCTACTTTTTGGAGCGGCCTCCTGGTCGCTCGCATAGCTGTGGGTGACCACCCACAGCTATAGTGAGCGGCCAAAATGATGGTCACGATGGTCAAGACCATCGCGACCATCGGGCTTGCGACGAGACCCTGCGGTAGGGTCTTGCTGCCGCAAGCCCTGGAGTGCTTTTGGCTCTATCAGAGCCAAAAGCACTCCCACTGACATCACTAGTGATGTCAGTGGGGCCGGCCCCAGACGGTAGGCGTTCCCATGGGAACGCCTCCGTCTGGGCAGCCACGCTCCTGACACGCCCACCAAAGGGGGCGTGCTCTCAATCACCATGGACAGCACGCCCCCTTTGGTGCGAGACCCATAACGACGGCTTGGCCATCATTATTCGGGTCTCGCGCATGCGCACTTGGGCAACATCGACCCGATTGTGAGTGCTCAGCGCTCGCGAGTGGGTCTGAATCAGGCCCTCTGTCCCTCTCTTTCCTATCTTCTTCTGGCTGATTTTCTAGATCTGTGTCCCTACGCTGAGTCAGTCCCTGTGTCAGTCATTACTGTCCCTGAGCCTGCAGCATGCAACGCTCGCGCCGCTCTGCACCTCCCCCCACCCGTTTTCTAACCGATACGGCTGCTGCTGGAGAGGACCCCGGTGTGGTGTCCCAGGGCCTGTCGGCGCTGATGGCCCCTGCGTGTGCTCCCGCTGGAAGTCTCGGGTCATGCGGCCCACAGCGCCACGGCCCACAGCGTCGCGCCCCAAGTGCGCGCGTTGCGTGGCGCCATACCGGCGCTCTTCTGCCCTGGCCTCCTCAACGGGTGCCTCCGGGCATGCTGCTGGTCCTCCCATGGCGGCCCGCGGTGGTGGCGCTGATGACGCCACCTCCCCTGTAGGCGGCCGCCATTTTAGCTCCCGGCAGGGGGCGGGGCTTAGGGTTACTGCGAATTTAACCCCTCCTGTGCTGCCTGGTAACCCCTCCTGTGCTGCCTGGAGCAGGATCTATGCCTGCTGGGTCCCCTATGATTGCCACTGTCCCTGGGTCACTGCCTCCTGTAGCTGTTATGGTGGCTCCCTGCTGTCAGCCGGCCAATATGTGTCCTTTGACCCCGCTGCTATAATGGGGCTTTTCATTAACATGGCCACTACCTTGGCCCCCATGTTGGCGGCCATTCTGCCTCCTACTGCGCAAGCAGCGTTCAGCACCCCGGCCGCTCCCCAGGCTACAGCCTCCACGTTATAAGTTGCGCTGATGCTGACGAATGACGCTACAGCTGTCCGCACGTCTGATGGAGTTTCTACATTTAGCTACGCCAGTTATTCCACCTCTGATGACTCCAGTGACGCTAGCCCCTCCCAGACGTTAGCCCCTCCCAGACAGCTCGCAAGGCATGCAAGCGGGCTGCTAAGTTTGCTAGGATTGAGGCCGACAGGCGCTTGCGTGGGCCTCGGCGGGATTGCCATGCTAAACGTGATGACAAGGCGCCTGCTGACAGTGCTGATGCAGGGGTGGTTCGTTGCGCAAACATTGCGGTCCTGAGGGGCCTCCGCCCCAGCATTAAAGACAAAGTACAGAAGGGGCATTATGTTGACGTATTCTCCCTTACAGATAACATGCGCAAGAAATTGTGAGCCGCTAAGCGCAAAGGCGGTATTGGGTTGGAAGCTTTTCAGACTTATTCTATTTGGCAGGCCGGGATATTTGTCTTCTCGGCCTGCTATTTGGAAACTCGCCCTGCAGAACACTCCAATATCAAATATCTAGCTATTTGGATCTCCATTTTAGCCGACTTAATGGTGTTCTCTTGTGGTTGCCCCCTCCAGTCCCTAGCTATCAGCTGCAGTTCTTCACTGATGCGGCCGGCTCGTTGGGATTTGGGTGTTACCTCCGCAGGTCATGGTGCGCTGCCCCCTGGCCGGCCGAGTGTTTTTCCAGGGGTTTAACTAAAGACCTAACCCTCCTGGAATTGTTTCCCATTATGGTGGCGCTGGAACTGTGGGCTACTGAGTTGCGCGATAGGAGTATTGTTTTTAGATGCGACAACCTAGGTGTTATGCATGCTGACGCGCTCTCCCGTTTTCAGTGGGATCGGTTTGGGTTGCTTGCTCCTGAGGCTCGCTTAGTTGGTGAGCCGCGCCCCCCCCACCCCCTATGTTTGGCAGGTCATGAGCCGGCATGGAGGGCCTAGCCGAGCAATCCCTTGCTCCAACTACATTGCGGGCCTATCAGAAGGCTTGGTCCGAATGGGGAAGCTATCACCGCGGAGGCAGAGGTGAGAGCACGCATTGCTCAATGCTGTCTTTTGTTTGGAGCCTTTATGTCTCTGGTCGGTCCCGTGCGGTAGTTTTGCGCATGCTGGCTGGCATTTCATTTGAGAATGAAAAAGTGTCCAGACCTTACAAGGAGCTTTGCCATTATTAAAGCCCTTAAGGGTTGGGCCCGCGCCTCACTTCGACCAGTTGATAAGCGAAGGCCGATCGATCTTCCCCTTTTGCTTAAGTTGCTAGCTGCAGTGCCTGAGGTTGTGGTTTCTCGTTTTGAGGCTAATCTTTTTTGTTTAGCTTTTTCGATGGCGTTTCATGGCGCCTTCCGAATTTCGGAACTAGTTGCCCCTTCTAAATTAGCGGTTTCGCCCATGTCCTGTTCCGATGTCAGTCTTGGGGAGGGGGCTGTGTTGTGCAAAATACGGCGTTCTAAAACCGATCAAATGGGTCGCGGCCGTTGGGTTTCCCTAACGGCTTGCAAGGATGACCGTGTTTGCCCATTGCATCTGACAAAACTTTATATGGCATTATGGCCTGTAGTTGGCGATGCATGGTTGCTTCATGCTGACGGTTCGCCTCTTACTAAATATCAGTTCCAATACATTATTAGACGCTGTTTGCTTCACACTGGCCTCTCCCCAGGGGATTTCGGTACCCATTCTTTTAGAATTGGCACAGCTACTTCTGCCGCTGGCTTGTCGGTTCCGCAGATCATGGCTCTGAGGCGTTGGTAATCAGCTTGCTATAAGCATTATGTTAGGCCGGTGGCCACTGGCTGAAACTACTGTTGCGTTTTTCTTAATGTTTCTGGCTGCCTGCGTGTCATGTGTTTGTTCATCTTGTTTTTCTTGTTCTATCTGTGTGTAGTTTGTCTTGTCTTGTTATGTCTCCCCTGTCCATCCTACTCGGGTAATACTTGTCACTTGTAACAAGTGGGGGTCTTGAGGGATTTTATTTTACCTGACTAGACGGACTAATTTGGCCAAAAATACAGTCCCTCAGCAGGTTTTTGGTTTACCTCTCGCTGAGTTGTTTTTGTTTTTTGTTTCTCCATCCAACCCCCCCCCCCCCCCCTACCCTCCCTGGTTTTTCCTTATCGTTCTCTACTGTCGTCCAGGGTAATCTAGATTGAAAACTTAAAATTAAAATGCATTTGTTCAATGATTCATTAGGCAGCTAAAATTAAACTGGATTTACAATATATCTTAATTAACTTTAATTTTATACTTTAAAGTTTGTCATTCAAAGTAAACATTAATTACTGCTTAGTTTAAAATGTAGTCATAACCAATACATTTTTGTGTATGTTGCTTTCCTGTTATTTACTCTATCTTAAATGATTAATTTTTATTGTAGCCGCAGTACGGCAATTTGGTGTACCCAAAGTGCTGGTGATACATCTAGGTGGGAATGATATTGGTTCCAGGATTGCCCTTGACTTACAGCTTAACATTGTGTCAGACGTCCTCCTCATTATGGGCGCTTGGCCTTTTTGTACGGTTATGTAGTCCTGCATTACCCCTAGGCAACAGTGGCGTGGCGTTCGTTCTCCTAAGGCTTTGGACGAGGCTCGTGAAAAGATCAATGCTGCTGTGGCGAAATTTATGCTGTCTCATAGAGGTTTTGTTATTACACATCCGTTAATACGGTACCGTGATAAGCATCTCTATAGGCCCGATGGGGTGCATTTGACGGAGGCTGGTTTGGGCTTGTTTGTGGGAAGTTTGTTGGCTAGGATAGGTCAGGTGGTTTAGTGTGCATGGTGGCGGGCTGTGATCCTCTTGCATTGGCGGGAAGTATGGCTTAACATCAGCCCGGGTGTAGTGTGTTTGCATTGGGTGTGCTCACCTTCTATTATGTGTAGAGAAGTACTGTACCACCTCTACGGGGGCAGTACAGCCATCTACGGATGGTATTGTGGCCCTGATTCAGAGCCGGACGCTCTGACAGAGCGCTCGCTCTGAATCAGGGCCGGCCTTCTTGTTTTTTAGAGCTGCCTCCTGGCCGCTCGCATAGCTGTTGGTGACCACCCACAGCTATAGCGGGCGGCCAGGAAGATGGTCGCGATGGTCAAGACCATGGCGACCATCGGGCTTGCGACGAGACCCTTGTGGTAGGGTCTCGTTGCCGCAAGCCCCAGAGAGATTTCGGCTCTATCAGAGCCGAAATCTCTCCCACTGACATCACTCGTGATGTCAGTGGGGCTGGCCCCAGACGGAGGCGTTCACATGGGAACGCCTCCGTTTGGGCAGCCACTCCCCCTGGCCCACCCACCAAAGGGGGCGTGCTGTCACTCAACAACGAAAGCACGCCCCCTTTAGTACGAGACCCGGAGCGATGGATTGCCCATCGCTATCCGGGTCTCGCGCATGCGCACGACGTAGCCGGCTCCGTCGTGCGCATGCACACTGGGCCACCATCGACCCACTTGCGAGCGGGTCTGAATCAGGTCCAGTGTTTGGTTGAACGTCTATGCTTGATACCCAAGTGCAGGGTTTGACATCCACAGGGCGGACTCCGCCCGCAATGCTGTGTTTTGTTGTTGAGTGTGCATTGTTGGGCTGCTCTGTGTAAGTGCCGTCCTTCCAGCCACCATACATAGTTAATATATTTAAAATAATTAAATTAATTTCTTAAATAAATAGCTGACCTGTTTTAAAATCCATTACTGTCTCCGTGTGTTTATTCTTAGATAAGTTTGAAGTGTTTATATTGTTATGGTATAATGATCACACACACGGGGCAAACCTCAACCGTTACTAGGTTTATGCTCTGTTATGTTTACCCCATGTACGGTGTTGCAGGCACTTTGTGGCACCTTATAAATAAAAGCTAATAATAATAAGGCAAATGTGAAATGCTTGTCCAAACAACCCTTCTATACAACCACTTAGGGCTCTATTTATTAACATTATTTTTACTAAAATAAAGTTTAAAAGGGAGTTTTCACACCCTTTTCACATTATTTTAGTATCACCTACAGTTACTACAGGGCAATTGGAGTAGAATTCGTAAAATTCTACTCCAAGCCCTAAGCATCACTTATTTTTAGTAAGCAGATCGCATTTCCCAAAATTGTAATGGAAATGTGATCTGACCAAAGTTACTAAAAATAAATTGTGTAAAAATACCGGGGAAAGCCCTGTGATAATAACGCCACATGGAGGTGGCGTTATCCAGGGTCTCCCCCGGTTTCCTGGACTCCTCCGCTCTAACGGGGAGAGAAGAGCCCGGAGCCGGCCCCAGTAATCAGCTGTGTGGTCTAAACAGACCGCAAGCTGATTGCTATAAAAAAAAAGTAAAAAATAACAAACTTACCTGACTCCAGGGACCAGAGTTAGGGTCTCCGGTTATGTCTTCTCTCCAGTCAGCTGGTCTCCCATGCTGCACTGCGGCCCGGTCGTCACCTGACAGGGTCCCGGTGCAGTATGTGATGTCAGCTGACTGGAGGATATCACCGGAGCCCGGATCATGCAGGTAAATGTAATTAAGGGAGAGGGGGGGTCGCAGGCGGGGAAGGGGGGGTCGCGGGGAGCCCGCGATCGTGGGGGGCGGGGCTTGGCAATGGGGGTGGGGCTTAGTGCCGGGTGGGGGTAGCAGCGGCAGCCAGTCGGCGCATGCGCGGGGCACTTGTCACAGTATTTTTTAGCGAAAATACCTTGACTAGTGTGCAGAGGGGATTCGTAGGGACAGAGCTTTCTCGCAAGCTCTGGGCCTGATTCAGACCCGCTCGCGAGCGCTGAGCGCTCACAAGCAGGTCAATGGTGCCCAAGTGCGCATGCGCATGACGGAGGCGCCTCCGTCGTGTGCATGCGCGAGACCCGAATAATGACGGCCAAGCCGTCGTCAAGGGTCTCGCACCAAAGGGGGAATGCTGTCGATGGTGATTGACAGCACGCCCCCTTTGGTGGGCGTGCCGGGGGCGTGGCTGCCCAGACAGAGGCGTTCCCATGGAAACGCCTACCGTCTGGGGCCGGCCCCACTGACATCACTAGTGATGTCAGTGGGAGTGCTTTTGGCTCTGATAGAGCCAAAAGCATTCCTGGGCTTGCGGCAGCGAGACCCTACCGCAGGGTCTCGTCACAAGCCCGATGGTCACGATGGTCTTGACCATCGCGACCATCATTTTGGCCGCTCGCTATAGCTGTGGGTGGTCACCCACAGCTATGCGAGCGGTCATGAGGCCGCTCCAAAAAGGAGCAGGGATGGCCCTGATTCAGAGCGAGCGCTCTGTCAGAGCTTCTGGCTCTGAATCAGGGCCTCTGTCCCTGCAAGGGATTTGTAGTAAATCACTGTGATATTGCCTGTATTCGCAATGCGAATTCAGTCGGTAATTTCACACTACAATCTGCATAACCAATGCGGATTGTAGTAAATAGAGCACTTAGTTATTTAAATAATCCCTTACCTCAATTGAAAATAGTTTTTCCCCTTTAAGAGGAACAAGCCAGGTCATACACAGAAAGCAACAAATTAAGGTGCCCATACACTGTGCGATATAGCAGCCAATCAGATGGATTGGTACGATATCGCTGCTATATCGTACCGTGTATGGGCATGACATCAGACAAAGTACGCACCCGTGGGGTCGTACATTGCTCCTCCAGATCTTACTGCACGTTCATTTGATCTGGGGAAGCGATGTACGATCCCATGCAGCGCTATGCTGGTGGTGGAGGGGGGTGCTGGCATATCGGGCGGTCGGCCACCCGATTGCACCATGTGTGAGGACCACCCGATATGTTGTACGTCGGATCCCCCGTTACGTCGCAATATGCATATCACACCGTGTATGGGCACCTTAACAGTGGTTAGGAGGGCTGTAGACTACGGATGTGAAGCCTAACACTCTGGCAGCTTCTCAGTGCCAAAGGCTGGTTTAAATAGGTGCACCGTAGGGATAGCCATTGACCAGCGATGATTCACAATCATCAATGGTTTATGGCCGATGCCGAATAGTTTTAACATCGAGCAGCCGATACTTTATTATACTGGACAGAGCTTAGCCCCCCCAACCCCCAGCTATGCCCCGGCCCTTTTCTTCAACTAGCCCGCGGCAGCGGTGGCCATCTAGGGTTTGTGTACCATCTATGGTAACCACTGATGGATTCATCGATGGCAATCATCGACGGACACCCGTCCGATGGCCATCCTTAATGCACCGTCTTGAATTTGGTGCCACCTACTATGTCAGTGGTCACATGACTGTTAAGTACAAACCTCTGGAAGAGCCGCGTGTCTGTCCCTACAACAGGTCTGTCATCAGCCGACAAGGGCCTGGGGGCATGGCCAAATAGGGAGGTGTGGCCATGTGCCCTCCAAAGGGGGGCATTTATCCCCATCAGCAGTACTGCAAAGGGGGACAATATCCCCCTCAGCAGCTGAAGACCTGCTCCTGTCCTACAAAGGAGACCTTGTCCCCCTCCGCAGCTGACCCGGGCCTCTACTGGACCCACCAACAAGCCCGAGTTCGGGTAACTAGTACCTGCCTCCCCCCTCCCTCATGGTATCTCTGTTGCATGGCAACGGGCAGGACGACGGCCAGCTAGAAGCATCATGTAAACCAGGTGGACAAGAGAAGCCGGTAGCATGTGACTGTATGATGACAGTGTCAAACCTGGTAAGCACTCACCAAGTTCCGGGGCTGCCTATCATTGAGGTGTTAAGATCCCCTTATTAGCCCTGGCTTGATTTTATTACAGACATAGTTTTAATGATTGCATTTATGTACAGTAAGTGCAATTGCTGCAGTGCCAACCACTGTTGTTCATTTAAAAAATAATTGGGCCTGAATTTATCATTCTACTGATCTGTCACCTTTTGGGCAACTACTAACTTTTATATTATCCCCCCTCCCCTCTAATTAGTGCTTTGCAGAGCTGACAATACAACATATTGTGAACTGAAAGAATATCAATAGCCTACTGAGAGAGAACTGGTCTGCCAGAGGGCCTGATTCAGACCCGGACGCAAGTGGCCGTTCGCTCGTCCGGCGTACGAGCGTAAAAATGTAAAATCAAGCGCTCGCTCGTATGTTCGCTCGCAGCTAATCTTCCGCCCCATAGTCTCCCAACCCCTCCTCTAGCTAGCGAACGTTCTAAATAGCGACCGTCCGTCTCCTCTTTGGTTGCAGGGAACGCTCGCACAAGTCAATTCCGGAAGTGGCCCTGTCAGTTTTCGATTGCCTGCTATTTCATTCAGCAAACATACTTGAATCGATTAATGGCAATCACTATATTAATTAGCTTAATTGGTATTCACATGTTTGCAATCCTTTTTTTTTCAATGTCAATAAACTTTATTATTGTTATTGTGTGTCATTGATTCCGCAGAATACGTACGGTTGGACCAAGGGGATGGTTGTTCAAAATGAAAAGTTTGTTTGAATGCTACTATTGTTTTGCGTTTTTTTATATGCATATTTTTCATCTTTTTTATTAATATTTAAATTAGCTTACGCATGTCACTGCATCAAGCCTATCATAACTCACATTATATTTGTGAGGGTGTAGGTCACATGACTCATACAATAACCAATAGAAAGCTTTCTGTTAATTTACAAAGTATATTAGCCAATCAAAATTTTTCTAGGACCTTTATTAAAACTGTTTGGTGTAAAAAAAATCATTGCCATCATGAGAGCCGCAGCTTTTTGCCGCAGAGAACTCCTGGTCCTCACTGATGTGATGGACCGGAGATTAACGAACTCCACGGGCCCCATCACTAACCTCCGCAAGCGGCTTGCCTACGCGGAGGTGCGGCGCCGCCTGCGTAGGATCGGATTCCGCCGAAATATCGGACAGTTGGAAAGGCGGTGGTCCGATCTCCGGCACCGATCCCCATGCCTGTTGGACAATTTGCGTCAGCAAATCATGGCAAGTAAGTGTTTTTTTTTATAATATTTAAAATGTAAGCATACCTGCGTGTGCATGTTTCCCGTATAGCCCTGTTTCTTTATTTTGGACATACCTGCGTGTGCATGTTTCCCGTATAGCCCTGTTTCTTTATTTTGGACATACCTGCGTGTGCATGTTTCCCGTATAGCCCTGTTTCTTTATTTTGGACATACCTGCGTGTGCATGTTTCCCGTATAGCCCTGTATTTTTTATTTTTTTTTGGTGTGTAAATTTTGGATTCAAAATTTTAAATATGTAATAATATAAATTATTCAACATCATTTAGGGGCTGAGCGCAGACTACGACGTCTCCAACGTCACCGACGTCGGGCTTGTCCCCTCTCCCCCACTCCCACCCAAACATCCTCTTCCCACTCTTCCCCAAATTCCCCCTCCACCCCAGACCTTGCAGACCGTGAGGCCCCTCCCTCTCCTCACATTCCCATCCCTCCAACTTCACCCTCCCCTCCACCCCCCCTCTCTTTTCCTCACCCTCCCCTCCACCCCCCCTCTCTTTTCCTCACCCTGAACGTCTTCCCAAATCACCCCTCCTCCCTCCGTGCAGCACTGGCCCACCTCTGAGGAGGACGATTTCGGGGCACCAGGCCCAGGCAGCATTAGGCCCAGTATGTTTCCCTTTTAAACTATGGTTGCTTTTGCATTTTTTGGTTTTTGGGTGATGTTGTCCTTTTGCCTGTGCAGTTCAAAATTGTAAAGTAGTTCTAATGTTTTGGATATATATCTTTGTGAAACAATGTCTAGGATGTTTTCCCCTTACACATATGACACATGTCCAAACACTCATACTTGTGTCTTTCTTGTTTACGGTAACAACAAATGTAGTATTTTTGCGTAGTTGTAACTCTCTTTTATGTTATTTTGTCCAAATAATTTTTGTCTTTGTTTTTCCACAATCTTTTCGTTTGGCATTCATTTTGTTTGGTTGTTTTTTGGTGTCACCTTTTTTTGTATAGTCTTTTTTTTTGGTTGTTTTTTCACATATAAATTAAGGTGTCATTTTAGTAATCCGCACTTTTTTTGACCCACAGAGGACCAGAGGCGTTATGAAGACATTTATGCAGGATTGCAGATTATGAGGGGCCATGTAGTTGGGCTGCTTGTGGCGTTGGATCACATTTTGGCGCGCCTGCGCCACTAATTTTTTTTTTTACACCTCCAAAAATGTTGAAAAAAATAAATTATATTTTGGTTTATTTAAGTCTCATTCCTTGTGTATCAATTTTAGATTGGTGAACCTTACATAAGTCTACTATTTGTCCATGTTTTCTAAAGAAATGTAAATGTGTTTGTCGAAAGCTCAAGTAAGTATGTAAGCTTGCACATTAAACACATAACAATACCAATAGGTTTGGAGAAGTAACCTCAAAATGTGAAGATTGTTTGGTGTGGGTAATGTTACATTGAAAGCTACCTGCTTAGGCCTACAATTACAAACATATGGATTCACCGTAATACCTTTGGTGTTTGTTTTTAGCAACAAAGCAGGGTACTAAACTTTTCCAAATAAGAAATTACAGTATTAGGCATTAAGCAGCATTTTTAGAAACAGGTTACACTTGGTTGTAATTTACGATGGAAATGGTTGGTGAACGTCAAATAAAATTTTAATGCACACAAATAACACCAAGTGAATACACACAATAATTTCAAAAATCCAAACCACACACACAAGTTAAAAATCACACCCAAAACCCCCAAAAAACACAATCAGGAACTGTTTGAAGTAGCATGCCAACATGAATCCACAAATGAGGAGAAGAAATCATTGTTCCTGAAGTTATATCCAATATGTCCACATAAAGTCATTTGTGTTGATCAGGTAGTAGGCATGGTTTTTTATGGTCATTTTAGGGATTAAAAAGAAAGAAAAAAGAAAATGTTAAAAGTGAACTTTAAAATATTACATGTCTACATTGTGGCATTTTTAAACATTATGAGGAAATAATTATCTAAAATATCTGGCCACAACTTCATCGCGTATGGCCCCCCCACATACTGACCTCTGACCAACCTCGGGGGGGCCGTCCTCAGGAAAGGCATCCTCTGGCTGCATTGGGACACCACTCCTTATGGCGATGTTGTGAAATATCCCACACAGGACCACAATTTTCGAAACCATAGCCGGCAAATACATGTGGCCGCCACCATAGTGGTGGAGGCATCTGAATCGGCCTTTTAAAAGGCCGACACAGCGCTCCACCACCTGCCTGGTGGCTGAAAGTGTGGAATTATACTCACTTTGTGGCCCTGGTGTGGGAACCAAATAAGGAGTGAGCAGCCAGGGCGTGCAAGGGTAACCACTGTCTCCTGTGAAAAAACGAAAACAAACATCAGGACCATTGTGTAACAAGCTTTGCATTGGTTTCAACAGAAGGTGTCAACTTACCCAGAAGCCATGCATCACCAGCTTGTAGGTTGTTTAATTTGTGCCAAATCCCTGATTGCCGGATGACGAAGGATTCATGTGCACTGCCGGGGAATTTGGCATTCAGGGACAGGATCTGGAGGGAGGCATCACATACCACCATTACATTCAGTGAATGAAAGTGCTTGCGGTTCCTAAAAATAGCCTCCAGCCTTGCTGGAGGCTGAAGTGGTATGTGAGTGCCATCCACAACCCCTATGATGTGTGGGAAGCCAGCTATTTGGTAAAAATTTGCCTTCGCCACATTAAGGGTACCCATATCCAATGGCATTTTAATAAAATGATGGAGGTGTTTAAAAAGGGCTTCCATCACTGCCCTCAGGATCCTTGAAAAGGAGGATTGGGATATTCCCGCAACTATTCCCACAGTGGTTTGAAAGGATCCTGAGGCACAAAAATGTAACACCGACATTAATTGAGTAAGTGGTGGTATTGCTGTAGGACTGTCAATTTGCCGTTCAAGATCATTCTCTATTAATGAGAGAGTGTCTATGATGATTTGGGGCGGCAGACGGTATCGCCGTAACACCTCATCATCTGGCATTCCAAAAAGGGTGACACGTGTTCTATATATCTGGGGCCTTGCACGCCTACAAGGCCTATGCCTGGGACGAGGTTGAGGTTGGTCGGGTTTTGGAACCATGGCCAATATAATACGACCAACATCAACCTGAAATGGTAAGCCAGGTAGTTATTGATATAGACAAATGTGTAAAAAAAAATATACTAATCTTTTCTCAGAAATCCAAAGATGCTTACAGGCCTGGGACGTGTCATGTGCAGAACACCCTACATTTCAAAAGTAGAAAATATGTTTAAGATTCATTAAATAAAATATGATTGTAAACAAATTGTTTCCGTGAAAAAATAAAGAAGGGAGCACACATTCGTTCAGAAAATAGTACGCTACATTTAGTGTTAAGACATGATTTTACACTGAAATTGTAAAAAAACATTAGTTCGCTAAAGAGTACACTACTTTTACAGTTAAATCAAGACAAATTAGTTTGCAAAATAGTACGCTACTTTTACAGTTAAATCAAGACACATTAGTTCGCAAAATAGTACGCTACTTTTACAGTTAAATCAAGACACATTAGTTCGCAAAATAGTAAGCTACTTTTACAGTTAAATCAAGACACATTAGTTCGCAAAATAGTATGCTACTTTTACAGTTAAATCAAGACACATTAGTTCGCAAAATAGTACGCTACTTTTACAGTTAAATCAAGACACATTAGTTTGCAAAATAGTACGCTACTTTTACAGTTAAATCAAGACACATTAGTTCGCAAAATAGTACGCTACTTTTACAATTAAAACCACTCAAACATTATTTAGCGAAATAGTACGCTACATTTAGTGCTAAGACATGATTGTTCCCAGAAAAAAAACAACATTACTTTGCGAAACATATGCTAAGAATAACACATCTAATTTGTAAAATCATGAAAACAAAAACACTTACCAAAATCAGACAAATATCCCAAAGTTCAAAAACTTCACTGGGGCAATGCCAAACTAACTGTAAACCAAAAAAAAAATATTAAAAAGATTTGTAAAATATTTACTATTATTTTTTACGTTGGTTTTTTACAATACTTACTCCAAAAATCACAAAAAAATAGCCAAACAATTAAAAAAATAACCAACGGAAAAGAAAGAAGCTAGAAAAAAAACAAAATATCGCTCCGAAAATGTCCTCCTTCTACTCACTAAGCCTCAAAACCACTCCAACGCCAAACCTCCAACAAACTACATGCCACATCGACTCCAGTCACACCAAGCCATAAATAGTCTTTATTTTCCCGCACAAATTAAGGACGGACAATAGGAGCGCGCAGTCAATGATGCGGCCGAATAATGCTGACGCATGTATAAAAACGTCACTGAAAAGCCAAATCGGTCTGCTGTAGTGAGACCTGAAAGTCCAAAATGACTACAGAGCAGCAAAGCAGTGGCCAAGAGGCGCCAGGTAAGTATTTCTCTTTTTTGGGCAAAAGGATTCTGTTTAACAATAATTTTGGGAACATTTTACATTATAAATTTTAATCCCATTTTCAAAAAAGGTGTTGAGGATGCCATGGAAGAGGGTGCTGGGCCTAGTAGGCTAACTAAACAAACAAAAAAAAGGCAGCCACAATTCACAAGAAAGGAGATGGAGGTTTTGGGACAAATGTGCAATGACAACCTGCCACAGGCAGCAAGGAATATGGGTGCAAGCCAGAAATGGAAAATGTGGGATGACATAGCCAGTGGTGTCAATAGGCTGGGTGATTTTGAACGTTCAACCCGGGAGGTCAAACGCCGGTACGTAAAAACTACATTTTAGTAAAAAGTGTTTACAGGTCCAAATACTGCTGGAATAATGCCAACTTTTTACCCCACAGATGGAGCGACTTCAAATATCATCTTAAGCAAAAACTGGCTGATAGGGCTAGGCATGCAGGGGGGATAGGTGGGAGTCCCACCCCTGTGTCACTGGAGCTCACAGATTTGGAGGAGATGGCCCAGGGGTGTGTGCAGGATGAGGAGGTGTTTGGCGTGTCGAACATGGATACCGTCATGCCAGACTTTGCGGCTCCTCATGTTGCCCAAGGTAAATGTTGTAATGTTAACAACTCAGAAATGTGTTTGGGACCATATCTAGATTATAATGTTACTCTTTTCTCTTTTTTCTCACAGAGACACAGGCGGATGAGTCTGCTCATCCGCAGAAATTCTGCTGGCTCTGCAGGGGAGGAAGCAGTAGATCCGGCTGGGGACCCTGTGGCAGACAGTCCAGGGCATTCCCCCTCACAGGCAGTGGCCCTCCTCACTGATCTCAATATTAAAACGGATCAGCAGACCGAGATTCTGCTGAGGATGGACGCCAATCTGCTACGGGTGGCGGACGTCCTGGAGCAAAGTGCTGCGGCCAACGTGACCATTGCTAAGGCCCTGGCGGAAAATACTGGGGCCAACGTGCGAATAGCAAATGCCCTGGAGCAGCTCGTTCGCCAGCACATGTTGGAGCCGGCCTCCCTTCCTGCCGGAACATCAGGACCCTCCACCTCTGGCACAACAACAGCCATCCCTCCAAATGTGCCTAGCCCTATGCTTAGTCCAGAGGCCACAACATCTGCCTCTGGCCAGGCCAGCAGAAGGACATCCCGGACCCGTTCAGGCTCCCTCCCTACCCCGGCCAAACTGGCCAAAAGGTGATGACGGCACTGGCTAATTTTCCCACAATCCTTCTCAGTGTTTGCCCCATATTCCTTAATGCCCAAAACCTCCCTCTCCTTTCTTGTGAATTTTTTATCAATTGTGTTTGTTTGTGGATTTCAAATGCCACTTATTTTGTTTGTGTGTTTCTAAAATCATTTGTTATTTGTTTTTACGTTATCAAGTTTTTATTATTTCCCCAAATTTTTTTATAAAAAAACAACAAAAAATAAAATAAAGTTGAAAATCTGCACAATTCTATTGTTAGTTTATTCAAAAACTGGTTAAAAGGTAATCCCGCAAACAACATTACAAACAATACAACGGAAATCTAAACATTATTTTTTAATAAAAAAAACAAGGGTTAAAAACAATTTATGAGTTTTAATTAACACTTAGCAAAAAACAAAAGGACAATATTGTTGCCCTAAAAAAAAACGAAAACAAATTTGGCAAAAACACGCAAATGTAAAATAAATTTGTAAGCTAATTGATTGTCTAACCCAGAAATTAGCAGCTGAGTAGTTCACCTGCGTACGGTTTTTTGCTACTAAAAAAAGGCTATTAGCTAAACACCTTACAAGCATTTTTGCAATTCAAAACTGATTATTTTTGAGGCCTCAATTGATAAATCGGAACACCATCGATGAGCCTCGGGAAGAACGAAGAGACCATCATCATTGCGGAAGAGAATACCAGACCACAAGCTGAGCGAGCAGTTTAAATGGAAAGTGGATCAGACAGTGACGTAACACTTGTTCCGTTCACATTGGCCGTTCGCATCAGATAATTTACGTACGCCCAAAAAACGCCTCAACACGCCTGCGTTTTCCCATCTCCACCTCCGTCACCGCCCCAAAACGGACAGTTCTGTCAATCAAATTTGACATGTCACTTCCTGTTCGCTATTCGACGAACGACTGAAAAAGTGATCGCAATCAGCCGTACGCACATGCGCACTGTTACACCGACGCATGCGTGGTTTAACAACATCGGATGACTACGAGCGTACGACCGCTTACGAGCGGCTCTGAATGAGGGCCAGAGTCTCCCTGACTTTATCAACTTATTGCAAGAGACTCTCTGCATTCCTGTGCTCCGCAGAGTGTAGAAGAGATGGCTGAAGGGTCACTTCTGAAATCACATAGTGCATAGAGTGTGAATTCCAGAACCCTCGGCATCTACAGACACAGCTGCATCTTGATGTGCTGGCTCTGGCTGAATGAGGTCCATGTGTGATGCTTTGTATTCCACGACAAGATTCCGACTTGACGAATGGTGCTAAAGAGGCCTCACTGGAATGCGGGATGGATTAGACAGTTCTGTAATGTTATTGCGAGAGCGAGCTCGAGTTAATGACGGTTAAATATTTCTCTTGCGACGACTGAATCGTATTTTCATTGTGCTCTGAGAATGGTGCTGAGAATAAGGGATATAGGGGCCTATTCATCATAACTAAAACAACAATGGGGGTAATTAGGTTTAGAACTCGCATGGAGCTCTACCTAATTACAAAAGGAATTAATCATTCCTCCTCCCCATAAGTATCTATTTAGAATAGCTGTCATTTTTGCGATGGCAGCTTTTCAGGAAATGGATACTTATCCCTATCTACGCTAACTTACCGCAGCTGTAATCAGTGCTGCGCATGCGCTGTTACATCCGTAAAGCCAGCGCATGCACAGCACTGCCTATAGCTGCAGTAATTCTGTGTGCCCCCCTGACTTGCCTGCCCACTGCAGCCGCCTCCGGCTCCGTCTGCTGTGCTGACACTGTGTTCTCCAGGCAGAACACAGTAAAGTTTGGAAAAAAAAAAATTTTTTTTCTAAACTTTACTGTGTTCTGCATGGAGAACACAGTGTCAGCACAGCCACCGAAGCCAGAAGAAAGACCAGGGAGGGAGATGCCGGGGGACCTGCCCACGCTGACACAGGTAAGTATCACCTACTATACACCACCTCACAGTGGAGGATAGTAACTCCATCAAATTCCGAAAATACATATCTTTCGGAATTTGATGAATAGCATAATTTCCATATCCCCATACTAATGTACTAATGTATGGGGAGTGTGGAAATTAACGCAGGCGGACTTAACGAGGAGATATCAGTGATATCTCCTGTGTTAAGTCACTTCATGAATACTAAAATAACGGTGATAAAGTAAAACGTCCTCTAAATGCGTTATTTTAGTGTTGATGAATAGGCCCCATCATCATTTATGTTGTCTCAGGGATAATGAATGGTTCACCTGACTGCACAGAGCTGGGGACCAAGCAAGTATCCCATGTAATTAATATCTGCACCCCTGACCGCTCACCTGGGGGCATTCTGCGGCAGTCAAGGACCAGGAAGAAGTTATACTGTCCTCTCCATTCACAGTCAGCACCCAGAATGTGCTAATAATAATAGTCACACTTTTTTCACATTAGTCCAGGTACACCCGTTTGCTTAGCGCAAAACCCACAAATTTATAATGCCCATGCTCACAAAAAAAAAAACATCTGATACCTAGGTTCTATGCAGACACAAAGCTAATAATACTTTCTTCATTGCAGGTTCCTATATAACATGATTTTGGGGGAAATGTGTCAAACCTTCTCAAGAGTGGGGCAGTTTCCCATAGCAACCAATCAGATTCTACCTATCATTTATCAAGTACTTTCAGGCTCCGGGGGAGACAGTTGTTGTCCGTGGGATGAAAAAGCCCATCACGGTCATGCCTGGACAGAAGAACAAACATTCCACCTCTTTGGTCTGGCAATATTTCTATCCAAATCCGGACAACAACTGTCTTGCCATATGTACCATATGTAAAGGTGAAATAAGTAGGGGTAGGGACGTTCACCACCTAGGAACATCCTCCCTTATACGGCACCTGCAGCGCGTTCATAAAAAGTTACTGTCAAGTTTAGAAACTTTGGCTAAGACCGTAACCAGTCCAGGGACACCTAAATCCTGCTGTCCTGTTGTATCCAAGCGCCTGCAAACCACACCGTCAACTCCCTCCTCATCAATTTCCTCCTTAGTCAGGATCGGAAGTAGTCCTGCAGGCCATGTCTCTGGCATGACTGACTCTCCTATCCGGGATTCCTCCGGAGGATCCTGCATTGCTAAGCCTACTGCTGTTGCTGCTGCTGGGAGTCGTTCATCATCCCAGAGAGGAAGTAGGAACACCACTACTTTTACTAAACAATTGACCCTCCAACAGTCCTTAGCGAGGAGGATGAAGTACGACAGCAGTCATCCTGAAGCAAAACGTATAACTGAGGCCTTGACTGCTATGTTGGTGTTAGACGTGCATCTGGTATCCGCCATTAGTGCAGTGGGATTTAGACAATTGATGGAGGTAGTGTGTCCCCGGTTCCAAATCCCGTCTAGATTCCACTTCACTAGGCAGGCGATACCGAGACTGTACAGAAACGTCAGAAAAAGTGTCCTCAGTGTCCTGAAAAATGCGGTTGTACCCAATGTACACTTAACCATGGACATGTGGACAAGTGGAACAGGGCAGACTAAGGACTATATGACTGTGACAGCCCACTGGGTAGATGTATCACCTTACGCAGCAACAACAGCAGCGTCACCAGTAGCAGCATCTCAGAAACGCCAGCTCGTTCCAAGGCAGGCTACGCTGTGTATCACCGGTTTCAGTAAGAGGCACACCGCCGACAACCTCTTAGAGAAACTGAGGGAAATCATCGCCCAGTGGCTTACCCCACTTAGACTCTCCTGGGGATTTGTGATATCTGACAACGCCACCAATATTGTGCGGGCATTACATCTGGGCAAATTCCAGCACGTCCCATGTTTTGCTCACACAATAAACTTGGTGGTGCAGAATTTTCTGAAAAGTGACAGGAGCGTGCAGGAGACGCTTTGGGTGGCCACTTTTGCCATTCAGCGACTGCGTGCCAAAGACTGGAGCACCAGCAAACACTCTTGAACCTGCCCTGTCATCACCTGAAGCAAGAGGTTGTGACGCGGTGGAACTCAACCCTCTATATGCTTCAGAGGATGGAGGAGCAGCAAAAGGCCATTCAAGCCTATACATCCACCTATGACATAGGCAATGGAGGGGGTATGCACCTGACTCAAGCGCAGTGGAGAATGATTTCCATGTTGTGCAAGGTTCTCCAGCCCTTCGAACTTGCCACACGTGAAGTCAGTTCAGACACTGCCAGCTTGAGTCAGGTCATTCCCCTCATCAGGCTTTTGCAGAAGCAGCTGGAGAAAGTGAAGGAGGAGCTAAGACGGAGCGATTCCGCTCGGCATGTGGGACTTGTGGATGAAGCCCTTCATTCGCTTTGCCAGGATTCCAGGGTGGTCAATCTGTTGAAATCAGACCACTACATTTTGGCCACCGTGCTCGATCCTAGGTTTAAAGCCTATGTGGTGTCTCTCTTTCCGGCCGACACAAGCCTGCAGAGGTGCAAAGACCTGCTGGTGAAAACACTGTCAGCTGAAGCGGAACGTGACACGTCAACAGCTCCTTCTTCATTTTCTCCCGCAACTGGGGCTGCCAGGAAAAAACTTAGGTATCCTAAGCAACCCGCTGGCTGTGATGCAGGGCAGGCAGGACCAAGTTTGGACATCTGGTCCGGACTGAAGGACCTGGCAACAATTTCTGACATGTCTACTGTCACTGCATATGATACTGTCACCATTGACAGAATGGTGGAGGATTACATCGGTGACAGCATCCAAGTAGGCATGTCAGACAGTCCGTACCTGTACTGGCAGGAAAAAGAGGCAATTTGGAGGCCCCTGTACAAACTGGCTCTATTTTACCTGAGTTGGCCCCCCTCCAGTATGTACTCCGAAAGAGTGTTTAGTGCAGCCGGGAACCTTGTCAGCGAAAGGCGTAGGAGGCTGCTTCCACAAAATGTGGAGAAGATGATGTTCATAAAAATGAATTACCAACTCTTCCAGGGAGACCAGCCTCCAGAACGTACAGAGGGACCTGTGGTGGTGGATTCCAGCGGGGACGAGTTAATAGTCTGTGAGGATGAGGATGTACACAACACTGAAGAGGGTGAGGAATCGGTGGATGAGGAGGATGAGGACGACATCTTGCCTCTGTAGAGCCAGTTTGTGCAGGGACAGATTAATTGCCAGCTTGTTTTGTGGGGGCCCAAACGAACCAATCATTTCAGCCACAGTCGTGTGGCAGACCCTGGCGCTGAAATGATTGGTTTGTTAAAGTGTGCATGTCCTGTTTATACACCATAAGGGTGGGTTGGAGGGCCCAAGGACAATTCCATCTTCCACCTCTTTTTTTTCTTTGCATTATGTACTGTTTGGGGCCTAGTTTTTCAAACTGCCATCATGTCTGCCACTGCAGTGGCACTCCTAGATGGGCCACGTGTTTGTGCCGCCCACTCGTGTCGCTTAGCATAGCCTTTTGGACCTAAAAACACTATTGTGAGGTGTGAGGTGTTCAGAATAGACTGGAAATTAGTGGAAATTAAGGTTATTGAGGTTAATAATAGCATAGGAGCAGAAAAACCAACACATTCTGTGATTTTAGCTGTTTTTATTCTTTTTTTTAAAAAAATACAGATCCAAAACACAAAACCCAGAACCCCAAACACGGAAGGGTGGTTTTGGCAAAATCAATCCAGATCCAAAACACGAAGAAAGATCCAGATTCAAAACCAAAACACAAAACACGAAAAGTGGCCGGTGCACACCCCTACTTTTTTCTTGATTTTAGCAATGGGCTCATTCATTATTAGGGGACCGATGGGGAGGCCTAGTATTCAGCAAACTCCGAAAAACTTTGTTTGGCTGCGGGAAGCTACACCATCTTCAGATTGGTTCCCGACGGAAAGCCAGAAGTAACTATTTGGGAGATTATTCCATATATGTATATATTAAATCGCCATACGTGAGTTCCTATCCGGATCAGACCCAGAATTTAGCCGGTGCCGACTCAGGATAATCCCGAGTCGGCGCCGCTCACACTGCAGTCGGGTCTGCATAGACCCGGCTTTTTCGACATGAAAGTGGTCGCTTGGAGATGACATCATCTCCAAACTGTCACAACCCTGTCTAGTTGTCACCTTTTTGCCTTGGGATTTACCCCTGTCAGCTTCCCCATGGAGCTGTGTGTGTAATTTGCCTGGAGGATTTGCTCTGATTATTGCACCTGGCCTCTCCTCTGTCTGTGAGCACTGCTAGCCCTGATTGGAATCACAGGTGTGGTTCTGATTCTCAGAGCTGCAGAGATGAATACTTCCTCTGCATGTTGTGCCTTCCACCACTCAGAATGCTACTACCAGACCACCTGTCCATATCCACCAATTGCTGCCAGACCCATGGTATATATATCCTCTCCTGATAGCATTCTGGGCCTGAACATCTCGTCTTCCCGTGGTGTATGGTTCATGCTGTTCCTGCATTCAAGTCTATCCCTGTAACCTGCTACAGCAATCCCTGGCGCTATCCAGAAAACCTGTGTCAGCTGTAAATGGCAATCCAGTAAATCTGCTGGCAGCAGCCCCCGGTGCTTCCAGAAAACCTGTTACAGCCAAACCTGGCAATCCAGTAAGCCTGCTGACAGCAACCCCTGGTGCATCCCGAAAACCTGCTATAGTAATACCTGGCATCCAGACGTCCTGTTACAGCATACCTGGCCTGTGCTCTGCTGTTAGTCCTACTCCTGGTTGGTCCCTGGCACTCGGTAAACCTGCATCGTGTCACCCTGCCTTGCTTCCTGCTGTGGATCAACTCCTGCCCCTTTTACCTACTTACTCGCTCCCTGAACCTAAAATTCCCAAACCTACGCATTCCTTCCTGAAACCTGTTATTTCCAATTATCCTGTCCAGCCTGCAAATTCCCAAACCTACCCATTCCTTCCTGAAACCTGTTATTTCCAATTATCCTGTCCAGCCTGCAAATCCCCAAATCTACCCATTCCTTCCTGAAACCTGTTATTCCCTATTATCCAATCCAGCCTGCACCTGAGTTCTAGCCTTTGTCATAGTAATTCCAGATTACCCTGTTTAGCCCTCGTCTCAGCATTACCTGACTTCCCTTCAGCCATTGTCACATTCCAGTCCAGAGTCAAGTTCCAAGCTCATCAGTTCTATCCACGTTGTTCCAGTCCAGAGTCAAGTTCCTAGCTCATCAGTTCTATCCACGTTGTTCCAGTCCAGAGTCAAGTTCCTAGCTCATCAGTTCAGTCCACGTTGTTCCAGTCCAGAGTCAAGTTCCAAGCTCATCAGTTCAGTCCACGTTGTTCCAGTCCAGAGTCAAGTTCTCAGTTCAACTCAACAAGTCTTCCTGCCGGTCCCAGTCCGGTCCCTCCAGTTCCTGTCATTTATCATCAAAGGCAGTTTTCACTGCTACCCAAGTCTTGTAAATAGAGCTATTTACATTATCTGTGATTCCAGTCATGCCGGCCTCCGTTGAAACCCGATCACCACCTGAGACAGGTTACTCGCAGATACCAATTGTGACACAAACGCCACTGAAGCCGGACCAATCGGCCGGCTTGCGGCGCACTGCAGGTCATCAAGACCCAGAGTGCGCTGTACACACAGCAGGGTTTCACGGGCTATGCCCGTGTTAAACCCTGCTATATCCCTGGGTTGGATTGCTGGGTCACTTGACCCGGCGATTCAACCCTCACCCCTTTTACACCAAGGAGCTGCCCGGGTTAACCCTGTAATAACCCAGGTTTTAGCTCCGATGTAAAAGGGGTATTATTGATCATTTATAATTTTAGATCATCACTGTTGCCATTTATTTCTGACCATTGGTCTGCTTTATGTGTATTGTTATGTTTTTGTTTTCTTTTTGAGTTTTTATTGACTATATTGTGAACTAAATTAGAATATTTACATTTTTTTTTATTTATGACACTTTTTTTCAGATCTGGAAGCTTGAGATGGGGGCACCAGGTGCAGTGCTTATGTGTGGCCTGGCAAAGAAACCTGACTGGCCTGCTCCTTGCTATGTCTAAGCTTACTGCTGCTGGCCAGTATCGCCTCAACTAGCCCAGACAATTTTTTTCTTGCTAAATAGCTCCAAACAAAATGTTCTATTACCCGCGATCAGAGGTGATAGAAAATCTGTCTTGTTGAGGCTATTTGATAAGTATTTATCAAATAGCCTCAAAAAGAGCTCTTGATTAAAATGGTATGAAACATCCTGTGCCAGGGAATACTTGCCGACTTTCTGGCTGGGGACAGAAAGGTTAGCTGACTCGTCAAAGCAGAAGGTGCGGCATTGGCATAGGTGGGCGGAGCAGGGCATGTCGTGGCATGATGGTATCATTGCTGCCCCGCCCCCTGTTAAACAGTGTAGATGTTACAGGCATGGTAAAGTGGGGGCAGGATTACGCTGACTCGATTCAGCGGGAACCCCCCCTCCCCCAGACTGCGCACTTGTGCTCAGTATGTGGGTAGCTGCTGGGGTGTGTGAAGCTACGGGGGATGCGGGCAAGTGATGGCCGGCTCTGGGAGATTTGCCTACTCTTCCCAGCGGCGGGGAGCACCACCTGATTTTTGGAGTAGACAAGAATGTTCGAAAGCCTAAGAAGTTATTTATGTTTTCTGGTTACTTCGGAATATATTTACTAAAGGTCGATTTAAATCAGGTTCAAATCAGCAGCGGTGGCAATCGAGGGTTTCAAACCATCAATGGTTCACCATAGATAGCTGTGTACCTTCGATGACAATCGTCGATGGACACCCCTCCGATGGCCATCCCTAATGCACCGTCTTGAATCTGGTGCCACCTACTATGTCAGTGGTTACATGACTGTAAGTACAAACCTCCGGGAGAGCCGCGTGCCTGTCCCTACAACAGGTCTGCCGTCAGCCAACAAGGGCCTGGGGGCATAACCAAATAGGGTGGCGTGACCATGTGCCCTCTAAAAAGAATTGTTAAAATTGCAAAGGGGGGCATTTATCCCCATCAGCAGTACTGCAAAGGGGGACAATATCCCCCTCAGCAGCTGAAGACCTGCTCCTGTCCTACAAAGGAGACCTTGTCCCACTCAGCAGCTGACCCAGGCCTCTGCTGGACCCACCAACAAGCCCAAGCTCGGGTAACTAGTACCTGCCTCCCCCCTCCCTCTCGGCATCTCTTGCACAGCAACAGGCAAGACGACGGCCAGCTAGAAGCATCATGTAAACCAGGTGGACAAGAGAAGCCGGTAGCATGTGATATACAGTCAGGTGCATAAATATTGGGACATTGACAGAATTTTCATATTTTGGCCTCTATTCACCACCACAATGGCTTTATCTGCAGACTTTCAGATTTAATTTGAGGGTAATTACATCCAATTCAGGTGAACGGTGTAGGAATTACAACGGTTTCTATATGTGCCTCCCACTTTTTAAGGGGTCAAAAGTAATGGGACTATCAACTCAAAAGCTATTTTATGGACAGGTGTGGGCTATTCCCTCATTATTTCATTATCAATTAAGCAGGTAAAAGGTCTGGAGTTGATGCTAGGTGTGACATTTGCATTTGGAATCAGTTGCTGTCAACTCTCAATATGAGATCCACAGAGCTGTCACTATCAGTGAAGCAAGCCATCATTAGGCTGAAAAATCAAAACAAACCCATCAGAGAGATAGCAAAAACATTAGGTGTGGCCAAATCAACTGTTTGGAACATTCTTAAAAAGAAAGAACGCACCGGAGAGCTCAGCAACACCAAAAGACCCGGAAGCCCACGGAAAACAACTGTGGTGGATGACAGAAGAATTATTTCCCTGGCGAAGAAAAACCCCTTCACAACAGTTGGCCAAATCAAGAACACTCTCCAGGAGGTAGGTGTATATGTGTCAAAGTCAACAATCAAGAGAAGACTTCACAAGAGTGACTATAGAGGGTTCACCACAAGATGTAAACCATTGGTGAGCCTCATAAACAGGAAGACCAGATTAGAGTTTGCAAACAACATCTAAAAAAGCCATTACAGTTCTGGAACAACATCCTATGGACAGATGAGACAAAGATCAACTTGTACCAGAGTGTTGGGAAGAGAAGAGTATGGAGAAGGAAAGGAACTGCTCATGATCCAAAACATACCACCTCATCAATGAAGCATGGTGGTGGTAGTATCATGGCGTGGGCATGTTTGGTTGCCAATGGAACTGGTTTCCTTGTATTTATTGATGATGTGACTGCTGACAAAAGCAGCAGAATTAATTCTGAAGTGTTTCAGGCAATATTATATGCTCATATTCAGTCAAATGCTTCATAACTCATTGGACGGCGCTTCACAGTGCAGATGGACAATGACCCGAAGCATGCTGCAAAAGCAACTAAAGGCTAAAAAGTGGAATGTTATGCAATGGCCAAGTCAATCCCCTGACCTGAATCCGATTGAGCATGCATTTCACTTGATGAAGACAAAACTGAAGGGAAAATGCCCCAAGAACAAGCAGGAACTGAAGACATTTGCAGTAGAGGCCTGGCAGAGCATCACCAGGGATGACACCCAGCGTCTGGTGATGTCTATGCGTTCCAGACTTCAGGCTGTAATTGCCTGCAAAGGATTTGCAACAAAGTATTAAAAAGTGAAAGTTAGATTTAGGATTGTTTAGTTTGTCCCATTATTATTATTATTATTATCCTTTATTTATATGGCGCCACAAGTGTTCCGCAGCGCCTTACATAGTACATAGAACTAATAGGTGAACAAGAAACAAGTAACTTACAGTACATTACAGTGCAGGACAAGGACACAACTTATATACATTGCTGAAATAGTGATTAAAGCACTCACAATAAGCTGCCGGGAGTTAGTGGTCCCGTGTTAGGTGCCCTAATGGGGAGTAGAGAGTAGAAGAAAATGTAAAGAGAAGCACATGAGGGAAAAGGTCCCTGCTCATGAGAGCTTACATTCCATTACTTTTGGCCCCTTAAAAAGTGGGAGACACATATAGAAACCGTTGTAATTCCTACACCGTTCACCTGATTTGGATGTATTGTGGTGGTGAATAGAGGCCAAAATATGAAAATTCTGTCAATGTCCCAATATTTATGATTGCATTTATGTACAGTAAGTGCAATTGCTGCAGTGCCAACCACTGTTGTTCATTTAAAAAATAATTGGACCTGAATTTAGCATTCTACTGATCTGTCGCCTTTTGGGCAACTACTAACTTTTATATTATCCCCCCTCCCCTCTAATTAGTGCTTTGCAGAGCTGACAATACAACATATTGTGAACTGAAAGAATATCAATAACCTACTGAGAGAGAACTGGTCTGCCAGAGTCTCCCTGACTTTATCAACTTATTGCAAGAGACTCTCTGCATTCCTGTGCTCCGCAGAGTGTAGAAGAGATGGCTGAAGGGTCACTCCTGAAATCACATAGGCCCTGATTCAGAGCCGGACGCAAGTCGCTGCTCGTTCGCTCCGAGCGATGTTTGCCCAACTGCGCATGCGTACAGATCGTTATACGCATGCGCGAACAACTCAGTGCGGCCGAAATTCATGTGCTCGCAAAATAGCGAATGCCTGATAATTTGAGTGACAGAAAGAGGCGTATGTGGGTGGTAACAGGGGAAGGTGCTTAAAAAAAGGGGAGTGGAGATCCGATCGCAGGCGTGCTTAAAGGTCAAAACGGGCGTTTTATGGGTGTGCATATTTAAAACAGCAGCGTCATTGAGCACGTCACTGGGTTATTTTAGAGCCAGAACTGCTCGCAAAATTGTGGTAGCAAACACCAGCCCCAAGAATAGCGAGCAGTTCATACCCTGGTCGATGTACTCGATTAATCTAATAAATAACGGACATGACGTAGGATGCGAGCGGCCAGGGGGCGTATTTTTTCAAAAAACGAACGCAAGTTTTGTTCGCTCGTTCAGACATAGAGGCGTGAACAGACTGCAAACAGCGAACGGTTCATTTGAATAGCCACCCCTTGTTTTAGAACGAACGACCGCAAATAGCGAGTGGCTCTGAATGAGGGCCATAGTGCATAGAGTGTGAATTCCAGAACCCTCGGCATCTACAGAAACAGCTGCATCTTGATGTGCTGGCTCTGGCTGAATGAGGTCCAATGTGTGATGCTTTGTATTCCACGACAAGACTTGGACTTGACGAATGGTGTTAAAGAGACCTCACTGCAATGCGGGATGGATTAGACAGTTCTGTAATGTTTTTCCTAATGCGAGAGTGAGCTCGAGTTATTGACGGTTAAATATTCCTCTGCGACGACTGAATCGTATTTTCATTGTGCTCTGAGAGTGGTGCCGAGAATAAGGGACTTCAGAATTTATGTTGTTTCAGGGATACTCAAAATCAATGTTGTGTTTCTCGGGCCAAATCACACATTTACTAATACTTAAAAAAAAATGAAAAATTGTCTGTTAGTAAATGTGTGATTTAGTCCCAGAAACACAACATCGATGTTGATCCAGTGGTCGCAGTGGAAAATTTGAAGTGGGGGTATGAAAATATCAGGGGGGCTTTGCTCATGCAGGCCCAAATCCTAAAAGCCCCTGATATTTCCATACCCCCACTACCTCCCCTCCCACCACACTACACTGTGCTGCGCTCCAGTGATTTTGAATTTAGTGTCGGCAGTGAGCCAGTTATAGCTCATGGACCGGCAGCCTATTAGGGCATTGGCTTGCGGCCGGGAACTCAGGGCCGGCTCCAGGGTTAGCCGCGCCCTGTGCGGGACCGGAACCTGTCGCTCCCTAGCCACACGTGTCAAAGCCGCTCGCTTGACCGAAAATGGGGGTGTGGCCTAATTGACATAGGCCACGCCCCTACATGACGTTGTTTGGGGGAGTGCCCGTACGGCACACCTCCCATTAACGTCAGGTTGGGGGGCAAGCCCAGCACTACGTCAGTACCTGTGTTGTCCCTAGCCCACTTCCTGTAGTGAATGGATGCCGCACGCATGCACGCGGCATCCATTCCTCTTCCCCGGGAGCCAGCACGGCTACGGAGGTGGAGGTGCCCAACCACCCGCGGGACACTTTGCCCCGCGGGTGGAACAGCGGGGCAGTGCTCGAAAAACGGGACTGTCCCGCTGAAATCGGGATTGGTTGGGAGGGGTGCGCCCTCTAGGCAGTAGCGCCCCTGTTCGACCGCACTGGTCAGACATTCCTCGAGCCAGCCCTGCGGGAACCAAATTCAATATGTCGCTGGCCACCCCTGATGGGCTCGCAGCCGGAGCCAAATTTAAACTGGCAGCCCCTTGTTGTTTGGCGTTGGGACAGTTCCAGCACCGGCTGGCTGCCGAAATGAAGTGCCAGTATGACATACCATTTCATACTGCCACACTTATAGCACTGTGTTGTTCGATTTTGACTCGATCAAAATGTAACTTTAGTAAATCTACCCCTTTTCGTGCTTTACCAGCCGTACACGATCCCACTAAAACAGGAGAAGCATCATCTTATAGTTTTTATGCAATATCAGCTCCTACTAGATAATTCAGTGTCTTGTTATTGCAAGTCTTCTGCATAGTTGCTGTAACAGTAATTAACTCCCACATGTGTCTACAGTACTGTGCAGAGGATCATCTGCCCACCCATACAAAACGGGCAAAGCTGGAAAACGGACTTTAGTGGAGTCACAACTGCCCTAGCACTTCGCCACTCCTGCTCATCAATACCCTCTCCATTTCCCAATTGATGTGAGCACCTTTATAAACCGGTCACGCTGTCTTCTTCTTACAGAGATGGGTTATTTAAATTACACTATAGAGGTCTGCAAAGGTGTTTTAGCAGTAATGAAGAAGGGTCCATCCCATTGGAAATCAGTAGGCATTATTGCTTTGTGTTCTCACTCTGCTTTCAGAGATATGTTTACATTAATCTAAGTTAATGCGCTGAAGGAGTGAGGGCACTAATGAGTATGGATACCCTCAGTAATTTAACAGCATTCAACAGAAATTTTATCCCCGGGATGTAAGTATTAATTGGCAAAAATAGTCTTAAAAAGAGGAGCACTGCAGGCTGCGGACAGAAGTGGCCGTTCTGCGTGTATTTAATCTGTAAACAGATGTAATTAAGCGGTGGGAGACATCTCAGGGATTTGATGTACAGTATGCATGGAAACGTGTGTAAAAAGTCTGAAATAGTCATACTGTATCTATGTTGAACTTGTTACTAGCTCAGTGCTCGGGTCTGATGCAGACAGTAAACTTTCGTCAGCAGAGGAAGACTGGCAAGAGGGCTGGAGGGCAAATTCGTCTCCTAACCCACATGTTGGAAGCCCCCAGTCCTTTGATTATCAACCCTCTGTGTAGGGTCGTCTTAACAGCAGTGTGTGCCCTGGGCAAAGCAATGCACTGGGGCCCCTACCCACCCATTCACGGGAACAAAAAATTTAAATTGTCAATAAAATTAAACCCTCCTGCATGCCCATCAGACCTCCCACACTTGCAGAGAGACTCTGTCTGACTGGTCTGCAGCTGACGGATGGAGTGAAATTGGAACTGAGGTGAGTACTCGTCACTGGGGGGGAGGTTAGATCAGAATACAGTGCACCGGCAGCTGGCTTATAAATATTTACCAACTGGCCTCGGCTGCGGGGGGGCGGGTTGGCAGGCCCCTACAAGCTTCGGGTCCTTGGGCAACTGCCCAACAAGCCCAATGGAAGAGATGGCCCTGCCTCTGTGTCCATCTTTTATTGTAATTCACAGGTGATTTCTCCAGCGATAAAGGTTCTCCCTATATAATAAGCCCACTGACCAGCAATAGCTATCATTGGGTATTAATAGTGATAGCCTTCACCAACAATGTTCAGCGGTAACGTCCCCATAGAAAACATGGGGGTGACTATTTAAGAAGGACTGCAGCGATACATGGGATGGTAATAGCAGAGGAGCATTATAGAACACGAAAAAAAGCTTCATTATTTAAATAAAGATTTTTGCAGCAAGAAAAAAAAATTATATATTTTTTTTGTGTTTTATATTTATAAAAAGTGAAACTGTAAAGCCCGTAAGCCCAGGAGGCTCGAGACTGGCCGCTAAGAGTCCTCTTACTGTGGGCAGCCAGCATCATTGTGGAGCGGAGTGTTACTCAGCTGTCTTAGCCAAATGTTATTGGTAAATTCCGTAGAGAGAATATTTTCTATCGCTATGGGTTACTATTGCCCATTTTAATGCCTTTATTACATTAGTAGAAATGGCCTATCCCATATAAATTGAGCATGGAAGGCGCAAGGTCTGTCGTGTCGAAAATATAGGATGAAGCATAGTTAACACCACTTCCACTTCCTAGCTTGTAATATACTCTGCAGACAGGGGTGTATCTAGGGGTCTGAGCGCCCCTGGCAAAGTAATGGACTGGTGCCCCCCTCCCCCCAATATTTTCTGAATAATTACACTCTGTCCTTATAACGTCTCTACAGCCAGCCCTCCTTCTGTATCCCCAGCCAACCCCCCTGTTTTATCAGCCAGCACCCCCTTCTGTTTCTTCAGGCAGCCCCCTCTTTGTCTCCCCAGCATCCCCATCCTGTCTCCCCAGCCCCACCATCCCCCTCCTGTCTCCCCAGCCATCCCTCTCCTGTCTCCCCAGCCCCACCATCCCACTTCATTCTCCCCAGTCATCACCATCCTGTCTCCCCAGTCATCATTCTCCTGTCTCCTCAGCCCCACCACCCCACTTTTATTTCCCCAGTCACCCCCTCATGTTTCCCCAGCCATCCCCTTCTCTCTCCCAAGCCATCCCACTTCAGTCTCTCCACAGTGGATATTGACATTTCAACAATGTTGATGTCATAATGGTCGACATTGTGGTGTTGACTTAGTACATCCCCAACAGAAGCAGGTTACAACCCTTCATGGGGGGCAGGCTGAAACCTAAGGCTTGTCAGTTTCATGTCAGTATGGCCATATATGCCCTGATATTACAGCCACTACTATACTTTTTTAAGTAATTTCCCCTTTCTGATATTGTAATAAATGTAATTGGCATATAGTATATTGCCTGCCTGTAATGCGGGGCTCCAGTCCCTGGCCCCCCTTATCCAGCCCCCTGCTCCAGGCCCTTCCCCCCCGCATCCAGCCACCGGCCCCCCGCAGCCCACAGATACTTAGCAACTTCAGCCTGTGGTTTGGTGGCTCCTCAGTGCAGGAGCGATGAGGCGCACATGATGTCATGACGTCACACGCGCCTTGTTAAAAAAGAAAAAGCTTTATTCGTTCTATGTACCGGGCAAGCGATGGCAGCTGCCCGGACCTTGACATCTAGGAATCATGGGCGTACCCGGGACTGCATTCCGGGCAGCCCTGTCTTAATTCTACCCTCAGATGGTGCCCCCCCTTTGCCGGCGCCCCTGGCAAGTGCCATCCTGGCCAATGGGTAGATACGCCCCTGTCCGCAGACACCCACAAACCAGAAAATACCTTCACATATGCACCATCTCCACCTCTTGAAAACCAATATCTAAAGACCACAATACTACACATGACATTCAATGGATGAACACATGGGTCATACATCCAGCGAGAGGCCTTGTCTCAAGAAATATGTACCTGTTGCACCTGACTTTAAATCCAAAAGCTGAAGAGAAGGACTAGACAAGGGAGTAACTCATGACAGAGCAGTAGTAGGACGAATACAGGGAGCATGGTCAGACACTTCAGCAGAGGTGGGCACACAGTTGGCCTCATGGAGCGGCACACCAGACAAGGAGAGTCCAAGAAGCATGGTCAAAGTATGTGAGCATGGTGCACAGTGCACCGTGTGAGGAGCTCTCATCGGAAGGGCAGAGAAGGTGAAGCCAGTAAGTGGTGAAAGAGCAGTACATGGTTAATTAATATGGTCAGAATGGTAGGCAAGAAAGGTCCAAGATCACAAGTAATTTTTGGCACACAGTGGAGTTGTGGTGGCAGAATAGCAGACAAGGTCAAGACACAGATGCAGGTGGTGGCAATGGGAGAAAATTATCCGGATACAGCTTGGCACAGGAATACTTGCTTCCTTAAATTGGATTGAAGGTCAATGACATCAAAGATAAGGGGAATAAAGCACCAGAGCAGTGCCCATGCCCCATGGCACGAAAGATCCAGTTCATGGTAGAGCCACCGTGCACACCAATCAGCTCCTGTCATTTTACAGGCTGTGTTTGAAAAATAACATTTAGGAGCTTCGTACATCTAACTCTGGTGGTGAACAGCAGCATTGTAAAGAGACCCCAGAGTCAACACCGTACGGACCACAGCCCTGCAATCATGCTTACGTAAGTGATGCTTGAGACCGGTATTACCACTCTTGCATGATGCCCCAAATTTAGTATTTCAGATGCCTCTGGCCTGCTGCTTGACAAGGCAGTGATTCGGCCAGGTGTCGCCCCAGTGATGGAGGGCCCACATATGTTGCCTGGCTGGTGCTAACTGTGCCTTCACTGAGGATGTGATATTTCTCCTAGCATCTTCATCCAGTGTAAACTAGCCAAACCCGAGATCAAACAAATCTACCCCTCCTCCAACTCTGTTTGTAATACTCAGACCAATCATAACTGAAGCAATGCAACTGAAATACAGAACCTACAATATACATTTCACTGGGATTGCCTACATGGAGATTAAGGACCTTTTTATATCATTCTTAAAAGATGAAAGGGCTTCTCAGGTGCAGTGCCTGATCAACCATTAGGCTGCAGTCTAGGGTGCCCGGACTTTGGGGAAGGGGGGGGGGGGAGTGCACCAATTAGAAAGCAACCAGAAAATGAAGTGAAGACCTAATTAATTCCATGTGTGATGTCTGTACAGCTTAATTAAAGAGGCGTGTTAGTTTTCCAGCCATCCTGAGATGGTGTTTAGGGAAGTTCTTAAAGTAACTACCAGATGGCTGTGAGGTAGCAACCAAGTAGCCTACTGAATTTAGCAGCATAATAAGTGGGGCTACAAGTATATTACCCTATGGTACCTGGAACCCTTAGTCAGGGCCGGAATCAGTATGTAATACCGCCGGCCGCATGGCGGTTCTAATCCCGACAGAGGAAGCCCAGCAGGGGTGAAGATCCCGATCGTTAATTTGGATAAGTATCACTAACCCTACTCCCTACACTAACCCTCCTTTATGGGTGCCTAACCCTAACCTCCACCCCAAGTGCCTAAACTTACCCCCCCGTCCCCGCAGCCTAACCCTAAGTCTCCTGGGGGGGGCCTATCCCTAACCTCACCCCAGGGGTACCTAACCCCCCCTTCCCCAGCCTAAACCTAACCCTCCCGGGGCGGGGGTGCCTAACCCTATGGCCCCCCAGGTGCCCTAAAATCTAACCCTCCCCAGCGGCTGTCCGCGTCCGGCTTACCTTCGTCCAGTATGCCGGGCATCGGGCTCCCGGCGTAGGTCTAATGACAGGCATCGGGATTTCGACACCTGTCATTAGTACCTTGCCAGGATTAGACAGTCGGGAAGCCGGCGGTCGGCATTTCGACCATCGGCTTCATGACTGCATCCCGTCAGGGCCTGCCTGGGTGAGATTAACCTATATTGGACAATGCCCAGTGCCCTCTTTTCACTACACAGCCAAGGAAACTGCATAGTCATGAATATTAGTACCATCCATAAAATGGATCTTACTGATCCTGAGCCAGCACAGCAGAAATATGCATCTGGGACAGAGATATGCTTTACCAGTAAGCACAATTCCATCCAGGCAGTGTGGCTTTCATGTTCATCAGTATCCTAATAAAATAACTTACTGCTTTATAAAGATAATGGAGAAGAATTGTAGGAAACAAAAATCTCATAGAGAAACTGACTGCAGATTTCTACAACCAAATGGACTGCAATAATTAATTTAAACCACCAACATTAAAAGCCCTTTTATATAAGCCAAAATGTGCCCTATTCATTTATATGCATTTTGTTTAGTTCTCTTGTCTCACGGTTTCAGCTGGGGATGCCGGCAAAAAACCCTCATTTGTTTCCGATTCAATTAATTCCTGAAATAATTTGCTAAAGTAGATAAATGTACATTCTCGAATGCCCCTGTTGCATAAGCAGTTGCCATGGTGACAGCAGAAGCTGTCCCATCATTTCTGGCTGTCTGAAGTGGGGACTGTTCACTCTGATACACCGGTTCGGTCATCCTTCAAAGTATATAGCCCCAAGAAGCTCAGCAGTATATCCAGACCTCAAATTATCGATTCAATGACATCAAGGCAAACAGGTAATTAGCGCGTACAGCACCAATCTGCATTTTCCCCGCCAGCTGATGCAGCCCTTTCAAACTAGATCTTAATCGAGGTGGTCAAATGTATTCACCACCTGCAGTATGGAGTCACCTGAAAGGAGTTGACAGAAAGGGATCGCAGAATCCTCGTAGCATCAATTACCATCAATGTCAGTTAATTCATGAAGCAACCAGAGGTAACAGTATCTTTGTGCCAGCAGGGCTCAATGTGCAGCAGTGTACGCCACAGAAGTTATATTACCGTCATGTTCACCTGAGCCTAAGGGGCCTATTTATTCATCCAAAATAATGTCTGTTTCTGCATGATTAATTCACCTACTTGTTATCGGGGATATTTAACAAGGGCTGAACACATACTGTGGGGTCTATTTACTAAGCAGTGTTAGGAGACAGGGGCCCTGACTCAGACCCACTCGCGAGCGGCTGTCCGCTCGCAAGTGGGTCGATGTTCTGCACTGAGCATGCGCACGACGGAGGGAGCTCCGTCGTGCGCATGCGCCAGACGCGACGAGCGAAGGAAAGTCCTTTGCTCGTTGTGTCTGATCAAAGGGGGCGTGCTGTCGATGTTGATTGACAGCACGCCCCCTTTGGTGGGCGTGCCGGGGGCGTGCCTCCCTGACGGGGGCGTTCCCACGGGAACGCCTCCCGTCAGAAGCCGGCCCACTGACATCACTAGTGATGTCAGTGGGAGTGATTTTGGCTCTGATAGAGCCAAAATCACTCCGGGGCTTGCGGTTGAAAACCTCAACCGCAGGCTCCGGCTCGCAGTTTCGATGGTCGCGATGGTCACGACCATCGCGGCCATCAAACTGCACGCTCGTATAGGCTGTGGGTGGTGACCCACAGCTATACGAGCGTCCAGGAGGACGCTCCATTTTTATGGAGGGCGGCCCTCATTCAGAGCGTGCGCTCTGCTCAGAGCATACGGCTCTGAATGAGGGCCAGAGTGAAAAGTGATAAGAAAGTGATAAGGTGCCAGCCAATCAGCTCCCAACTGTCATGTCACAGGCTGTGTTTGAAAAATGACAGTTGGGAGCTGATTGGCTGGCACCTTATCACTTTCTTATCACTTTTCACTTTGTCTCCTAATACTGCTTAGTAAATAGACTCCTGTATCTGAGGAATCACCAACATAAGTACCGCAGTCCCCATAATTCTCTATAGGTTTTTCACCAATTTTTGCCGGGCGTCACCCCACCCCTCCGCCTCCTTTTCTAACGCCATTGTAGGCTTTAAGTTGCTCTTTTTTTTTTTTCATTGAGGCACTGCAAAAGAATTTATCATTCGGAAACACAAATCAAACTATGAGACATGGAGAACATAAGTGGCAAATACGTGATACAATGTTAACATAGATGGCCCTACGGAGACCAAAAGAACATCCAAAAATACTTTTCATCACGGAACAGCCCTACTAATTTGGTTATTTTATCGCCAGACAAGAATCTTTGGAACCCGCCCTGGCAGCCTAAACTTACATATGCACAATCATAGAGCTGTAACTAGGGGCGTGCTGGAATGGCACCCAGCTCCCACTAGCTCTACTGCAGAGCCATCCAGAGCTACCCAGAGTGTCCGAGCCAAAGGTCCCGTCCCCTAGGCGTGACATCATGACATCACGAGTTTAGTGAGCAGGGAAAGCACAGGGCGGCATAAGCACAGGGCAGTGAGGTTACCAGGTCTGAACACGGTAGTAAAGAGTTAGAATAAGCTATCGTGTTACTTGGCACTCTTCACTTGTACGGACTCTTACTGGAGCTTTTATCCCAACAAGACAGATTTGATAAATTGGCGCACAAATATTATTTCTCTCCGCCGCTGTTGTGCGCCTCACATTCCCAAGTGGTCAACATGTTGATACAAAACTACAAACACCAATTTGCAATGCCATTCTCAGGATTCCAGACGGTGTCATTTCCTGAAGGTGGTCACATGTCGTACAATTCAGTCATTCGGCCAATCGACAAACTACCAGGTATGTGGCTATTTTCCACCCACGCAGGGAGGGCCATACCAAGCTGCTATGGTCGTTCATTGACTGAGCCAAGTGATGGCAAAGGCCCATGTATTGTGGTTGGCAGATGACCACCTTACCATGCTTATGCAAACATCGACCAACCACAAGTTGCAGACCGCTAGAGCAAAATCATTTTGGTCCTCTATGGAATTTGATTGGACATTGTTGTTGTTCGGGCCTCACACATTCTGTATTGTTATTAGGCCACTTGAAAACAGATTGTAGGGCGTGTAACCATCTTAAGAAATGGAAAATTGTCACATCTGCAAACCATTTCTGAATTGGAATTTGGTCAACTTTCATGTCCATGTTTATGTTACATGCAGTGGTGGAACTACTGTACTGCGCGTTGTAGGGGGTGCAATGACTATGGGGCCCAGAGGTGATGGGGCCAGATGATTACACCCAATCTGACCCCTAGGATCCTCGCTCTGCTTCTCTGAGCAAATGTGGGGGCCAGCACATACACAATGAAGGCGTAGAACATGCCAAGAAGAGAAATACAAGAACCCCAAGAACTAATGGTCCCATTTTTCTAATTATTCTGCCCTCCTCCAGTACTTATCTTCTGGTGATCACCAGATAATATTATCCTGCGATACAGAAAACATAAGATTACCACATATGGGTGAGAGGGCAGATCGTCCTTTATCACCCCCACAATGACATCTACCCACGTGGGGGGCATCCACATTTTTAAGAGGGGATCAAAAATCATGCGGAAACTACAGTGGCAAAAATGCATTACCATTTTCATACGCAGAACCATATTATGAAAACCATCGTATAGAGTCCTGCTTTTTTTTCTCCTGTTTTTGGAAAGTTGGATTAATACCTTAAGGAAGAACCACAAAGTATTTCTTTATGGTGAATATAATAATATATACAGTATATATTCACATTCGTTCTTAGGTGCTGATTCAGGGATGGGTGGTATTGTGGCAGCTGCTGCAACTTTGTACACAGCGGCTGTGCGACAATATGTATATGTCTCTTATCTGATGCTGTGTCCGAAGACGCATCATATGATCACCTGCGTGACCAGCAGACACCTGAGTAACATTTTACTCGGGATGTCTGTGTAAATCACGCGGATTCAGTGGAGTTGAACTCAAGGACTCAGCCACTGGCTTTGGAATGCCCAGAAAACGGGGCCACCACACTCCGTTTTCTGGAATGCTGGCCGTCACTGGCCCCAAGCGCCAGCAGCATGTTAATCATCGCAGAAACAGGTATGCTCACGCACGTTGCGGCTCCTGCTCATGAGATATGCAAACATGGGAGATTTACGTAAATATCTTTCTGTCCCGTTTTGGTTACATTTTATGTCATGTGTTAGAAAACCCAACCCGCACCTGGTTGGAATGACCCCTTTGTTTGCTGTTTCCATGTAGCAAACAGGTACAGTAGCTTACATTAACAAAGGAGGTGGAGAAAGTGTTACCTTGCAATATTTGTATACTAACTCCAATATTGTATGACTTTGTATAGTAGACGTTGATTTAACAGGATGTAATATCACTGTAAGAGTTTTTTTTTTTAAGTATAGGATTAAAGAAGAAATTGACACAATTTTAATCTTTTTAGCAATCCACCTCCTTCGCTCTCCCCTGGCTGGCATATCCACGGGGTACCTATTTTCAGGTTCCTTGCTGTTCTCAAGATGCTCATCCCTGCTGTGATGTCCAATCAACGTAAGTGAATCATTTGCCAGGGCACAGGATTCAGTCAACATTCTCCGGTGCAGCGAACCGGTGCAGCGAACCGGTGCAGCGTGGGAGGAGGGATTTTGATGGGTGATGAATAACACTTTGGTGGAGTTGCTCTTTAAAGCAGCCCATAAACAGGATGGCAAAACCATTCCACATGACTGCCCAGTGCAGGATCATTGTCCTGTGGAGCCAAATACGAATGATCTGACTGTTTTGCAGATGGACCCACTTAGGTCTGAGGTCACCTCACTGCCCATCAAAATTGCAGCATGTAGTAGTGATCTCAGAATGCAAGTACTGTATTCAGTATAAAGCACAGAGCTAAAGGGGCCTATTCGTCTTCACTTATTTTTCACATAAGCATGTGAAAATTAACATTTGCACATACTTTTGTAAAAAAATTAGTGTCAGGGTTATCCATAAAGTTCTGAAAAAGCAATTTTTTCAGGAACTTGATGGTGTTACAGAACGCCACTCTGAGATGGCGTTCAGCCCCCGATAATCTTCACAGGCTGCTGTTTACACAGCTAGCCACAACAGAGGGATCTATGAAGATCCCTCCCTGCGGGTGGCAGTCGGGACGCCGACGGACGTAATCCCGACCACCGGCTTCCCGGGAGCCCGACACCCGGCTTACCGATCGAAGATAAGCCGGGCGCCGGGTGCGGACAGCCGCGCGGGGCGGAGGGTTAGGTTTAGGGTTCCCGGGGGGGACTTAGGGTTAGGCACCCCTCAGGAGGTTAGGGTTAGGCACCCCCCCGGGGGACATAGGTTTAGGTGGCGGGGAAGGGGGCTAAGGCCGGCGGTAAATCATACCGATTCCCTCCCTGCTGTGTCTGCACTGCCGAGCCCCGGAGAGCACCGCAGACATGTGGCCACACTCACTGGCTGAAGACAATGACGGAAGAGGTGAGAGGGGATGTGACGGGGCAGAGCCATAACTAGACTTTTTGGTGCCCTGTGCCAGAAAGAGCATTGGCGCCCCCTCCCCTCCCAATTTTTCAAATAGGGTCATAAGATAGTGTACCTGAAACAGGGACATGGCCTCATGGGAAAGGGCCAGGGAAGAGATAGAGGAGGCCAGGAGATGCTGGGGATCAGTGGCGGAACTCCCAGAGACAATGGAGTCAGTTGCCGCCGGGCGCCAGCCCTGAAGGGGACACCTGGCTCCATTGTCACCAGGGTCCCGGCCAACTACCTACACCTACCGCCGGCTTCATTCTAACTCCTGTAAAAAGAAAGCCAGAGGAGCCGCTGAGCTGAGCACCAATCAGCATCAGCGGCCCTCCTCTGGCTCCACTACACTCTGTGGTCTCGGCGGGCCGCGGACGTCACGTATCATGTGACCACCCACGACCTCACCCTCTGCCCCTTCTGTCTGAGGAGCCTCCGACACTGCACCTGCGGCTGGCAGTGGCACTGAGTCCGGACCGTGGTGGAGAGTGGCCGGGACCCGGGAGAGAGAGCATATGTGGGCTCTGGCACTGTGACTGGAGACAGGCAGTGAAAATCAATACAGTAAGTCTGTCTGTCATACAGTGTCTGGCAAGCCAAGCCTGAAGAGGTTGGGGTCATTGCCTGGCGTTAGACTCAGGAGGGGTTGGGGGGGTCTAGGACTTTGGGGGTAGGGGCTGAGGGGGGGGATGATATATTTATAAAGCACATATTTTATCACTCAGTCATGTTAGAGGGGGGGGGAGTATATTTAAAGATCATATATTTTATCACTCTGCCATGTTGAATTATTTAACATGACAGTGTGATAAAACATATGCTCTTTAAATATATCCCCCCCTAACATTACAGTGATAATAAAACATATGCTCTATAAATATATCACCCTCCTGTTACAGCCTTAACCTGGGAGCAGGTCAGAGCTCATCACAAGAGGGATTTCTAACTCTTTTAAGTGCAAATTGGTATAAGAATAATTTTTCATGTCCACTTGTTACCAGGATCGGTTATACATATTGGTCCGATTCGCTTACCCCTGATAAAGTCCTAACGGACGAAACGCGTAAGGTTTTATCATTAGAATCCAATTGCCTCAAGGGAGAAGGGAGAAATCTGCTGTACAAAGATCTTGCCTGATGTGGGTAACAGCTAGATTTGTATAATAAACCCATCCCCAATATTATGGCAAATGGATTATTGTTGATGTAAGCAATTGAAGTTTTACTTACAAATTTTATAAATTGTGTCAAATGATAAATTACATTTTATAATAAAATATCCTTTTGAATCTAATGTGAGGCCTTATTGGCCATCTCTCTGGGTATTTTTGGTTAGAGGGTCTTTTTTAGAACTGTCCGAACTGTAGAAGATTGTTCAAAGAAAAGAACAGATATATTAATATCCAGCATTGAAATTTTTAGTATTTTTATTTTTTCTTATTTCGTAGCACTTGAGGTGTATCTAGTCTATCATAAAGACCTTATTAAGATATATTTACACTATCTTGCTCTTTTAATATATTTAAAGAGCAATAATGTCTTTATGAAAGATCAGATTAGGGGTGTGCACCGGCCACTTTTCGTGTTTTGTGTTTTGGTTTTGGATCTGGATCTTTCTTCGTGTTTTGGATCTGGATTGGTTTTGCCAAAACCACCCTTCCGTGTTTTGGGTTCTGGGTTTTGTGTTTTGGATCTGTATTTTTTTGAAAAAAAGCATAAAAACAGCTAAAATCACAGAATTTGTAGGTTTTTCTGCTCCTATGCTATTATTAACCTCAATAACCTTAATTTCCACTCATTTCCAGTCTATTCTGAACACCTCACACCTCACAATAGTGTTTTTATGTCCAAAAGGTTGCACCGAGGTAGCTGGATGACTATGCTAAGCGACACGAGTGGGCGGCACAAACACGTGACCCATCTAGGAGTGACACTGCAGTGGCAGGCAGGATGGCAGTTAGAAAAACTAGGCCCCAAACTGTACATAATGCAAAGAAAAAAAGAGGTGCAAGATGGAATTGTCCTTGGGCCCTCCCACCCACCCTTATGTTGTATAAACAGGACATGCACACTTTAACAAACCAATCATTTCAGCGCCAGGGTCTGCCACACAACTGTGGCTGAAATGATTGGTTCGTTTGGGCCCCCACAAAACAAGCTGGCAATTAATGTGTCCCTGCACAAACTGGCTCTATGGAGGCAAGATGTCATCCTCATCCTCCTCATCCACCGATTCCTCACCCTCTTCAGTGTGTACATCCTCATCCTCACAAAGTATTAACTCGTCCCCACTTGAATCCACCACCACAGGTCCCTCTGTACCTTCTGGAGGCTGGTCTCCCTGGAAGAGCTGATAATTCATTTTGATGAACATCATCTTCTCCACATTCTGTGGAAGCAACCTCCTACGCCTTTCGCTGACAAGGTTCCCGGCTGCACTAAACACTCTTTCGGAGTACACACTGGAGGGGGGGCAACTCAGGTAAAATAGAGCCAGTTTGTACAGGGGCCTCCAAATTGCCTCTTTTTCCTGCCAGTACAGGTATGGACTGTCTGACATGCCTACTTGGATGCTGTCACCGATGTAATCCTCCACCATTCTGTCAATGGTGACAGTATCATATGCAGTGACAGTAGACATGTCAGAAATTGTTGCCAGGTCCTTCAGTCCGGACCAGATGTCCAAACTTGGTCCTGCCTGCCCTGCATCACCGCCAGCGGGTTGCTTAGGATACCTAAGTTTTTTCCTGGCAGCCCCAGTTGCGGGAGAAAATGAAGAAGGAGCCGTTGACGTGTCACGTTCCGCTTCAGCTGACAGTGTGTTCACCAGCAGGTCTTTGCACCTCTGCAGGCTTGTGTCGGCCGGAAAGAGAGACACCACATAGGCTTTAAACCTAGGATCGAGCACGGTGGCCAAAATGTAGTGGTCTGATTTCAACAGATTGACCACCCTGGAATCCTGGCAAAGCGAATGAAGGGCTTCATCCACAAGTCCCACATGCCGAGCGGAATCGCTCCGTCTTAGCTCCTCCTTCACTTTCTCCAGCTGCTTCTGCAAAAGCCTGATGAGGGGAATGACCTGACTCAAGCTGGCAGTGTCTGAACTGACTTCACGTGTGGCAAGTTCGAAGGGCTGAAGAACCTTGCACAACACGGAAATCATTCTCCACTGCGCTTGAGTCAGGTGCATACCCCCTCCTTTGCCTATGTCATAGGTGGATGTATAGGCTTGTATGGCCTTTTGCTGCTCCTCCATCCTCTGAAGCATATAGAGGGTTGAGTTCCACCGCGTCACAACCTCTTGCTTCAGGTGATGGCGGGGCAGGTTCAAGAGTGTTTGCTGGCGCTCCAGTCTTCGGCACGCAGTCGCTGAATGGCGAAAGTGGCCAGAAATTTTTCGGGCCACCCAAAGCGTCTCCTGCACGCCCCTGTCGCTTTTCAGAAAATTCTGCACCACCAAGTTTATTGTGTGAGCAAAACATGGGACGTGCTGGAATTTGCCCAGATGTAATGCCCGCACAATATTGGTGGCGTTGTCAGATATCACAAATCCCCAGGAGAGTCTAAGTGGGGTAAGCCACTGGGCGATGATTTCCCTCAGTTTCTCTAAGAGGTTGTCGGCGGTGTGCCTCTTACTGAAACCGGTGATACACAGCGTAGCCTGCCTTGTAACGAGCTGGCGTTTCTGAGATGCTGCTACTGGTGACGCTGCTGCTGTTGCTGCGTAAGGTGATACATCTACCCAGTGGGCTGTCACAGTCATATAGTCCTTAGTCTGCCCTGTTCCACTTGTCCACATGTCCGTGGTTAAGTGGACATTGTGTACAACGGCATTTTTCAGGACACTGAGGACACTTTTTCTGACGTTTCTGTACAGTCTCGGTATCGCCTGCCTAGTGAAGTGGAATCTAGACGGGATTTGGAACCGGGGACACACTACCTCCATCAATTGTCTAAATCCCACTGCACTAATGGCGGATACCGGACGCACGTCTAACACCAACATAGCAGTCAAGGCCTCAGTTATACGTTTTGCTTCAGGATGACTGCTGTCGTACTTCATCCTCCTCGCTAAGGACTGTTGGAGGGTCAATTGTTTAGTAAAAGTAGTGGTGTTCCTACTTCCTCTCTGGGATGATGAACGACTCCCAGCAGCAGCAGCAACAGCAGCAGCGGCAGCAGTAGGCGTAGCAATGCAGGATCCTCCGGAGGAATCCCGGATAGGAGAGTCAGTCATGCCAGTGATATGGCCTGCAGGACTACTTCCGATCCTGACTAAGGAGGAAATTGACGAGGAGGGAGTTGACGGTGTGGTTTGCAGGCGCTTGGATACAACAGGACAACGGGATTTAGGTGTCCCTGGACTGCTTACGGTCTGAGCCAAAGTTTCTGAACTTGACAGTAACTTTTTATGAACGCGCTGCAGGTGCCGTATAAGGGAGGATGTTCCTAGGTGGTTGACGTCCCTACCCCTACTTATTTCACCTTTACATATGGTACATATGGCAAGACAGTTGTTGTCCGGATTTGGATAGAAATATTGCCAGACCAAAGAGGTGGAATGTTTGGTCTTCTGCCCAGGCATGACCGTGATGGGCTTTTTCATCCCACGGACAACAACTGTCTCCCCCGGAGCCTGATTTAAACAAACCACATCACCATCAGAATCCTCCTCGCCAACTTCCTCCTCAGCGCCAGCTACACCAGTATCCTCATCCTGTTGTACTTCAACAGTGACATCTTCAATTTGCATATCAGCAAGTGGACTGTGGGTGCTCCTTTCAGCACTTGCAGGGGGCGTGCAAATGGTGGAAAGAGCCACCTCTTCCCGTCCAGTGCTGGGAAGGTCAGGCATCGCAACCACCACCACACTTGGACTCTCTTTGGGGATTTGTGATATCTTCTTAGAAAGCACAGTTCTTCGCTGTGCTTTTGCCAGCTTAACTCTTTTGATTTTTTTAGTGGGAGGAGGGCTTCCATCGTCATGTGAAGCTGAACCACTAGTCATGAACATACTAGGGATCGACCTTAGCCGTTCCTTGCCACTCCGTGTCGTAAATGGCATATTGGCAAGTTTACGTTTCTCTTCAGCTGATTTAAATGTCTTTTTCAAGGTCATTTTCCTGAACTTTGCCATTTGGGATTGTATGTGCCCTCTACTATGACATTGGGCATCGGCCTTGGCAGACGACGTTGATGGCATGTTATCGTCTATGTCATGACTAGTGGCAGCAGCTTCAGCACTAGGAGGAAGTGGTTCTTGATCTTTCTCTATTTTATTTTTATCGGAGAAAGTTTGGTCCTCCATTTATGTTATATCGATTTGATATATACGTGCGGCTAAACACAGAAAATAAATTTTTTTTTGGTTCGGACTGGAGTGTACTTTGTGGGTTACAGCACCCTTTAACGGTCAAGCCAGCCGGCCCTTTACTTATGACACAGGCGCACTCTTGGCACTACTTTGTTGATGCACGTGCGGCTACTGCGCACACAATTCACAAACACAGAAAATAATTTTTTTTTGGTTTGGCTTTGGACTGGAGTGTACTTTCGGGGGTTACAGCACCCTTTAACGGTCAAGCCAGCCGGCCCTTTACTTATGACACAGGCGCACGCTTGGCACTACTTTGTTGATGCACGTGCGGCTACTGCGCACACAATTCACAAACACAGAAAATAATTTTTTTTTTGGTTTGGACTGGAGTGTACTTTCGGGGGTTACAGCACCCTTAACGGTCAAGCCAGCCGGCCCTTTACTTATGACACAGGCGCACGCTTGGCACTACTTTGTTGATGCACGTGCGGCTACTGCGCACACAATTCACAAACACAGAAAATAATTTTTTTTTTGGTTTGGACTGGAGTGTACTTTCGGGGGTTACAGCACCCTTAACGGTCAAGCCAGCCGGCCCTTTACTTATGACACAGGCGCACGCTTGGCACTACTTTGTTGATGCACGTGCGGCTACTGCGCACACAATTCACAAACACAGAAAATAATTTTTTTTTGGTTAGGACTGGAGTGTACTTTCGGGGGTTACAGCACCCTTTAACGGTCAAGCCAGCCGGCCCTTTACTTATGACACAGGCGCACGCTTGGCACTACTTTGTTGATGCACGTGCGGCTACTGCGCACACAATTCACAAACACAGAAAATAATTTTTTTTTTGGTTTGGACTGGAGTGTACTTTCGGGGGTTACAGCACCCTTAACGGTCAAGCCAGCCGGCCCTTTACTTATGACACAGGCGCACGCTTGGCACTACTTTGTTGATGCACGTGCGGCTACTGCGCACACAATTCACAAACACAGAAAATAATTTTTTTTTTGGTTTGGACTGGAGTGTACTTTGGGGGTTACAGCACCCTTTAACGGTCAAGCCAGCCGGCCCTTTACTTATGACACAGGCGCACGCTTGGCACTACTTTGTTGATGCACGTGCGACTACTGCGCACACAATTCACAAACACAGAAAATAATATTTTTTTTGGTTTGGACTGGAGTGTACTTTCGGGGGTTACAGCACCCTTAACGGTCAAGCCAGCCGGCCCTTTACTTATGACACAGGCGCACGCTTGGCACTACTTTGTTGATGCACGTGCGGCTACTGCGCACACAATTCACAAACACAGAAAATAATTTTTTTTTTGGTTTGGACTGGAGTGTACTTTCGGGGGTTACAGCACCCTTAACGGTCAAGCCAGCCGGCCCTTTACTTATGACACAGGCGCACGCTTGGCACTACTTTGTTGATGCACGTGCGGCTACTGCGCACACAATTCACAAACACAGAAAATAATTTTTTTTTTGGTTTGGACTGGAGTGTACTTTGGGGGTTACAGCACCCTTTAACGGTCAAGCCAGCCGGCCCTTTACTTATGACACAGGCGCACGCTTGGCACTACTTTGTTGATGCACGTGCGACTACTGCGCACACAATTCACAAACACAGAAAATAATATTTTTTTTGGTTTGGACTGGAGTGTACTTTCGGGGGTTACAGCACCCTTAACGGTCAAGCCAGCCGGCCCTTTACTTATGACACAGGCGCACGCTTGGCACTACTTTGTTGATGCACGTGCGGCTACTGCGCACACAATTCACAAACACAGAAAATAATTTTTTTTTTGGTTTGGACTGGAGTGTACTTTCGGGGGTTACAGCACCCTTAACGGTCAAGCCAGCCGGCCCTTTACTTATGACACAGGCGCACGCTTGGCACTACTTTGTTGATGCACGTGCGGCTACTGCGCACACAATTCACAAACACAGAAAATAATTTTTTTTTGGTTTGGACTGGAGTGTACTTTCGGGGGTTACAGCACCCTTAACGGTCAAGCCAGCCGGCCCTTTACTTATGACACAGGCGCACGCTTGGCACTACTTTGTTGATGCACGTGCGGCTACTGCGCACACAATTCACAAACACAGAAAATATATTATTTTTTTAGCACTTGGGGGGAGCACCCCTGATGGACAGAGCACCCCCTGGACAACACTACAGCACTCCTTTAGGACTGGGACACTGCACAGGACTTTGGAGTGGACACAGCCCCTATGGAGAACTGACTGCACAACACAGTCCAGCCAGCCCCTATGGACTTTGAAGTAGTGGACACAGCCCCTATTAACAACAGCAGCACAGCACAACACAGCCAGCCCCTATGGACTTTGAAGTAGTGGACAACAGCAGCACTACACTACACTACACTACACAGCCCTAACTCCCACCCTCCCTCTTCACTGTCCACAGCCGAGTGAGAAAATGGCGCCGACGTGTGTACCTTATATAGGATCCAAAACCCGCGAGACTCGGAAGGCGGGAAGATGACGTTTTGCCTCGATTTCAGATCCGAGTCAGGCGGGAAAAGTCGAGCCTGACTCGGATCGGACTCGGATCGGGGGGGCTCGGGGGGGTTCGGATTTCAGAAATCCGAACCCGCTCACCCCTAGATCAGATACACCTTTAATGCTACCAAAATAAATAAATGAGGAAGCGCTGGCTGAGTAACAGCCATTCTCATCCAACCAGCGGCCTGTTACCATGGCAGCGGCTGCTGATTGACTGACAGACATAAAAATTACAGAACATACGTATTCTGTCAGTTGCGGGGTGAAGCACTATATGTGTATACACATATAGCACTTCTCTGTCCAGATGGTTTGGTTGCTGTATTTTTCTTTAACCCCCTGGGATGTCTATATGGAGAACCGATCAGCAGGGACAAGGTGAGTATAGTGTGAGTGTATTTATTAAAGTTTTACTTTCCACGTTGTGTGTACTGTCTATTTTTTAATATTTCTTTTACAGGAGGACTACAGGTGCCAGCGGGCTCTTAATGCCTGTGCTTACTGGTGCTTGTTGTTCTCCAAGTACCGGCAAGTGGGGTAGGCTTGCTGGTATACTGTGGTCCCTCTGTAAAATACAATATTTTTAGTTCAAATTGATACCACTTATTTACCCCAGACCCAAAAAAAGTGATCGTATAATCACTATGTTCAACTCACTTTAAATATAGTTAGTAAGGTGTTAATTTACCTGATAATAAATCGTAATTTGTTTAACTCTTCCTTGACTTTCAACTATGTATCATTTTGCATGCTAGGTGTGTTTGCATAACCATAAGTCAAGTTTAAATTTGTTTTAAGTCAGGTCCTAAACTTGTGTGGAGGAGGGGGGGGCGGGGGCACCAACATTTATCTTGCCTCCAGGCAATTGAGATGAAGTTACGCCACTGCTGGGGATAAAAGAAGAGGAAGCTACAAGGAACATTGACAGGCCCAAACAGCACCCTCTGCCCTGCGGTGCCCTAATTCCGACCATGCGGCGGGGGAGGGGGAGGGTCTTTAGACACCTGAGGAGGAGCACCGGACACCCGAGGGGTGGGATGGCGTCCCGATCAGACACCGGAGGTGCTGTGGGGAGAGGAGGTGAGACACAGCGGGGGAATAGAGAGTGAGGGAGGGGGAAGAGACACGCAGCAATGAGGAAATCCTTGTGGATACCTCAGCTGCATGGGGAAAAGTATCGCTTTTCAGAAAGCCGACTTCGCAAAAAGAGCAGCTTTTCGGAAGTGATACTTTTATTAGGGAGGCACGATGAATGCCTCCAAAACATCTTTTAACTCGCAGCGAGTTTGAAACATAATTATCACTAGTGAGGTCACGCATGCGTACCTGGGACAACGGGGAGCAGGTAAGTAACGCAGCTACAGAAGTAGCTGCGATACTAACCACGTGGACAACTGCTCTTCGGAGCTGTTGTCCCCTCACCGAAGCAATCATGAATTGCTCCAGTGTCCCGTTTCCCCCGCTGCGAGTTCACTACTTCATCATCGGAGGCCATGCGGCCTTTGATGATGAATAGGCCCCAGAGTCTGTAAACAAAGCAACAGAGCAAACTCGCATGTTTTTCAGACTCCAAAAACTCTCACGATTTAAAATCTCATTCAGAAGTTTTCCCATTTTGAAGATAAAACTCGACCAATGTGAGAGCTTACTGCTAAACTGACATTTTCTAAACTCTCACCCTATTACATTTGGCCCTATATAAGAATATATTCAATATGTGGATTAAACCATCATCTACCAGTTACCACTAAAATAAAGATAAATTAATCTACATTAATCAAGCACGCATATGGTGGTTTGTATCCGAAGGTTTAAAACATGGTGAAGTAAAGTAAGGGTCTCATTCAGAACTGGTCGCAAGCGCTGATGCGCTCGCAACCGGGTCGATGGTTAGCCTTGCGCACGCGCAGGGGCCGCACTGCACGTGCGCAAGCCCTGGAGCGAGAGAGAAACTCTCTCGCTCCGGAGCTCTCTACACAAAGTGCGGCTGTCGATGTTGATCCCGTTTTGTAGGTGGGCCGGGTGGGTGGTCTCACAAACGGAGGCGTTCCTTAAGGAACGCCTACCATTTTGTGGGTGGCCGCACTGACATCAGCAGTGATGTCAGTGGGGAGTTTCCTGCTCGATCAGAGCAGGAAGCTCCCTGGGACTTGCAGTTGCCGAGACCCAACCTTAGGGACTCGTCGCAAGCCCCGATGGTCGCGATGGTGTTCACCATCGCGACCATCATCCTGGTCGGTCGCTAAGCTGTGGGTGGTAACCCACAGCTTAGCTAGCGACCAGGAGGCCGCACTAAAAAAAAAAGCTTCTTGCGACCGCCTCTGAATGAGGGCCAAAGTTTGTATGGATATATCTCCTAAAACAGAGAAAAACATGCTGTGAACAGCAGCAACCAATGATTTTCTAACATTTGCAACATAACCAAAAAAAAAAGTTTTTAAAAATTATTATGAAAGAATATTATTAATATTACTTGATGGTTCCCATCCGGTGCTTTAAATCTACGGGTAATGCAATCTGGATTTGCACCCACCAAATGGTGGGTGCAAAAGACCTGTGAGAAGCAGGCGCCACGCCTCCGTCAGCATCGAGCGCGGATGCCGGCTTACAGCTCACGGCGCTCTACTGAGATGGAACCCTTCTGTGCATCTGCCCAGAAACACCCATTTCACGGTCAATGGACGGATCAATCTGAACGCACTCGCCGTCTCCGTCCGTGTGTGTGGCTGATCTGGCGCATGTGCAGATAGCTGGCGTCATATAAATAAATGTTCAATCCGGTCACAATATCGGCACATTCCTATCAGCTGATAGGCCAGGTTAGTGCATATTGTAACCTGTGGCGCTGTGGATGGCGTCGGTGGCTCTGCATATCCTGCTAGCCGAAAACAAGCTGCCAGGTGCTCAGAGAGTCTCAGGGGTCTATTTACTAAGCAGTGTTAGGAGACAGAGTGAAAAGTGATAAGGTGCCAGCCAATCAGCTCCCAACTGTCATTTTTCAAACACAGCCTGTGAGATGGCAGGTGGGAGCTGATTGGCTGGCACCTTATCACTTCCTTATCACTTTTCACTCTGTCTCCTAACACTGCTTAGTAAATAGACCCCTATATCTGCTCCAGATGCGTAGAGGGAATCAAGATCCGGTCCTGATGTCCACAGAAAATCCAAACCTGTTTCAAGTGTTTATTGCCCGTTCCAGGACCACTCATCAGATTTGAACAGCTATGCGGGAACGTGTCTCTGTAACGGATTTGAATATCTTTAAAGCTGTACTGATGTAAGATACCCTCATACCAGAAAAACACCCAAGATAGGCCCAAAGGCCAACATTAATACAATGTAAAACAATCTTGATTAAAAAATTAGCAAATTCAGACAGATAAATGTATAAATAGCTTATAAGTTGATAGTCCATGAAATAGCTTATGAGTTGATAGTCCCATTACTTTTGGCCCCTTAAAAAGTGAGAGGCACATATAGAAACCATTGTAATTCCTACACCGTTCACCTGATTTGGATGTAATTACCCTCAAATTAAATCTGAAAGTCTGCAGTTAAAGCACATATTGTTTGTTTCATTTCAAAGCCATTGTGGTGGTGAATAGAGGCCAAAATATGAAAATTCTGTCAATGTCCCAATATTTATGCACCTGACTGTATGTATTTCGAGATCTACCCCTGATGAAGTCTTGACGTAAGACGAAACGCGTAGGGTTTACACTAATGGTGGACATTATGTCATAAACCTTCATTTATTTGTAAGGTGTGGAAAATTATTTTTTTTCTGTATAATAGATGTTTATACATCTAAAGGTTGATTAATTTAGGGGCCACAGAGGTCCTTGTCGTTTAAGAATGAGAGTGCGGGCTTTCTCTGAAATACACTGTATATATATATACTGGCAAATTTGGACCGGCACTTCAAAATAAATTATGCAGCTGCTTGGTTGCCTTCAGTAGAAAAATGGTTAAATGGACAAAAAAACTGCGACACTCCAAGTCTGATATACGTAGAAAATCTTGTATTAGATCAATGAACATCCAATAATGAATAGCCTATTCATTATTGGATGTTCATTGATCTAATACAAGATTTTCTACGTATATCAGACTTGGAGTGCCGCAGTTTTTTTGTCCATTTATATATATATATATATATATATATATATATATATATAATATATATACATACAGTGTTAACTCTAGGTCCGGCGTGCGCCCGAAAGGGGGCGTGTCTTTATGACGAGTCCCCTTTTCGTCACTCTTGGGGTCGTACCCGGCACTTATGGACATGCCTGGCAACCCCCAAGCGCTGCGGTCACTGTGAATGTATGCCGTGCGCACGCGCCCAGCATCCATTCACCGGCGGTGACTGCTGCAAAGCCGTTTTACCCACCCGTGCCTCAAGGCAGCGGCGGCGGGAGGCTCCTCATACACTGTTCTTCAGCACGTGTGGCATAGTGCAGCTAGGGGAAAAAAACTTTATTGTTCCAGGTGATCCCGGTCCCTCTAGGTCTGCGCCCTGCTGAATAGTCCAGGCACAGAGCCCGGTCACAATCAGCAAACCGGTCATCAGCTAATGAAGGGTTGGGGGGAGCTCTGACCGGGTTCCCTGAATGGTGTTACAATCACTCAAAGCCCCTATTTGCTAACCATGGATTAACTGGCTACCAGTTAATAAATGTGCTATGTGGCTTCTCCCAATTTACCTGGTTTGTGTGAGTCATCGCCAGTGAATCATTATGAGTCAGACAGGGGTTTCCCAATTTAACCCCGGGTAGATCTTGGCAAGAGCCACAGCCTTTTAAGTTTTATTTAATGTGCCAGCATTAGGGATGTTAGGGACCCGCCTTATGATGTTCACCGTGAAGTGGTAGGTGGGCAAACATCTTTGGCCAAACATGTACTAAGAAATCTTACTTAAAACACCATGTTAATTGTTGTAGTTTATTAGAAATATTTTGATTGTTAGAACTCTAATGGTGCGTACACATGGTACGATCAGTCAGCGATAACGATATCGCTGACTGATCGCCCTGCACCTTCCCGGTGTGCTGGATGATCGTTATCATTCATCCAGCACACCACCAACCCACCAACGACGGGCCAGCGACCCTCCCTACGTAACCTGGTCGATATCGACAAGGTTGGCCAGCATCGTTATCGTCCTTTCGTGCCCGCACATCGCTGGTTTGTGGGTTGGAAGGCACCAAAAAATGAACGATATGAACGATATTGTTATCGTTCATATCGTGCATTTTTATCGTACCGTGTGTACGCACCATTAGTGCTTATAGTGTGAATCTGCATCTCCTCCCACTTTTTTCTGCTGTAGAACTATAGGTCTCAGCATGATAGTACCTCTTATTATGTTTGGGATTAGGATTTGCAGCTCAGCCCCCTCTTAGAGCCACAACCTATTAGAACACAGATGAAGCTACTGCATTGAGAGGGTTAAAACTGTGAAATTATCCAAACCACCACCGCCCAAGTACGTGCAAGCACATGTTAATGTTACGATACTCACGCTGCCTGTTTGCATCAATATTTTGATTGGCATTTATTTAAAGCAGGGAACACACCTTACCGATATATCTGCAGATGACGGCTGTTCATACACACTGACCAACCATCATCTGTCTTCTGGCCGCAGGTCCTGCTAGCCGGCCTCCGCTGCAAATGTATTGGTGGTCAGCTGACCGCCCGTACACACAGCACGATGCCCCAATATATCTGGAGATATATTGGGCATCGGCTGTGCAGCACAGCCGACGCGAAATGTCTACACACTGGCCGACGCACACAAGATATATTGGCTGATCGATTGATTGGCCAATATATCTGCCAGTCTGTACCCAGCATAAGTTATTTTCCCTGTCTGACAGGTGGAACTGGTGCATTCACAGTTAGGTGCAGAACAGTAAAACTGTGGAGAGGAAAGGTAACCATACCCCTTGAGTTGCACTCGTCTGACTGTGTTATCTGTAGGTGCACTAACTTGTACATCAGTTGCCACCATATTTACAGTTGAAATGTGCCTCGGCATCATGCAACTCTAAAGGCGCGTATCCACTAGACGATGAATTGGACGATTTGAACAATAACAAATTCATTATCGTTCATCGCCCACAATATCATTCAGTGTGTATGCCGTCAACGACCAACGATGCGTACTCCAGGTGCTCGTTGACGACATCTTTCATCGCCCGTACTTGCAAGGCAACCTGACTATATCGTCAGGTTATGAAAGTACGGGGATGAGGGAGGGTGATGTCACTGGACGATATCATTCAGTGTGGATGCTCAATGTCGTTAACGACATTTAGCCCGGCACTGCAGGGCAAACACTAGACGATATCGCTCATGGAGTGTATCGTCTAGTGGATTAATGGCTCTCTGCAAAACCTCTCATTAAACTATATTAGGAATTATATATCCAAATTCTGAAGTGCACTGAGAGAGCATTCGTGAGGATGACACTATTATTTGGATCTGACCTGTGCATGTTAAACTTTTACTGTATGGTTAGTGGTGAGTAATAGTGATAACATAGACATAGACACACACTTTGACCTGTAGAACAAATTGTCAGGCTGTATTGTTGTCAGTGAAAGAACTGACCTTTAAGTCACCCACTGTCTCCCCGAGTCTGGAATCCCCATGCCAAGAACCGCACAGTCATCTGGCCGGACTGGCTGAGTGCTATCTGCAGGCTGTTTGGCAACCTAACAAACACTGAGCAACAGGACACAGTAGATTCCCTCTGATAGCAGCCGCCTGAGCTTTATAAGCTAAATATCAGGAGAGAGCATTAAGGTGCATTCTAGTGTAATGTAATATAAGTTAAATTGTTCACTTTAAATGGAATTTCAAGGCAATACATGTCCCTAACATTTTTCACAGACCTAAATAAAATTAAAATGACCCCTCTCTAAAAAAAAATCCATCTCGACATGGTGAAACCTTAGTTACTAATTAAGTTGTTTATTTGCCAAAATATGGCATAAGCATGTATGACCTGGATAGCTCAGATATGGGCCTTTCCTGCAATGTAATCATACGTGACCAGATATGGGCCTTTCCTGCAATGTAAGCATGTGTGCCCAGATATGGATCTTCCCTGCAATGTAAGCATACGTGACCAGATATGGGCCTTTCCTGCAATGTAAGCATACGTGACCAGATATGGGCCTTTCCTGCAATGTAAGCATACGTGACCAGATATGGGCCTTTCCTGCAATGTAAGCATACGTGACCAGATAGGGGCCTTTCCTGCAATGTAAGCATGCGTGACCAGATAGGGGCCTTTCCTGCAATGTAATCATACGTGCCCAGATATGGGCCTTTCCTGCAATGTAAGCATACGTGACCAGATATGGGCCTTTCCTGCAATGTAAGCATACGTGACCAGATATGGATCTTCCCTGAAATGTAATCATAAGTGACCAGATATGGGCCTTTCCTGCAATGTAAACATGCGTGCCCAGATATGGACCTTTCCTGCAATGTAAGCATGTCTGCCCAGATATGGGCGATTCCTGCAATGTAAGCATGCGTGCCCAGATATGGGCCTTTCCTGCCATGTAAGCATGCGTGCCCAGATATGGGCCTTTCCTGCAATGTAAGCATGTGTGCCCAGATATGGGCCTTTCCTGCAATGTAAGCATGCATGCCCAGATATGGGCCTTTCCTGCAATGTAAGCATGCGTGCCCAGATATGGACCTTTCCTGCAATGTAAGCATGCATGCCCAGATATGGGCCTTTCCTGCAATGTAAGCATGCGTGCCCAGATATGGGCCTTTCCTGCAATGTAAGCATGCATGCCCAGATATGGGCCTTTCCTGCAATGTAAGCATGCGTGCCCAGATATGGACCTTTCCTGCAATGTAAGCATGCGTGCCCAGATATGGGCCTTTCCTACAATGTAAGCATGCCTGCCCAGATATGGGCGATTCCTGCAATGTAAGCATGCGTACCCAGATGTGGGCCTTTCCTGCCATGTAAGCATGCGTGCCCAGATATGGGCCTTTCCTACATTGTAAGCATGCGTGCCCAGATATGGGCCTTTCCTGCAATGTAAGCATGAGTGCCCAGATATGGGCCTTTCCTGCAATGTAAACATGCGTGCCCAAATATGGGTCTTCCCTGCAATGTATTCATACATTCCCAGGAATGGGTCTTTCCTGCAATGTAAGCATGAGTGACCCGGTTGCCCAGATATGAGCCATCCCTGCAATGTAAGCATTTTTTTCTTTCCTATCTTCTCTACTAAATCAAAATTAATTACTGGGGAAGTTTGTCACACTTTTCATGAGGCCTGCCTAAGGAGAGGTTTGTTGGAGGATGATGTGTAAACAAACATTCTTAAAATCCAAGGCAAAGCCGGGTACTCCAGCTAGCATATAATATTCTTCCCTCCCATGTTGCTGTATATTAACTAGTATAACAAACCTCAGTATCCCACAACCACCACATACATAGACACTTACATAGATATATATATATATATATATTTTTTTTTTTTTTTTTTTTTTTAATAAGGGCACAGTTGTGCCCTTATATTAAGGCTGAATCGAACAAAACTGAAATCTCCATAGAGAATTCCAGAGGGGGGGCATGGTGTTTAAGGGGCTACACCTCAAAAGCTATAGGAAGTATTGAGCTGAAATTTGGCATGGACAGGTAGAACTGTCGCTCGGTGCTGCAATTCCAAATTTCAGGGCAAAAAAAAAATGAGGATGTGGGAACAATCTAAAGTTCCAACTGTCTGTTTTTTCTGGGCATAACTCAGAGTAGGGGGCGAATTTAGACTTGGGGCTTGTTTTATTAGGTAGCTATTGTTCCAGCGTAGGGCCTTTTGGGGTTTTGGTAATTGAGAAAGTTACAGTTTTTAAACTATTACCTCACAATTGCACCATTATAGAGATAGGAAGATTCAATTCCTTGCACAGCCTCAATAGGAGCCTCCAGCAGGTGTACTCACTGTGGCTTCACTTGGGTGCACCAAGATGGCTGTCCTCTGCGGGCGGTAGCGGGGGCCAGGACCCGGGGGGAAGTAGTGGGCGTTAGCGGTGGCTGAGACCCGGGGGAGAAAGCAGGTGGTGGTGCAGCCGTTGGCAGCCTAGACGGGGCGTGCGGCGGGCATTAGGACCTCGTGGAGCCTGCATCTGTGCGTAACATATTTTTTACATGTGTAAAAAAAAATGGCGTGGCCCCCTTCCCCCCAAAAGAGCAACCAGCACCGACTTTTAGTGATCCAGTGCTGGTTGTGCAAAATACGGAGGACAAACAATGTAGGGGTCCCCCATATTAAGCACAACTAGCATCTGGCTAATCAGAATCAGTCCTAGTTGCCAGAATACGGGGGACAAACGATGTAGGGGTCCCTTGTATTGAGCGCAACCAGCACTGGGCTCTGAGCCGGTCCTGGTTCTGGAAATACAGGGGAAATGAGCAGGGTTCCCCTGTATTTTCCAGAATCAGTACCAGACTTTTTCTAGCATGGGGCTGATGCCACAGCCAGGGGAGCCTTTTCACAGGGCCCCCCGGCCGAAGCATCAACCCTGACCACTAGTCAGCCCAGGCCGGGGATCCCTGGGGAGCTGGGGGAGCTTATAGCCTGGGGCTGTCCTCGGCACCCCTGGGGCGGTGGGTGCTGGGTTGATAGTGTAAATGTGTTGTGTAAAAATTAAAATTGTTAATATTGTCTTTAGCTGTGGTGCTACACGTCCCAGCAAGCCTCCCCAGCATGCTGGTACTTGCTGAACCACAAGTACCAGCATGCGGGGCATTACGGGCTCGTGGGTACCTGTAGTTCTACAGCAAAATAAATATTAACATAAAAACTAGGGATGTGCGCCGGACCATATTTGCCGGATTTGGATTTGGATTTGGTTCTAACTAGGGGTGTGCACCGGCCACTTTTCGTGTTTTGTGTTTTGGTTTTGGATCTGGATCTTTCTTCGTGTTTTGGATCTGGATTGGTTTTGCCAAAACCACCCTTCCGTGTTTTGGGTTCTGGGTTTTGTGTTTTGGATCTGTATTTTTTTGAAAAAAAGCATAAAAACAGCTAAAATCACAGAATTTGTAGGTTTTTCTGCTCCTATGCTATTATTAACCTCAATAACCTTAATTTCCACTCAATTCCAGTCTATTCTGAACACCTCACACCTCACAATAGTGTTTTTATGTCCAAAAGGTTGCACCGAGGTAGCTGGATGACTATGCTAAGCGACACGAGTGGGCGGCACAAACACGTGACCCATCTAGGAGTGACACTGCAGTGGCAGGCAGGATGGCAGTTAGAAAAACTAGGCCCCAAACTGTACATAATGCAAAGAAAAAAAGAGGTGCAAGATGGAATTGTCCTTGGGCCCTCCCACCCACCCTTATGTTGTATAAACAGGACATGCACACTTTAACAAATCAATCATTTCAGCGCCAGGGTCTGCCACACAACTGTGGCTGAAATGATTGGTTCGTTTGGGCCCCCACAAAACAAGCTGGCAATTAATGTGTCCCTGCACAAACTGGCTCTACGGAGGCAAGATGTCATCCTCATCCTCCTCATCCACCGATTCCTCACCCTCTTCAGTGTGTACATCCTCATCCTCACAAAGTATTAACTCGTCCCCACTTGAATCCACCACCACAGGTCCCTCTGTACCTTCTGGAGGCTGGTCTCCCTGGAAGAGCTGATAATTCATTTTGATGAACATCATCTTCTCCACATTCTGTGGAAGCAACCTCCTACGCCTTTCGCTGACAAGGTTCCCGGCTGCACTAAACACTCTTTCGGAGTACACACTGGAGGGGGGGCAACTCAGGTAAAATAGAGCCAGTTTGTACAGGGGCCTCCAAATTGCCTCTTTTTCCTGCCAGTACAGGTATGGACTGTCTGACATGCCTACTTGGATGCTGTCACCGATGTAATCCTCCACCATTCTGTCAATGGTGACAGTATCATATGCAGTGACAGTAGACATGTCAGAAATTGTTGCCAGGTCCTTCAGTCCGGACCAGATGTCCAAACTTGGTCCTGCCTGCCCTGCATCACCGCCAGCGGGTTGCTTAGGATACCTAAGTTTTTTCCTGGCAGCCCCAGTTGCGGGAGAAAATGAAGAAGGAGCCGTTGACGTGTCACGTTCCGCTTCAGCTGACAGTGTGTTCACCAGCAGGTCTTTGCACCTCTGCAGGCTTGTGTCGGCCGGAAAGAGAGACACCACATAGGCTTTAAACCTAGGATCGAGCACGGTGGCCAAAATGTAGTGGTCTGATTTCAACAGATTGACCACCCTGGAATCCTGGCAAAGCGAATGAAGGGCTTCATCCACAAGTCCCACATGCCGAGCGGAATCGCTCCGTCTTAGCTCCTCCTTCACTTTCTCCAGCTGCTTCTGCAAAAGCCTGATGAGGGGAATGACCTGACTCAAGCTGGCAGTGTCTGAACTGACTTCACGTGTGGCAAGTTCGAAGGGCTGAAGAACCTTGCACAACACGGAAATCATTCTCCACTGCGCTTGAGTCAGGTGCATACCCCCTCCTTTGCCTATGTCATAGGTGGATGTATAGGCTTGTATGGCCTTTTGCTGCTCCTCCATCCTCTGAAGCATATAGAGGGTTGAGTTCCACCGCGTCACAACCTCTTGCTTCAGGTGATGGCGGGGCAGGTTCAAGAGTGTTTGCTGGCGCTCCAGTCTTCGGCACGCAGTCGCTGAATGGCGAAAGTGGCCAGAAATTTTTCGGGCCACCCAAAGCGTCTCCTGCACGCCCCTGTCGCTTTTCAGAAAATTCTGCACCACCAAGTTTATTGTGTGAGCAAAACATGGGACGTGCTGGAATTTGCCCAGATGTAATGCCCGCACAATATTGGTGGCGTTGTCAGATATCACAAATCCCCAGGAGAGTCTAAGTGGGGTAAGCCACTGGGCGATGATTTCCCTCAGTTTCTCTAAGAGGTTGTCGGCGGTGTGCCTCTTACTGAAACCGGTGATACACAGCGTAGCCTGCCTTGTAACGAGCTGGCGTTTCTGAGATGCTGCTACTGGTGACGCTGCTGCTGTTGCTGCGTAAGGTGATACATCTACCCAGTGGGCTGTCACAGTCATATAGTCCTTAGTCTGCCCTGTTCCACTTGTCCACATGTCCGTGGTTAAGTGGACATTGTGTACAACGGCATTTTTCAGGACACTGAGGACACTTTTTCTGACGTTTCTGTACAGTCTCGGTATCGCCTGCCTAGTGAAGTGGAATCTAGACGGGATTTGGAACCGGGGACACACTACCTCCATCAATTGTCTAAATCCCACTGCACTAATGGCGGATACCGGACGCACGTCTAACACCAACATAGCAGTCAAGGCCTCAGTTATACGTTTTGCTTCAGGATGACTGCTGTCGTACTTCATCCTCCTCGCTAAGGACTGTTGGAGGGTCAATTGTTTAGTAAAAGTAGTGGTGTTCCTACTTCCTCTCTGGGATGATGAACGACTCCCAGCAGCAGCAGCAACAGCAGCAGCGGCAGCAGTAGGCGTAGCAATGCAGGATCCTCCGGAGGAATCCCGGATAGGAGAGTCAGTCATGCCAGTGATATGGCCTGCAGGACTACTTCCGATCCTGACTAAGGAGGAAATTGACGAGGAGGGAGTTGACGGTGTGGTTTGCAGGCGCTTGGATACAACAGGACAACGGGATTTAGGTGTCCCTGGACTGCTTACGGTCTGAGCCAAAGTTTCTGAACTTGACAGTAACTTTTTATGAACGCGCTGCAGGTGCCGTATAAGGGAGGATGTTCCTAGGTGGTTGACGTCCCTACCCCTACTTATTTCACCTTTACATATGGTACATATGGCAAGACAGTTGTTGTCCGGATTTGGATAGAAATATTGCCAGACCAAAGAGGTGGAATGTTTGGTCTTCTGCCCAGGCATGACCGTGATGGGCTTTTTCATCCCACGGACAACAACTGTCTCCCCCGGAGCCTGATTTAAACAAACCACATCACCATCAGAATCCTCCTCGCCAACTTCCTCCTCAGCGCCAGCTACACCAGTATCCTCATCCTGTTGTACTTCAACAGTGACATCTTCAATTTGCATATCAGCAAGTGGACTGTGGGTGCTCCTTTCAGCACTTGCAGGGGGCGTGCAAATGGTGGAAAGAGCCACCTCTTCCCGTCCAGTGCTGGGAAGGTCAGGCATCGCAACCACCACCACACTTGGACTCTCTTTGGGGATTTGTGATATCTTCTTAGAAAGCACAGTTCTTCGCTGTGCTTTTGCCAGCTTAACTCTTTTGATTTTTTTAGTGGGAGGAGTGCTTCCATCGTCATGTGAAGCTGAACCACTAGTCATGAACATACTAGGGATCGACCTTAGCCGTTCCTTGCCACTCCGTGTCGTAAATGGCATATTGGCAAGTTTATGTTTCTCTTCAGCTGATTTAAATGTCTTTTTCAAGGTCATTTTCCTGAACTTTGCCATTTGGGATTGTATGTGCCCTCTACTATGACATTGGGCATCGGCCTTGGCAGACGACGTTGATGGCATGTTATCGTCTATGTCATGACTAGTGGCAGCAGCTTCAGCACTAGGAGGAAGTGGTTCTTGATCTTTCTCTATTTTATTTTTATCGGAGAAAGTTTGGTCCTCCATTTATGTTATATCGATTTGATATATACGTGCGGCTAAACACAGAAAATAAATTTTTTTTTGGTTCGGACTGGAGTGTACTTTGTGGGTTACAGCACCCTTTAACGGTCAAGCCAGCCGGCCCTTTACTTATGACACAGGCGCACTCTTGGCACTACTTTGTTGATGCACGTGCGGCTACTGCGCACACAATTCACAAACACAGAAAATAATTTTTTTTTGGTTTGGACTGGAGTGTACTTTGGGGGTTACAGCACCCTTTAACGGTCAAGCCAGCCGGCCCTTTACTTATGACACAGGCGCACGCTTGGCACTACTTTGTTGATGCACGTGCGGCTACTGCGCACACAATTCACAAACACAGAAAATAATTTTTTTTTGGTTTGGACTGGAGTGTACTTTCGGGGGTTACAGCACCCTTAACGGTCAAGCCAGCCGGCCCTTTACTTATGACACAGGCGCACGCTTGGCACTACTTTGTTGATGCACGTGCGGCTACTGCGCACACAATTCACAAACACAGAAAATAATTTTTTTTTGGTTTGGACTGGAGTGTACTTTCGGGGGTTACAGCACCCTTTAACGGTCAAGCCAGCCGGCCCTTTACTTATGACACAGGGGCACTCTTGGCACTACTTTGTTGATGCACGTGCGGCTACTGCGCACACAATTCACAAACACAGAAAATAATTTTTTTTTAGGTTTGGACTGGAGTGTACTTTCGGGGGTTACAGCACCCTTAACGGTCAAGCCAGCCGGCCCTTTACTTATGACACAGGCGCACGCTTGGCACTACTTTGTTGATGCACGTGCGGCTACTGCGCACACAATTCACAAACACAGAAAATAATTTTTTTTTGGTTTGGACTGGAGTGTACTTTCGGGGGTTACAGCACCCTTTAACGGTCAAGCCAGCCGGCCCTTTACTTATGACACAGGCGCACGCTTGGCACTACTTTGTTGATGCACGTGCGGCTACTGCGCACACAATTCACAAACACAGAAAATAATTTTTTTTTAGGTTTGGACTGGAGTGTACTTTCGGGGGTTACAGCACCCTTAACGGTCAAGCCAGCCGGCCCTTTACTTATGACACAGGCGCACGCTTGGCACTACTTTGTTGATGCACGTGCGGCTACTGCGCACACAATTCACAAACACAGAAAATAATTTTTTTTTTGGTTTGGACTGGAGTGTACTTTCGGGGGTTACAGCACCCTTAACGGTCAAGCCAGCCGGCCCTTTACTTATGACACAGGCGCACGCTTGGCACTACTTTGTTGATGCACGTGCGGCTACTGCGCACACAATTCACAAACACAGAAAATAATTTTTTTTTTGGTTTGGACTGGAGTGTACTTTCGGGGGTTACAGCACCCTTAACGGTCAAGCCAGCCGGCCCTTTACTTATGACACAGGCGCACGCTTGGCACTACTTTGTTGATGCACGTGCGGCTACTGCGCACACAATTCACAAACACAGAAAATATATTATTTTTTTAGCACTTGGGGGGAGCACCCCTGATGGACAGAGCACCCCCTGGACAACACTACAGCACCCCTTTAGGACTGGGACACTGCACAGGACTTTGGAGTGGACACAGCCCCTATGGAGAACTGACTGCACAACACAGTCCAGCCAGCCCCTATGGACTTTGAAGTAGTGGACACAGCCCCTATTAACAACAGCAGCACAGCACAACACAGCCAGCCCCTATGGACTTTGAAGTAGTGGACAACAGCAGCACTACACTACACTACACTACACAGCACTAACTCCCACCCTCCCTCTTCACTGTCCACAGCCGAGTGAGAAAATGGCGCCGACGCGGGTACCTTATATAGGATCCAAAACCCGCGAGACTCGGAAGGCGGGATGATGACGTTTTGCCTCGATGTCAGATCCGAGTCAGGCGGGAAAAGTCGAGCCTGACTCGGATCGGACTCGGATCGGGGGGGCTCGGGGGGGTTCGGATTTCAGAAATCCGAACCCGCTCACCCCTAGTTCTAACCTAATTCGTCGTCCGGCTTTGGATTTGGATTTGGATTTGCCAAACTGCGGTGACTGGCTTTGGATTTGGATTTGGATCTGGATTTGAATTTTTTGCCAAAATTGGCAAAAAAAAGCTAAAATTACATAAATTGGGCTTTTTTTTCTTCCTAGAGTGTTATTTACCTCAATAACATTAATTTCCAGTCATTTACAGTCAATTTAGACCACCTCACAGCTTAAATTATTGTTTTCACCATTATTGGCCAAAGGTTGCAGTGAGCTGACTGGTGACCAAGCGTCAGAGCAGCGGCGCAGTGGCACAGACACCACAGTTTAAAGCACATCTATGAAACTATGCCACACAGCAGTGGCAGAAATGAAAGGTAGTGCTAGATGGAATTGTCCTTGGGCCCCCCCACTCACCCTTTATGTTGGATCTTAAAAAGTACATGCACACTTTAACAAACGGGCTTATGCCCTGTCACGGAGCTTGTATACACTCAGTGGGCTATGCCCTGTCACGGTGCTTGTATAATAGACACAGTGGGCTATGCCCTGTCACGGAGCTTGTATAATAGACACAGTGGGCTATGCCCTGTCACGGAGCTTGTATAATAGACACAGTGGGCTTATGCCCTGTCACGGAGCTTGTATACACTCAGTGGGCTATGCCCTGTCACTGAGCTTGTATAATAGACACAGTGGGCTATGCCCTGTCACGGAGCTTGTATAATAGACTCAGTGGGCTTATGCCCTGTCACGGAGCTTGTATAATAGACACAGTGGGCTTATGCCCTGTCACGAGCTTGTATACACTCAGTGGGCTATGCCCTGTCACGGAGCTTGTATAATACACTCAGTGGGATATGCCCTGTCACGGAGCTTGTATAATAGACACAGTGGGCTATGCCCTGTCACGGAGCTTGTATAATAGACACAGTGGGCTATGCCCTGTCACGGAGCTTGTATAATACTCACAGGGCTTATGCCCTGTCACGGAGCTTGTATAATAGACACAGTGGGCTTATGCCCTGTCACGGAGCTTGTATACACTCAGTGGGCTTATGCCCTGTCACGGAGCTTGTATAATAGACACAGTGGGCTTATGCCCTGTCACGGAGCTTGTATACACTCAGTGGGCTATGCCCTGTCACGGAGCTTGTATAATAGACACAGTGGGCTATGCCCTGTCACGGAGCTTGTATAATAGACTCAGTGGGCTTATGCCCTGTCACGGAGCTTGTATAATAGACACAGTGGGCTTATGCCCTGTCACGAGCTTGTATACACTCAGTGGCCTATGCCCTGTCACGGAGCTTGTATAATACACTCAGTGGGCTATGCCCTGTCACGGAGCTTGTATAATAGACACAGTGGGCTATGCCCTGTCACGGAGCTTGTATAATAGACACAGTGGGCTATGCCCTGTCACGGAGCTTGTATAATACTCAGTGGGCTTATGCCCTGTCACGGAGCTTGTATAATAGACACAGTGGGCTTATGCCCTGTCATGGAGCTTGTATACACTCAGTGGGCTATGCCCTGTCACGGAGCTTGTATAATAGCCTCAGTGGGCTTATGCCCTGTCACGGAGCTTGTATAATAGACTCAGTGGGCTTATGCCCTGTCACGGAGCTTGTATAATAGACACAGTGGGCTATGCCCTGTCACGGAGCTTGTATAATACACTCAGTGGGCTATGCCCTGTCACGGAGCTTGTATAATAGACACAGTGGGCTTATGCCCTGTCACGGAGCTTGTATAATACACTCAGTGGGCTATGCCCTGTCACGGAGCTTGTATAATAGACACAGTGGGCTATGCCCTGTCACGGAGCTTGTATAATACTCAGTGGGCTTATGCCCTGTCACGGAGCTTGTATAATACACTCAGTGGGCTTATGCCCTGTCACGGAGCTTGTATAATACACTCAGTGGGCTTATGCCCTGTCACGGAGCTTGTATAATACACTCAGTGGGCTTATGCCCTGTCACGGAGCTTGTATACACTCAGTGGGCTAAGCCCAGTCACGGAGCTTGTATAATAATTAGGGGTGTGCACCGGCCACTTTTCGTGTTTTGTGTTTTGGTTTTGGATCTGGATCTTTCTTCGTGTTTTGGATCTGGATTGGTTTTGCCAAAACCACCCTTGCGTGTTTTGGGTTCTGGGTTTTGTGTTTTGGATCTGTATTTTTTTGAAAAAAAGCATAAAAACAGCTAAAATCACAGAATTTGTAGGTTTTTCTGCTCCTATGCTATTATTAACCTCAATAACCTTAATTTCCACTCATTTCCAGTCTATTCTGAATACCTCACACCTCACAATAGTGTTTTTATGTCCAAAAGGTTGCACCGAGGTAGCTGGATGACTATGCTAAGCGACACAAGTGGGCGGCACAAACACGTGACCCATCTAGGCGTGAAACTGCAGTGGCAGACAGGATGGCATTGAAAAACTAGGCCCCAAACTGTACATAATGCAAAGAAAAAAAAGAGGTGCAAGATGGAATTGTCCTTGGGCCCTCCCACCCACCCTTATGTTGTATAAACAGGACATGCACACTTTAACAAACCAATCATTTCAGCGCCAGGGTCTGCCACACAACTGTGGCTGAAATGATTGGTTCGTTTGGGCCCCCACAAAACAAGCTGGCAATTTATCTGTCCCTGCACAAACTGGCTCTACGGAGGCAAGATGTCATCCTCATCCTCCTCATCCACCGATTCCTCACCCTCTTCAGTGTGTACATCCTCATCCTCACAGAGTATTAATTCGTCCCTGCTGGAACCACAGGTCCCTCTGTACGTTCTGGAGGCTGGTCTCCCTGGAAGAGTTGATAATTCATTTTATGAACATCATCTTCTCCACATTTTGTGGAAGCAACCTCCTACGCCTTTCGCTGACAAGGTTCCCGGCTGCACTAAACACTCTTTCGGAGTACACACTGGAGGGGGGGCAACTCAGGTAAAATAGAGCCAGTTTGTACAGGGACCTCCAAATTGCTTCTTTTTCCTGCCAGTACAGGTACGGACTGTCTGACATGCCTACTTGGATGCTGTCACCGATGTAATCCTTTAACAGACAGACGCACGCTTGTCGCTGCTGCTTTGAGGATTCAAGTGCGGCTACAGCCCACACAATTCACAAAGACAGAAAAAAAAAAGAATATTTTTATTGTTTGTGGAGCACACTTTGAGGGTTACACCACCCTTTAACAGACAGAAGCACGCTTGTCGCTGCTGCTTTGAGGATGCAAGTGCGGCTACAGCCCATACAATTCACAAAGACAGAAAAAAGAAGAAGAATATTTTAATTGTTTGTGTAGAACACTTTGAGGTGTCACCACCCTTTAACAGACAGACGCACGCTTGTCGCTGCTGCTTTAAGGATGCAGGTGCGGCTACAGCCCACACATTTCACAAAGACCAAAAAAAAAAGAACAATATTTTAATTGTTTGTGTAGAACACTTTGAGGTGTCACCACCCTTTAACAGACAGACGCACGCTTGTCGCTGCTGCTTTAAGGATGCAGGTGCGGCTACAGCCCACACAATTCACATAGACAGAAAAAAAAAGAACAATATTTTAATTGTTTGTGTAGCACACTTTGAGGGTGTCACCACCCTTTAACAGACAGACGCACGCTTGTCGCTGCTGCTTTGAGGATGCAAGTGTGGCTACATCGCACACAAGTCACAAACACATTAAAAAAATAGTTTTTTATTTTTTGGAACACTTTGAGAGTTACACCACCCTTTAACAGACAGACGCACGCTTGTCGCTGCTGCTTTAAGGATGCAGGTGCGGCTACAGCCCACACATTTCACAAAGACCGAAAAAAAAAGAACAATATTTTAATTGTTTGTGTAGAACACTTTGAGGGTGTCACCACCCTTTAACAGACAGACGCACGCTTGTCGCTGCTGCTTTAAGGATGCAGGTGCGGCTACAGCCCACACAATTCACATAGACAGAAAAAAGAAGAATATTTTTATTGTTTGTGTAGCACACTTTGAGGGTGTCACCACCCTTTAACAGACAGACGCACGCTTGTCGCTGCTGCTTTAAGGATGCAGGTGCGGCTACAGCCCACACATTTCACAAAGACCAAAAAAAAAAGAACAATATTTTAATTGTTTGTGTAGCACACTTTGAGGGTGTCACCACCCTTTAACAGACAGACGCACGCTTGTCGCTGCTGCTTTAAGGATGCAGGTGCGGCTACAGCCCACACATTTCACAAAGACCAAAAAAAAAAGAACAATATTTTAATTGTTTGTGTAGCACACTTTGAGGGTGTCACCACCCTTTAACAGACAGACGCACGCTTGTCGCTGCTGCTTTAAGGATGCAGGTGCGGCTACAGCCCACACAATTCACAAAGACAGAAAAAAAAAGAACAATATTTTAATTGTTTGTGTAGCACACTTTGAGGGTGTCACCACCCTTTAACAGACAGACGCACGCTTGTCGCTGCTGCTTTAAGGATGCAGGTGCGGCTACAGCCCACACAATTCACAAAGACAGAAAAAAAAAGAACAATATTTTAATTGTTTGTGTAGCACACTTTGAGGGTGTCACCACCCTTTAACAGACAGACGCACGCTTGTCACTGCTGCTTTAAGGATGCAGGTGCGGCTACAGCCCACACAATTCATAAAGACAGAAAAAAAAAGAACAATATTTTAATTGTTTGTGTAGCACACTTTGAGGGTGTCACCACCCTTTAACAGACAGACGCACGCTTGTCGCTGCTGCTTTGAGGATGCAGGTGGAATCTAGACGGGATTTGGAACCGAGGACACACTACCTCCATCAATTGTCTAAATCCCACTGCACTAATGTCGGATACCGGACGCACGTCTAACACCAACATAGCAGTCAAGGCCTCAGTTATACGTTTTGCTTCAGGATGACTGCTGTCGTACTTCATCCTCATCGCTAGGGACTGTTGGAGGGTCAATTGTTTAGTAAAAGTAGTGATGTTCCTACTTCCTCTCTGGGATGATGAACAACTCCCAGCAGCAGCAACAGCACTAGGAGGAAGTGGTTCTTGATCTTTCCCTATTTTATTTTTATCGGAGAAAGTTTGGTCCTCCATTTATGTTATATTGATATATATACGTGCGGCTAAAGCGCACACAAACACAGAAAATATTATTTTATTTTTGCTGGAGAGTAGTGCACTTTGTGGGTTACACCACCCTTTAAGAAATGAGCCAGCCGGCTCTTTACTTATGGGACACAGGCGCACGCTTGGCGCTGCTCCTTTGTTGATGCACGTGCAGCCACAGTGCACACAATTCACAAACACAGAAAATAATTTTTTTTTTGGTTTGGACTGGAGTGTACTTTCGGGGGTTACAGCACCCTTAACGGTCAAGCCAGCCGGCCCTTTACTTATGACACAGGCGCACGCTTGGCACTACTTTGTTGATGCACGTGCGGCTACTGCGCACACAATTCACAAACACAGAAAATAATTTTTTTTTTGGTTTGGACTGGAGTGTACTTTCAGGGGTTACAGCACCCTTAACGGTCAAGCCAGCCGGCCCTTTACTTATGACACAGGCGCACGCTTGGCACTACTTTGTTGATGCACGTGCGGCTACTGCGCACACAATTCACAAACACAGAAAATAATTTTTTTTTTGGTTTGGACTGGAGTGTACTTTCGGGGGTTACAGCACCCTTAACGGTCAAGCCAGCCGGCCCTTTACTTATGACACAGGCGCACGCTTGGCACTACTTTGTTGATGCACGTGCGGCTACTGCGCACACAATTCACAAACACAGAAAATAATTTTTTTTTTGGTTTGGACTGGAGTGTACTTTCGGGGGTTACAGCACCCTTAACGGTCAAGCCAGCCGGCCCTTTACTTATGACACAGGCGCACGCTTGGCACTACTTTGTTGATGCACGTGCGGCTACTGCGCACACAATTCACAAACACAGAAAATAATTTTTTTTTTGGTTTGGACTGGAGTGTACTTTCGGGGGTTACAGCACCCTTAACGGTCAAGCCAGCTGGCCCTTTACTTATGACACAGGCGCACGCTTGGCACTACTTTGTTGATGCACGTGCGGCTACTGCGCACACAATTCACAAACACAGAAAATAATTTTTTTTTTGGTTTGGACTGGAGTGTACTTTCGGGGGTTACAGCACCCTTAACGGTCAAGCCAGCCGGCCCTTTACTTATGACACAGGCGCACGCTTGGCACTACTTTGTTGATGCACGTGCGGCTACTGCGCACACAATTCACAAACACAGAAAATAATTTTTTTTTTGGTTTGGACTGGAGTGTACTTTCGGGGGTTACAGCACCCTTAACGGTCAAGCCAGCCGGCCCTTTACTTATGACACAGGCGCACGCTTGGCACTACTTTGTTGATGCATGTGCGGCTACTGCGCACACAATTCACAAACACAGAAAATAATTTTTTTTTTGGTTTGGACTGGAGTGTACTTTCGGGGGTTACAGCACCCTTAACGGTCAAGCCAGCCGGCCCTTTACTTATGACACAGGCGCACGCTTGGCACTACTTTGTTGATGCACGTGCGGCTACTGCGCACACAATTCACAAACACAGAAAATATATTATTTTTTTAGCACTTGGGGGGAGCACCCCTGATGGACAGAGCACCCCCTGGACAACACTGCAGCGCTCCTTTAGGACTGGGACACTGCACAGGACTTTGGAGTGGACACAGCCCCTATGGAGAACTGACTGCACAACACAGTCCAGCCAGCCCCTATGGACTTTGAAGTAGTGGACACAGCCCCTATTAACAACAGCAGCACAGCACAACACAGCCAGCCCCTATGGACTTTGAAGTAGTGGACAACAGCAGCACTACACTACACTACACTACACAGCCCTAACTCCCACCCTCCCTCTTCACTGTCCACAGCCGAGTGAGAAAATGGCGCCGACGTGGGTACCTTATATAGGATCCAAAACCCGCGAGACTCGGAAGGCGGGATGATGACGTTTTGCCTCGATTTCAGATCCGAGTCAGGCGGGAAAAGTCGAGCCTGATTCGGATCGGACTCGGATCGGGGGGGCTCGGGGGGGTTCGGATTTCAGAAATCCGAACCCGCTCACCCCTAATAATAATACACTCAGTGGGCTATGCCCTGTCAGTTGTCACGGAGCTTGTATAATACAGTGAGTACACTACACATACACACAGTGGGCTTATTATGCCCAGTCACGGAGCACACACAAAGGGCTTATGCCCAGTAAAGTCACAGCGGCAAGAACACTGCCTACTCTAATCTATCTAACACTAGCACAGACAGCGCACTACCTAACTACCTAACTACGCGGCGTCACACGCAAAATGGCGCCGACTGCCGGGCGCCGCGCCTTTTTATAGAGGCCGAACGTCACCCGGCTCTCGCGAGAATCCGACGCCGGACGGGTGATGTTCGGCCTCGAGGTGGAATCCGAGTCAGGCGGGAACACCCGAACTTGCGTTCGGGTGGACTCGGATTCCACCTGTTCGGAGCGGTTCGGATTCCTCAGAATCCGAACCGCTCATCACTAATAAAAACAGGACACACACCATACAAAGTAAAAGTTTATTAAACATAAATGTACACACACATGTACACATACTCACCTATGTATTCCTGAAGCCCATTGGTCCTCTTCTCCATGTAGATAATCCATAGGGTACCTGAAAAAAAACATACTCACCTTCTCCTATGCGTGGATCGGCCCTCTTTGGTCTAAAGTAGGCAATCCCGGGCTTGGCAAAACAAATAAACGAAAGACACGACCCACAAACATTGGCACTGTCCTCTAAGGACTGTACTACCCGAATGAGAGCTTAGCGGCGGCGCTGAGCGCTCATTGGCTGAGAGAGGTGAGCTTTCCGCCTCTCAGCCAATTAGCGGTTGCCACCATTGACTTCAATGGTGAGAGCCGCGATGCCCATTTGAAAAATGGAACCTCTGCTCCATTTTTGAAATGTAAAGATCACGGCATCATCGCCTCGCCCCCTCAGCTGGCTTATATAAGCCAGTGCAAGGACACGGCACTGCAGTCTGTCGGCCGGGTGGCAGCAGAGAAGACCTGCCAAAGACAGAAGACGCCGGGGAAGTCCTGGATGGGCGGCGGCCATGCAAAAGAGCTTAAAGGTGCAGAAAAATAAAATATTCAAACGGTGTCTTTGTTTTATTTTAATATTTCTTTTACAGGGGTACTATAGGTACCAGGGGGCCCTTGATGCCCAGCTTGCTGGTACTTGTGGTTCTCCAAGTACCAGTATATGGGAAAGGCCTGCTGGGACCTGTAGTCCTACTGCAAAAGACAATGTATATACTTTCATGTGCACCACACTACACTATCAACCCAGCACCCACTGGCCAGGGGTGCTGGGGATAGCCCCGGGCTATCAGCCTGAGCCTGGGGTGCCCTGAAGAGGGGAACCCCTTTATTGGGGGGTCCCCAGCTCCCCAGGTATTCCTGGCCTGGGCTGACTAGCGGTCAGAGTTGATGATTCAGCCGGGGGGCCTGGTGAAAGGGCTCCCCTGGCTGTGGCATCAGCCACCCCATAGAAAAAGTCTGGTGCTAGTTCTGGTAAATACAGGGGAACCCTATGCATTTTTTTCCCCTGTATTTCCAGAACCAGGACCGGCTCAGAGCCCAGCGCTGGTTGCGCTGAATATGGGGGACCTCTACATCATTTGTCCCCCGTATTTTCGCAACCAGGACTTTTTCTGAAAAGCCTGGTGCTGTTTGTGCTTCATATGGGGGACCCCTATGTTGTTTGTCCTCTGTATTTAGCACAACCAGTACTGGGTCTCCAAAGCCCGGTGCTAGCTGTTTGTTTTTGGGGGGGGGTTTTTGGGGGGGGGCATGCCATTTTTTTACACAGGTTTTCTTTCTTTTTTTTAAACACAGAAGCACAGACGGGTCTCACTGATCCCGTCCCTGCTTCTGTGTTTGTTTATTTTTACACAGATGCAGGTATCACAAATCTTTCAGATCCGAGCCTGCATCTGCCTGACGCTACCCCCCCTCCCCTTGGTTGAAACTTCCTATCTCTATAATGGCAATTTCGTGAGGTAATAGTTTAAAAACTGTAACTTTCTCAATTAACTAAACCCCAAAAGCACCTACCCTGGAACAATAACTACCTAATAAAACAAACCCCAAGTCTAAATTCGCCCCCTACCCTGAGTTATGTCTTCCCAAAAATCCCCCCATAGAGAACAGCAGAAAAGTGGTTTTAATTGAGAGTGTCAGAAAAAACTGACAGTTGGAACTTTAGATTACTCCCAAATCCTACATTTTTTTATGTTTTTGCAGCACCGAGCGACAGTTCTACCCGTGACAAATTTCAGCTCGGCATCTCCAATTGCTTTTGATGTGTAGCCCCTTAAACACCATGCCCCCTCTCGGGAGTTCTCTATGGGAGAATTCCGTTTTTTAGAGGGGACCCCTACGTTGTTTGTCCCCTGTATTTTGGCAGCCAGGACTGGCTCTGATTAGCCTGGTTCTGGTTGTGCTTAATACAGGGGACCCCTATGTCGTTTGTCCCCTGTATTTAGCACAACCAGCACTAGGGCTCCAAATCCTTATGCTGGTTGTGCTGTGGGGGCACGTAATTTTTTATTTTTATTTTACACAGATGCATGAATGGATCTCACTGATGTGTCCATGCATCTGTGTCTTATTGATTTGATTTTCTCAGATGCATGCCCAGCCAGCACCAGTGAGTCCCTCTGTCACCCACTGATGCTTCTGTGCACGGCCCTGTTGTTGCCACTGCTCCACACCTCCACTGCTGCCACTGCCCAACACACCTGCAGCCTGCCCCCGCAGCTGTGTCTCCCTCTGCACCCCCAAAACACCTCCTGTGTGCTGTCCGCTCCTCAACCCATGCTAGCGTACCTATTTGTTGTCGCCCTGCCCTACAGGTGGCCCGGTTTGCTCATCAAAGCCCTGATGGTTAATAAATTGTAAAAAAGCAATGAAATTTCATAGACAAAAAACCTGATGGTTTCACATGTCCCATTAAGGCTTCTTAGACATGATCTGAAATTTCACAAAACCTACTGAATTTGTGCCACTCAAACTAAAAACAAAACATTAAATTCCGATCATTAAGGCTGACGCCTTAATGAATGTGTTCCTTGCGCAATACAGATATGGTATGCCATCACACCCTGTGGTTAACTGCAGATTCAGAACTCTCACAGAGTGAGATTGCTGTCACTCACAAAATGGTGTGCTCATTGGCATACACACATGCAGTTTATGCAACTGAGGTCTGAGCAGAAGATAGAGCTGCACAGCTAGGATAAGAGTGGAGTGGATGGGGGAAGAGACAGAGCGGTGTGGATGGGGACAGATAGGCATGGAGAGGGTGGGAACATTAAGCAGCACTGATGAAAAGGAACCAAAGTGATGCAGATGTGTGGAAAACAGTGGTGCGGATGCAGGGAAGACAGAGAGGCATGGTTTGGGAGAACAGAGCAACACGGATGGGGTACAGAGGGGCATGGATGTGGGAAGACAGAGCAGCGCAGATGAGTAAAGACAGATTGGTATGGATAATGGAATACAGACTAGCACAATGGGAGAACACACATCAGTAGAGATTGGGAAAGACAGATTGGTACGGATAGGGGGGGAAGACAGATTGCCAAGGTTGGGAGGGGGGGCAGAGTGGTGCAGATGGAGGCAGAAAGAATGGCACAGATAAAGGGAAGACAGAGTGGTGTGACTAGGGGGAAGGTGGTGGTGCAGATGGAAGGAAATAGAGTGGCACGGATGCAGGAAGACAGGGCAACTGGATGGGGAAAGACAGATTGGTGCGGATGAGGGAATTATTATTATTATTATCATTTATTTATATGGCACCACAAGTGTTCTGCAGCACCTTACAAAGTACATAAACAAATAGGTTGAATAATATACAGTACATTTCCACATTTGCGACCATAACACCCAGATAAGCAACAGAGCATAAGCAACCCTAGTGGGGAGTAAGAAGTAGATGAAAGTAGAGAACAGAGAAGAACAAGAGGGTAGAGGGCCCTGCTCATAAGAGCTTACATTCTAAAGGGGAGGGGCAGACAAACAGGGGTGACACAGATGGTGTAGGCAGGGAGGAAGGAACATGTAGCAGCAAGTTAAGATGAGAGCTGGAAGGCTTTGATGAAATAGTGGATCTTGAGAGCCCGTTTGAAGGATTGTAGAGAGGTGCAGAGTCTGATGGGAAGAGGGAGAGAGTTCCAAAGGTGGGGAGCAGCACGGGCAAAATCTTGGAGGTGGGAGTGAGAGGAAGTAACCAATTGGCATGAGAGGTGGCGTGCATTTGTTGAATGAAGAGGGCGGACAGCAGAGTGAAGGGAGATGGCGTGGAGCTGCAGAAGTGGACTGTGCCGGAGGCGTAGTGATGGAATTGAGTCACCTTGGCCCTGCCCCCTGCTAGACAATCGTGCGATTACCGGGATTGTAAAGGGGGTGAACGCGAATCTCTGAATCAGGCCATATATGCGGAAGTAGGTCCAGGGCCGCTAAGAGCCGCCCGGGTGAAGGGGGCGTGGCCTAATCATGGGAGGTGTGGTCATGTCCCCTTTGTAGAAAAATACAGTGCTGCATGATGGGGAGGGGGGCGCTGTGAGCCCCTCAGCCCAGAGCAAATCCGGTGCCCTCACAGGCAGAGGAGACTGCTGCTGGTAATTAGTACCCGAACCCCTCCCCCTCTCGGCGCCCCTGAGTAGGGCCATCCTATCTGAGCTGAATGTTTTTATTTCAGATGTGGGCTCCATTCCAGATCATTTGAGCAAGTTCGAGAATCTGCTGGAGCAGCAAAAGAACCTTGCACTGCCCTGGACATATATGTTCAGATTGATCTCCTCATGTGCTTGATAATTTATTATTATACAGTATTAATCATTTACCCTATAGATCGTCTATATCAATACACCACTAACAGTGCATGTTTTCCAGATCTCCTAGTTGTAAAATGGTATTCATTACTGGCTCCACATTGCAAATGATCAACAGGTGGCGCTAATTATTTTATTTGTGATACTGAGGGTACCTCAAAAATATACAACTTTAATATCATATGCTATTTACATTGTGGTCATTATGATGTGGCCTCAGACCGGGGGTTTCCACGCAACCGCCCCCCCCCTCGCCCCCAGCTGCATTTGCCTACGGCCACTGTATAATATTGTCTGTGATGGTACTATTCACCTATTGCAGGGAATTATTGTGACTTGGACCAGGTTTTCCAATTCATATCATGAAGAGGGGGGTCGGGACGAGTAAGAGGAGTGTCTGGCATGTTCCTAATGACGTGCCGGGCAGCTCCTAGGTGGCAGGGTGCCATTTCAGTAATCCTGCAAGCCAAATACAGGTGCCACTGGGAAAGTGACAGTGCCTCTCTCTTTGAGGGGAATTCAATTAGAGGCAAAGTTTTCGCCGGTCCGACTTATCGCTTCATTCGCCTGTTTCAGAGGCGAATTCATTCCGTGCTCGCCCCCTGCTTTTCGCCTAATTCAATTGCAAAACAGGCGAAAACAGAAGTAGGCGAATGCGGAACAGGTGAAAAGTACTGAAAGAATTGGGGAAATCAGTCTGTACCCCAGAAAAAGATGCAGTAACATAGGGAATCAATATAGATGTGTACTAATAGTCCTAATAAGACTATTTGGGGTACTTAAGTTGTGTACATTGCTTGCTATTAGCGTCTTTGTTAAAGTGGTGAAGAATGGCATAAAGCCATTTATTATTATTTGGTGAAAATAAGTAGTCCTGTCAAATTTGGGGTACATGAAAACGGGTGCTAGCATATTTTTATGTCTCTAAAGTGAACTTTTTAAAAACATGAAAAATCCACCTGCTGCATGCACCTGCAATCCCAAAAACACCTGACCCATCCTTGGTGACCCCCAAGAAGTCTATTTTGCTACTTTTTATGTTTATCCCCCCACTTTTTACATTTTCACCACAAAAATGACATGTCTTTTTTGGGATGTTCTTAGGTTTTGTGGTTTTTTGCAGATTTGTCCTTTGGGGGGCTGTCCCAAGGGTTCTGAGTCGTTTCCCCACGTTTGCGCCCCCAAATAAAGATTTTGCATTTCTTTTCACCTGCTACTGTTTGGAGAATCTGTTTTGGAGAATTGTTTCCGCTTAGGCAAAATTGTCCTGGAATTGAATTTACCCAAAAAAATGTAGGCAAAATTTTTGCCAAAAAAACAGGCGAAAAAGGCTTTTCGTCTCTAATTGAATATGGTCCTTTGACTTTGTGCCCTGGATGGCAACACCACTAGTTTTGGCCCCTAGTTCAGTGTTGGCTAACCTTGACACTCCAGCTGTTATGGAACTACATAACCCAGCATGCACTGCTACAGTTTTGCTATTAGGGCATGCTAAAACTGTGGCAGGGCATGCTGGGATATATAGTTCCACAACAGCTGGAGTGTCAAGGTTAGCCAACACTGCCCTAGTTGCTAGCCCCCTTTATCTCGTTTAGCAGAGCACAATTAAAGGGGTGAAGGGAGCACATTTTAGGAGCATTCCTTTCTATGTAGAAGGGTGCAAAGCCATTTTCACTCTGCAGAAACACTTGCATTGGGGTTTCACCCATCTCTATCAATTAGCGGCTTCTACACATTGTTGTACAGCCATTCCAGATGTCAGCCAGCGTGGACCTATCATCATCCATCCCCAGCATGCCCAGCAACTAGAAGTTTATGGTGGCACTGGCTCTACAGTTGCTGTGGAATTACAGTTTTCAGAATGACAGACAATAGGTATAATGCTGGGCTCTGTAGTTCCACAGCAACTGGCTAGCCTGAATTTGCTTCAGCCTGCACTATCAACAACATAACAGGAGAGAAATGTGAATGGAATTGAGGGCAGCCCTGTCTCCTCCTCCTCCCTAGTATGCCAGGTGAGCAGTAAATTATTCCCAGATAGAGAGGAGAGATGCCTGCACACAGTCCCTCCTCTCCCCCTCCTCTCATTATCTCCCTCCCTCTCTCCCCAGGTCTCCCTCTCGGATTCCACTTGCCTGAACTGTTTCACTGGGAGCAATCAGCTGCGGAGATCATATCCAGGGGGGGCATACAACTTCTTATCATCAGGAGACCCTTACCCACTGCTCAAGTGTGGACCCCCCACCCCTTACAGGGCACCCCACACTGCCCCATGTGAACACCCCTCCTCTTACAACTGTCCAGGGAGACTATTCATATTTCCCCAAAGGTGAAGGACACCTTTTACTTCTTCTCAGGAGTTAGGACACCCTAATCCTTGCTTGCACCCCTCCTTGACCACCCCAGGGCTTGGACCTTTTCTCTTGTCACTTTGGCTGTGGACTGTGATTTTCTAATGCATGCCTGGTCGTTCTGGACACAGGTAAGGGATCACCCACCCCTTGGTTATTGCTTTATTTATTTTGGATGAGATCAGTGATATGGAAAGTGTGTGTAGGAGGGCAGGCAGCTTATTTTATGCTAGAACTGAAGTAGGTCACATACTTGTAAAATTAGTAGTGTAGCCCTCTGCACAGTCCTGGAGACGGGGACCTAATTAGGCTGCTTCCCAGAGCAGGAGAGACACGCTGGGTGCACCTTGAGAAGCAGAGGACAGCTATCTTGTTACATAGGGAGACAATGTTACCAGTTATCTTACAGACTAAAAGGGCTTCCAGTCTGGAGGAAATGTCTGGACCCTTTGAGATACTGTATCTATCTATCTATCTATCTATCTATCTATCTATCTATCTATCTATCTCATATCTATCTATATATAGATATAGATCATCTCCTTCTGGTCTTATGGGAGAACAGTAACTGCAGATTCTATTCCCAGCCAGCTCTAGTGCCCAGGAGTTTTTAAGATGCATTCATTTGTATTGAATTAGGCTTCACACATCAACTGTGCTTTACCACAGGTTACTTTAAATGTCATGATATCAAGCTGAAAATTCTTTCCAAGGCAGGTTTAACTGTTGTTCAACTACAAGTCTCAGCAAGCCTCTTGAAAAGCAGCATGATTTTATTAAGCTGAATATTCCAAGGCAGCCTGCGGCTCCCTGAGCTAGCTGGGACCTGTAGTTCCACAGCAGTTAGAGAGCCGCACGTCTCTTAACTTGGACGTAAGCTACAGTATGACCTTTACTTATTACTTAAATGAAAGTGCTCTGGGACTGCAAAACCTATGGATTGGCTATACAGATTCTGTATTGGATTGTGGGCTAATGTAAACACTTCCCCATGTTCAAGAGCTGTCAATCCATTATTAAAGACCCACTAGAAAGTGTCACAGTACAAGATCTGACATGGGATGTTATTATTACTACTGTATGTGATGGAATAGGAATGTTGTAATAATAATGTGTCCTTATTATTACAAAGGAATCAATTACTGCAGAAGTTCAGGAAGGAGCACAGACTGCCTAATTTATGCTGCAAAGATAATTAAATAGAGCTCTTAGAAATAAGCGGTTTTGAACACCAGGATAATTTCCGCCACTGAATGAATGTATAAAGCAGAATATAAACCTATGGCTTCGTCTACAACATACTTAAAATGTAAACATACAGCACATTATTTTTAGTACATAAATGAATCCATTATATCCAGTCTGCTTAACTCCATCCTGACAGTGGCATGTATACTGCATGTGTGCACACACACACAGAGAGCCCCAAATAACACTTCTCTATATTAGTGTAGGAGTTAGACTGTTGTATTTCTGTAATGAGTGTACTGTAATTGTTCAGGATGTACTGTTTCAGAAAAACAAGTACATCTTCCTTAATATAAATGAACATGAATATTTATAAGATTAAATTGCAATTTAAATTATTTAGAATAAATGATAGTGATCTTTTTAAGGAGCACATTTTGCAGCATAATTTGCTTTTGATACTGATGGTGACCTTCCTGTCAATGTGTGGGAAGATTCTCCGAAATGTCTTTATCTGGCTGACGGAATAATTACCTGGAGAGTAGCTCATCTGCCGAGAGCGCCAATTCCGCCACTTTGCTTTTAGGTTGCTGGATTTGAATTCATGGGTTTAGGGATTGTAGTGATTTCCATATGTATTGAAGTGAAAATCAGAATGAATCTCTTGATCTCCCATATGGTGTTTGTCGTCACCACTAAGGGGTCTATTTACTAAGCAGTGTTACGAGACAGAGTGAAAAGTGATAAGAAAGTGATAAGGTGCCAGCCAAGTAGCTCCCAACTGTCATCTCACAGGCTGTGTTTGAAAAATGACAGTTGGGAGCAGATTGGCTGGTACCTTATCACTTACTTATCACTTTTTACTCTGTCTCCTAACACTGCTTAGTAAATAGACCCCTAAAAGTTCAATACACAGTAATTATACCTTTGTCAATAATAGCTGCTACATGTGTCCTCTGTAGTAAGTCTACAGCAGGTATCTTTTTAAATGTTATACAGTGATACATAAGTATTCATAACAAGAGCTTTAATATTATGTAGTCAAATCTGCAAATTGTATTGTCTAAAGCAGTTATTTCCAAATGATTTGTCATTATTGACTTTAAAGTGTGCGCGTGTGTATATATATATATATGTATATGTGTGTATATATATATATATATATATATATATATATTATATATATATTATTACTTTTTTTTTTTTTTAAATGGTGTGTGAAAATATTGTCTAGTGTGTACCCAGCATTAGAACACTAAAGCTAAATCTTTGTATGTACCATACATTGTTGTTGATGCTTCTATTATGTCAATTTACATATCGTGTGGGTACATCCGTCATTTTGTTATTGAAAGGGATTCGGTATGGAATGCCGGCTGCCGCATGACCGGCAGTTCGGATCCCGGCTGTGGCAGCCCAACAAAACAGCAGAGCCCGGCAGCGCTGGAGATCCCGATCGTGTAAAGGTAAGTATAAACTATTCTATTCTAACCCTCTAACCCTAACCCTCCTTAGGGGTGCCTAACCCTAACCTCCCCCCCAAGTGCCTAACCCTAACCCCCCTTCCCCGCTGCCTAAACCTAAATCCCAGGGGGGGTGCCTAACCCTAACCTCCCCCCCAAGTGCCTAAACCTAACCTCCCCCCTCTAAGTGCCTAACCCTAACCCCCCTTCCCCGCTGCCTAAACCTAAATCCCAGGGGGGTGCCTAACCCTAAGACACAGGGGGGGGTGCCTAACCCTAACCCTCCCTCCCCCTAGCCTAACCCTAACCCTCCCGGGGGGTGCCTAACCCTAAGTCCCCCCCGGGTGGCCTAAACCTAACCCTCCCCCCCCATGGCTGTCCGCTTGCGGTGCTCGGCATCCCCTCGATCGGGATGCCGGGCGCCGGTGTGCCGTCGTCGGGAAAATGACAGGCGTCTGGATTATAGATGCCTGTCATTTAACCCTAGCCGGGATTAAGGATTCTAGATGCCGGCGGTCGGGAATGCGACCGCCGGCATCTTACACGTATCCCATTGAAAGTTTGTGTAGAGCTATGCAATGACCTCATGACTAACCAGACCTGCAAGTTGTGGCCTAGGGTATAACTGTGCAGACTCTCAATCCCAGACACGACCGCGTGACAGTGACGTGCAATGATTCCTGAGCATGTGCATACTCCACATACTGTTGCGCTTGTCCGCTCTTTCGTGATATGACCCTAATTGTAGGTTGGAGGTTCAGTGAGAATGAACACAGACAGTTCGACACAATTGCAGGTGAAGCATAAGGGAGGTGACTCCAGTGCATAGTACAGCACTACATTTAGGGGCATGTTCAATTTGAGGCGGAAAGTCGGAGGTCGAACTTTTCGCCATCATCGCCATTTTAGGAGGGGGATAAAGTATTGGGCCCGTACCCGCTTATCCCGGTATTCAATTAAGAATCAGCGAAAATGGGACCCGGCGGAAAGGTAAGTATCGAAAAGTCCTGTCACTTTTGGGGAAATCAGCCTGTCACCCCCTAGAAGATGGTCTGACATGGGGATCACTATGGGTACCCTTGATTTGGGCTGCTGAAGGTAATTGGGATTTTTAAACAGCCGCGGCAGGTGCATAAGTGTGAAGAAGTGATTAAGAATAGCACTTAGTTTTTAGTTTTTTTTTAAATAACTAGTCCCATCAAATTTGGGGTACATGAAAATGGGTGCAAGCCTATTTTTAAGTCCCTAAAGTGATTTTTTTAATATTCTTCAAAAATCCACCTGCCGCAACCTCCCGCATTCTAGAAAACACTTGCTGCATAATTGGGGACCTCCCTGAGTCAAGTTTGCTAGTTTTTAAGTTTGTCCCTCAATTTTTTTTTTTTGCCCCCAAAATGGAACCACTTTTTTTGGGGTGTCCTATGCTAATTTTTTATTTTAAAAAATTGGCACAGATTACTTTTATGGGACATTCCAAAGGCTGCAGGTTATTTTTTTTTTAATTCTGCACCCCAAAACCCCAATTCTGCACTTTTATTCGCCACTTAAGCAGTGGTGAATACTTATCCCCGTTATTTACAAAGACTTTATCCACCGATAACAGACGTTTCGCTCCAAATTGAATATGGCCCTAACTCTCAATTATATGAAGACCATCCTGCCTATTATACTAAAGGGTGGGTAATTGGTTGTCATTATCAAAAGCAACAATTTCCATTAACTTCTGCCAGTCAAGGGTCTCATTTAGGGGGAGATGTATCAAACCTTATGCAGAGTGGTGAAGTTTCCCATAACAACCAATCCCCTATCATTTTAGAGAATGTACTTGATAAATGCTACTTCAAAGCTGACTGGTTGCTAAGTGCAACTTCTCCAATTATCCACTTCTCCACTCTTTAAAAAGATGTGATACATTTTTCCCTTAGAGTTCATTGGGGGCGATTCAATTCAGCGCGATGCTGAATATCCTCAGGAAGGGGTTCCCATAGCTGTTCAATTGACAGTGCTGTTAAGTCCGACTAGAGCCGCTTAAGTCGGAGAATGCCAGTTACTGCACCTTAAGCTGGGTGCTTAGTCACGGTGACCAGCATTCACGGTCAACAGTAACGGCCGTGATGCTGTTAGCGTTGTTGGAAAACAGCACCGCGGCTGGCAATTAACTCAGATTTCTGCTCGCACCTCGGGAGGTTGCGAGTGGAAAACCTCTAGTCGGACTTAACAGCGCGGTCAGTTGAATAGCTCCGGGAACTCCTTCACGGGGCTATTCAACATTGCGCTGATTTGAATCGCCCCCCCTTCCAGTGTGTTATGTTTTGTGGTGGGAATAGACCCGTTTCTGTACTGCTCCTGCACACCATAAGACTTACTTACTTAGATGTGTGTGTTTTGCAGGCTTTCGGCTGAAGCGATGTAAGTTGAGTCTGGGGCGCGTTCACATTATACAGTATAATTAAACGTGGATCCATCTCCAGATTAGTAGCTGTATCTCTTGCAGGTGCTGGAGGGATGGTTCAAAACTACAGATGTGTCCTCATACACCGAGCCCATGCTTACCAACTTTGCAGGGCACCTTTCCGGGAGCCACCGGAGAGAACCTGCTGCTCTCATCTTCAGGGGGCGGGGCCAGACTATAGTTGTCATTAGGCTCCGCCCCTTTACAGGAAACCCACGATTCGTACGTCCGTGTGGAGGGGGGCGGGTCTAAAGTAAGCAAATCACATCATTTAGCCCCGCCCCTCCCTACGGACTCACAAATTTCTCAGAAAATCTCCCATCCTGCCCACTTCACTAGAAGATTTCCTTACTCTTTCAGTGAAGCGGGGAGTTACCCGAAAAATCGTGAGCCTCCCAGGAGAGCAGGTAAGTATGACATAGCCTCAATACGCCATGCATCGTGAGATGCTTGGCCCGTGTGAGCCAGTGGCAAACGCAGGATTTCTAGAGGGGGGTTTCCAAATGCTTGATTTTAGAGCGAGTGTGGCCAGTCCATGAAGAGGGTAGAATTAGCACCAGTGGCGTCACAAGGGGGGTGTGGGGAGTGCTGGCCGAGTGTTGACACCAAGGTGCAGACTGACACTCCCCCACAGTGACAGGAGCCGGGTGCTGCACTGTAGTATTAAGTGCAGCACCCGGCTCCTGACACTGTGAGGGAGCCAGCACTGCAACTCAAGCAGTGAGCACCCCTCTCCCCTCCCCGGTAATATTAATAATGGGATCACAGGGGATCGGGCCGCAAGGCCACGCCCTGTCCCTCAAGGCCATGCCCCTTCTCACGAGGCCACACCCTTTTTGTCGGGGCTCAAAATGTCCCTCCCCACACCGGGTGACACCGCGGGGAGGGACGCCACTGACACCTTCAAGGGTATGCAATCAAAGGACTTTTTGCTCATATTCTACTTTGCACTAAATTGGCACTTTATAATGCTGTAATTTATACATTGTATATGTACTGATTATTTTGCAATGGATTCTTTATGAATTGGATTTGATTTTAGTAGTGTGTATTATTCCATTAAATTGTACTCTTTACTATCAACGATATCTATCCAAATCATTTCTATTCATTCGTCTGAAGGAAGCGCTTGAAGTTACTTATCAAAGGCCTATTTTTCTTAGAATTAGCACTTAACCAGCTTTAATATGCCTCATACAAAGTACATTGTGTGTCATAATTCCAGTATATACAGGACCAGCGCTCACAGTAAGCCATTAGATGCGGCAGTAGGGTCATCCTGCCTGAGCTGAATGTTTTTATTTTAGATGTGGGCACCATTCCAGAGTATTAGAGCAAGTCCGGGATTCTGGGAGCAGCAGCAGAACCTAGCACTGCCCTGAACATATATGTACATAATTGGGCTCTATAGCAGTGTATCCCTAGTAGTGCATGTTTTCCAGATCTCCTAGTTGGTGCACAAGTTATTTATTACTGACTTATACATGCTAAAATATCCACAGGTGGTGATATTTATTTCATTTGTGATACTGAGAAGAACATGCAGCACTAGTAACATTCTATTATATTACTATTTCTATTGTGGTCATGGTGTGGGCTGGGGAGAGGGGTTTCCAGGCAGACGGAAACCCCCTCCCTGCGTTTGCCTATGTGAGCCGCCAGGTCCCGTAAGAAAATTAATTTTAAAGCGCGTATCCGCTAGACGATAGAGCGGACGCTTTGAACGATAACGATATCGTTCATCGTCCGCAATATCGTTCAGTGTGTATGCCGTCAACAACCAGTGATGCACGATCCCGATATCATCAAGTTCTGCAAGTAAGGGAATGAGGGAGGGTGACATCACTGAACGATATCGTTAACGATATCGTTCAGTGTGGATGCTCAATGTCGTTAACTTGGTCACACACAGCGATACAAGTGTCGCATATCAAATTAATCACACAGTCTAGTGAAGCATTTTTAGGCAAGAAGGAGGCTTGACGTAAGCTGAGTCGCAGGGGACCTGGCGCGCCGAGAAGGGCTGTCCGGCGTGACAGCAGCAATAGTGAGTGAGAACACATCTGTACAGTATGATGACAATGATGATTAGCATGTCTAGTCGCTTCTGATTGGCTGTCTTCTGCATCTGGTAGTGGTAGCGCTTCATTCAATAGCGTCTATATCACTGTATATCAAGTTGCCCCTGTCTGTTTGCATGACTTGTCACTTCCAGTTGGATTACTGCAGAAAAGAAGATTCCCCTTGGATAAGCACAGGGCTAAACAATGGAGGTGTTTGCATTTGATTATATACTGTATTCTCAGAAAGTTGTGATTTTGGCATTTATTACTAACTGATAAGATGCTATTATTTCTTGTATATGTGGTACCTCGTTACATTAATACAGCAGGCTTGCCTACCCTCCCGATTTGGTCGGGAGCCTCCCGAATATCGGGTGCCGCTCCCGACCCCCCGGAAAGGCAGGCAAGCCTCCCGGCTGCCGCCTACCCCCCCAGACTACTAGCAAAAACCCCCGCTGCCGGGGGGCCCGATGGCGTGATTCGCGCTGAATCGCGTCATCGTGGCTCCGCCCCCTGCTTCATAATGCCTTTTTTCCGGCTTTATGAAGAGGGGGCGGGGCCACGATGACGCGATCGTGCGGTCACGCCCCCGGTCCCGCCCCCAAAACGGCATCATAGCCCGACCACGCCCCCCACACAATGCAGGCATTCAGCTCCCTCCCGGAGGGAGGGAGCTGAATGTCGGCAAGTATGTAATACAGTGGTCCCCAAACTGGGGTACCGTTGGACATTTGCAGGGGTGCCACAGGTTGATGATCCAGGATCAAATCAAATTATGGTTATTAATATAGGCAAAACCAGTGCTGACGGCTGGCAGTCATACAATATGTGCACCAACACAAGCACAGCCCTGTCAACCACCACTTAATCTAATAATCTTTGTTGAATTTCTCAATAAGAAACTTTTGGCCTAGGGGTGCCATGAGAAAAATGCTGATACTCTGTGGATTCCGTGATTCAAGAAAGTTTGGTGACCACTGCCTAATATACTGTGTACAAATAGGATAATGCCACTATGAGATCGGTAGGTATAAGTATACATACAGACTTGTGTGCTTGCCGCAAATACTACGTTGGATGCATCGTCAGCACATATGTGTGCGGCTGATTATAACGGCAGAATCTGTAAACCGTCTTTTTCGTAACTTCACAGTCGTGTGTTTATTTAGTGTCCTATATTATACTCCCATTAGGTTGATAAGTGAGCCATTTAATTGTGGGCCAAAATGTGACACCCATACGCCTAGCTGACTGCATTGGAATAAGTTAGGCTTTATAGGCCTGGCCTCTTGGAGATTCAGACAGAAAGACTACAAAGTCGACATTAGCGGCATCTCATGCCAGCCTGCCCAGCGCTGTACTGTGTCCCGTCCTCCCGTGTGTGATTGCATCATCACAGGCTCCACCCCTTTCATGTCATCACAGCTGTGATTGGGCATTATGAGGCAAGTCACTGCCCTTATCCCTGCCTACATCTGCATCTACCTCACACGTAGAGTTGCAGACTTTCTCGGGATTCAGCATATATATGGATTAAGTTTAGATTATGTTTGTCTACAAGTGAAAGTACTACGCAGGTGCATACTGTACTTGTGAATGAATAGCAGTGTTGTGTACATAAATCCTCCCGCTGGCTTCTTTGATCTGCTACTGTTTATGAGGAAGCAGCGTTTGGCCATCGTGCAGCCAGAACTCCTCTGCCAGAAGCAAGAAATCTGCATCGGAAGATGCAGACCCTGCCCTTAGCATGCCCTCGACATCCCCCGTTTTCAGGAACGCACCCAGCACTACACCCTACCCACCACATTAGGGGACATGCATAGTCCTCTGTACCCCTCCCCCCCTCGCCATCGGAGTTGTAAGCAAACCACGACAAACACATCATCAATATATAAATTATGCGCTTCATGGAAATTGGTGAGTGACTAATGTTTTGCATATAAATGTGTGGATTATCCAAAAGAATTCAGCTGCATTTATACCTTTATATTAGAGATGTGCGGTTTGATTCTCCAAAAATCTGAATCTACACAAATTTCGTGAATCTAGACCGATCCGAGTCGCGGTTCTAATCTCCTGGGTAGATCCGGATAAATCTGAGTCGCGGTTCTGATCAGAGAGTGGTTCGTCATTCGAATTTTAGGTCCGAATTTCGGGTTTTGGATTGCAAAAATTACATGACTTCAGGTGATTTTAAAAATGTATGTGTGTGTGTGTGTGTGTATATATATATATATATATATATATATATATATATTATTTTTTATTTTATTTTTTTAAATCCAGATCCAAAACCAAAACACTTGAGGATGGCTTTGCATACCCAAAACATGAAGATAAATCCAGATCCAAAACTAAAAAACTGCGGTCAGTGTATGTTGAGTGCATTAACAGTTTGGGGGCGATTCAATTCAACGGGAATTGAACAGTGCCAGGAGGGAGCTCCCGAAGCTAGTGAATTCAGGCCCTCATTCAGAGCCACTCGCTATTTGCGGTCGTTCGTTCTAAAACTAGGGGTGGCTATTCAAATGAACCGTTCGCTGTTTGCGGTCTGTTCACGCCTTTATGTCTGAACGAGCGAACAAAACTTGCGTTCGTTTTTTGGAAAAATACGCCCCCTGGCCGCTCGCATCCTACGTCATGTCCGCTATTTATTAGATTAATCGAGTACATCGACAAGGGTATGAACTGCTCGCTATTCTTGTGGTTGGTGTTTGCTACCACAATTTTGCGAGCAGTTCTGACTATAAAATAACCCAGTGACGTGGTCCATGACGCTGCTGTTTTAAATATGCACACCCATAAAACGCCCGTTTTGACCTTTAAGCACGCCTGCGTTCTGATTTCCACTCCCCATTTTCAAGCACCTTCCCCTGTTACCACCCACATACGCCTCTTTCTGTCACTCAAAATAGCAGGCATTCGCTATTTTGCGAGCACATGAATTTCGGCCGCACTGACTGGTTAGCGCATGCGTATAACGATCCGTACGTATGCGCAGTTGGGCTAACATCGCTCGGAACGAACGAGCGGCCGCTTACGAGCGGCTCTGAATCAGGCCCTCAGTGCGCTGTTTAGCCCGACTAATGATTTCTTCTCGCACCCTGCAGAGGGTACTAGGAGAAATCCGACTAAAGTGCTGGCCGTGAGGCTGGTTTCCGGCTTAGCTCGCCGCTAACAGCCTCGTGGCCGGAACTTTAGTTGGAGAATACCGGTTCTCGTGACTAAACACCCAGGTTAAGTCGCGAGAACCGACATTCTTCGACTTAACTACTACCCGACGGAGTAAACATTACGGTGAATTGAATAGTTCCGGGAGCTCCCTCCCGGCGCTATTTAACTCCTGGCGAGTTGAATCTCCCCCTTTGGAACTAAAATATATATGTAGCACTAACCAGACAGTAAGACACAGATGGACACACCCCTCTATTGCACATAGCATCCATTCAGCGGTGAGAGAGTTCCCTCCCAACTTTTCACCCTTTTCCATGGGACACTGCAGCCCGCGGTTGGGGCAGCTGGGCAGTGCCCGAAAAGTGGGACTATCCCATAAAAATTTGAGCATTTGTGTGATATGATAAATGGCAAGTTTTGATTGTAATAGGTGCGTGAAGAGCATGTATGTTTTTTTTTGGGGGGGGGGGTTTAAATGTAGTCACATATTTCTGGCAACACAGATAGATGAAGGATGGCGTGGATTAAATGTCTATTTTATTTATCTATCAGTCATATTATTTTAAAGCTATGCCTTGTATCACTGACTTCACACGCAGATGGTCATTGTATGATAGACATACGGGTTATGCCCTCTGTAGTAGTGCAAGGATGTACAATACGAGGGGAACATTAGCGCACAGTTAGCGAGGCTCTGCTTAAGAAAAGGTCGGAGCACACCCCAATACATAAGGGACAGTTGGCAAGTATGGCCGGCAACCTCAATGGCTGCCACAGCCCATTGGCAGTGTTTTCATGATTCAATATCTTCACTATACTACAAGAAGTAGTTTTATATACCAACATTGCTTGTTCAAATGGGAGGGGCTTCTGATGTAAGGAAAGTGTCAAGCTTCATGGTTCCGCCCACAAGCAGAACTGAGCTTACAGGTTGCCAGGCAACTAGCTGTCATTTATAGAGTATAGAATGAGTGACTGTAAGAGACTGCAAAAGAACAGTCATGTAACACATTCTCAAATATTGCCAACACTGTAGTGTAGACATCTAAAGAAAAAAAACCACTACAAGAATACCATGTTTTCAGGAATATGAAGTACTAAATGCTCTTTATTAACCCCTGTCTTCATCTTGGAGCAAACACGAAATCCCTCTATAGCATCGTATACAACCATACTCATTACTAGCCTTTGTCACGCCGCTAGGGTTCTATTCAGAACTTTCAGGAATTTGTAAAGAATAAGCTCAGGTTTCACCCTCCTCATTGTTAATTCTTTTCTAAGACACAATAGTTTCTAGCTCTTTCCTCTATGACTTTCAGCAATATGAATCGGTTACTATGTGGCTTTTTTTTTTTTTTTTTGGTAGAAAGGACAGAAATAAAACAGACCTGGTCATATGAATAAAGGAGACTGTCATTGTATAATATGTCAGCATTGCCTGCAGGGGTAAACACAGGATTTGCAAGGGGTGGGTTCTATATCTATATATATATATTCTTATTTTCAGTGGATAGATGCAGTGCAGCAGCTATTGTTGGGGTGGCGCCAGGTAAAAGGCATCATTAGGCCATGGTCCCTCGCAGAATGCTGCCATGTGCAGGTGTATGGAAGGGGCGTGGCCAAAATGACATCCGTGAATCACGTCATTATTCCACAAGGGGGTAGGACTCTGGTTGTGGTCAGTCAAAAGGGGAGTGGAGAAGGTTTTAGGTACTCAGGAGCCCCCCCTGCGTGCGCCACTGGTCTGTGCTGATGATTGGCAGCATTCATGTCATTGCCAAGGTGCATATTAAATATGGGAGTGAGGCAGAAACAAAACTGTATCGCGGAAATTGACCTGCCAACTCGCAGCTCAATACTATGTTGTACTTGGTCATCCCCTGAGATCGCTAAACATGCCTCCGTAACAGGTACAAACACTTACAATGCCGTGACCTTCTGTAGAAAGTAAGAGGAAGCGCCTGCAGTTATTGGTTATAATGGGGACGTAGTTATGAGACCGGCGGCCTCATAAATTCAGTGCTTTCTTTTTATTAGCACCCGATGGTCGTAGGACCATTACATATATTGAGAATGAGCAGAGAAACTCCTATTATAAACAGATTTAAATAAAGCAGTATCTAATGCTGTCATAGGAAATATTGGAGAGAGGAAGCACCACAAAAGTGTGGAGAGTGACCAAAGTCTAAGGTTCCAGGCTTCAACATCCCCCCGGATGTGGGCCCGGGGGAGAGAATACTTTTGGACGCGTTGCGTTAAGTGATCGGCAAAGTATTATTATTATTATCCTTTATTTATATGGCACCACAAGTGTTCCGCATCGCCTTACACAGTACATAGAACTAATAAGTGAACAAGAAACAAGTAACTTACAGTACATTACAGTGCAGGACAAGGACACGACTTATATACATTGCTGCAATAGCAGTTAGACACTCACAATAAGCAGCCGGGAGTTGGCAGTCAGGTGTTAGGTGCCCTAATGGAGAGAAAAGAGTCGAAGAAAATGTAAAAGAGAAGCACATGAGGGAAGAGGTCCCTGCTCGTGAGAGCTTCCATTCTAAAGGGGAGGGCAGAGAGACAGGCATGACACAGAAGGGGAAGATAGGAAGGAAAGAGCATGAGGTGGGTTAGGATGAGAGCTGAAAGGCCTTGATGAAGTAGTGGGTCTTGAGAGCCCGTTTGAAGATTTGTAGAGAGGTGGAGAGTCTGATAGGGAGAGGGAGAGCATTCCAAAGGTAGGGAGCAGCACGGGCAAAATCTTGGATGCGGGAGTGGGAGGAAGTAATCAGTTGGCAAGAGAGGCGGCATGCATTTGTTGAGCGAAGTGGACGGGCAGGAGTGTGAGGGGAGAGAAGGTCAGAAATGTATGTGGGAGAGGATTTGGTGAGGGCTTTGTAGGCGAGTGTAAGAACCTTGAATTGGCATCTGAAGGGGAAGGGAAACCAGTGTAGGGCTTGAAGGAGAGGGGAAGCAGATGTAGAACGTCTGGAGAGTAAGATGAGCCGAGCAGCAGCATTGAGAACTGATTGTAGTGGAGAGAGGTGAGAGACTGGGAGGCCAGCTAGGAAAAGGTTGCAGTAGTCCAATCTGGAGATGACCAGTGAGTGGATGAGGGTTTTAGTGGCATCCTAGGTGAGGAAAGGTCTAATCCTGGAGATATTTTTTAAGTGGAAATGGCAGGACTGTGAGAGGTGCTGCATGTGTGGTTTAAATGAGAGGGAGGAGTCTAAGATAACTCCAAGACAGCGCACTTTGGGGCTAGAGGAAATAGCTGTGCCATCAATAAATAATGAAATTGTGGGAAGTGAGGTAGTGGAAGAGGGTGGGAAGATGATCAGCTCAGTCTTAGACATGTTAAGTTTAAGAAAGCGCTGGGACATCCATGAAAAGACAGCAGAGAGACAATTGGAGATATGGGTAAGGAGCGAGGGGGAGAGCTCAGGGGTGGAAAGTTAAATTTGAGTATCATCAGCATAGAGATGATATTGGAGGTCAAAGGAGTTAATGAGTTCACCTAAAGAGGACGTATATAGGGAGAATAGGAGAGGTCCAAGAACAGAACCTTGGGGAACTCCTACTGAGTGGAAGTGGCGGGGGGGGGAGAGGAGTCATGAGAGGACGCAGAGAAGGAACGATTAGAGAGGTAGGAGGACAGCCAGGAGAGGGCAATGCCACGTAAACCAAGAGAGTGAAGGATATGCAGTAGGAGAGGGTGGTTTACAGTGTCAAATGCAGTAGAGAGGTCAAGGAGAATGAGCAGAGAGTAGTGGCCCTTGGATTTGGCAGCAAGGAGGTCATTGCTGACTTTCGTGAGGGCAGTTTCAGTGGAGTGGAGAGAACAGAAGCCAGATTGAAATGAGTCAAGAAGGGAGTGGGAGGAAAGAAAGGTGGTAAGGCGGTTGTAGACAATGCGCTCAAGTAGTTTGGAAGCAAAAGGGAGGGAGAGAGATGGGTCGGTAGTTGGAGAGTATGTTAGGATCAAGGGTAGGTTTTTTAAGAATGGGGGAGACAAGGGCATGTTTGAATTCAGAAGGGACAGTGCCAGATGATAGGGAGAGATTAAGTAGGTGAGCAAGATGGGAACAGGCAGAAGGAGACAGGTAACAGAGGAGACGGGAAGGGATAGGGTCAAGAGGGGAGGTGGAAGGCGGGGAGGACCTGAAGTAGTATGTAAACCTTGAACTGCAAGGTCCAGGGCTCTTGGATTTCTGCCCGTCCCAATGATTTTTGAAGTGGCCTTTCCCAACTCATTGACAGAGCCTAATAGCGTTTTCAGCAGAAGCTTTTGAATTAGATATAATAGTCGCTGGACGACATTCATTTAACAGCTGGTATTATTTTCATTGTACCACAATATCTATAGCTTGTTACATGTAACAACAGATGTGTCCCCAATTATTTATTATCAGTGATTTATATAGTGCAAACATATTATGCAGCGCTTTACAGAGAGCATTTCACCGTTCAATCAGTCCCTGTCCCAATGGAGCTTAAAATCTATATTCCCTACTACATGTACAGGCACACACACATTAGGGTGTCAGGAGCCAATTAACCTACCAGTAATTCTTGGAGTGTGGGAGGAAACCGGAGCACCCGATGGAAACCCACGCAAGCACAGGGAGAATATACAAACTCCACACAGTGAGGGCCATGATGAGAATCAAACCCGAGCTCTCAGTGCTGTAAGGCTGCAGTGCTGACCATTACACCAAGCGTGCTGCCCACGTTCTGAACAGATTAGCATATCATATTTTGCTTTATATTGGTTGTCTGTAAACCATATGGCGTGAGATGCCCGACACGATTGGGAAGCTCTGAGAGTAGTAGCGTACTGTATTTTACTTTAAATTGTGCATCTCTGGCCGGTATTCAATTGCAGGCGAAAAGTCCCGGACTTTTCGCCGGCTGTACTTTCCACATACGGCGCTTGTTTTGGCTGCTGAAAAGTTTTGTGCGTGTCCCTGGTTTCCGCCATATTCAGTTGCAAAGGACGCGAAAACGGGACCCGGTGAAACTTAGACAGGGGGAAAGTCCTGTCAAAAAATGGGGAGATCAGCCTGACACCCCCTAAAAGATGCACTGACATGGGGGATCACTATGGGTACCCCTGAATAGCCCTGCTGAAGGTATTTGGGGTACTTAAATGCTCTCAATAGGTCCGTATTAGCGTCTTTGCATACGTGGTGAAGAATAGCATTTAGAAGGGTTATTTTTAGAAATGAAGTAATCCCAGCAAATTTAGGGTAACCGAAAATGGGGGGTAGTATATTTTAAAGTTGCTAAAATGTTGTTTTAAAAAACTGTGAAAAATCCACCTGCCGCAAGCACGTGCAAACTTAAAAACACCTGGGGCACACTTGGGTGACCCCCTGGAGTCTATTTCGCTACTTTTTAAGTCTGTCCCCCAACTTTTTTCCGCCCCAAAACGAAAGTACTGAAGTGTTTTGTTTTTTTAAAATTTGGGGACTGTTCTAAGGCCGCAGGGGTGTCCCCGCAATGTTGTACCCCAAAACGGCACTTTTTTCTGCCTCCATTCAGAGGCGAATCTTTTCCGCCTATCTGAATGCATTGTCTTTCCGCTTAGGCGAAAAGTCTTTACAATTGAATACGGCGGGAACTTTCCGCCTGGTGAAATGACGTCATCGGTGAAACTTTCTCGCTGAAAACGTCTATTTGCCGGCAATTGAATATGGCCCTTAGTTGCATTGCAGATGCAGTGAAAAAGTCACTCTCAGTGTACAGAGATGCTGGGCTGCCTTATGTTATTAGCAAAAAAAATGTCGTTTTACACACATACAGAGTTGCATGTGAAGCACATTGGAACTTGGCATGAGGAAAAGCCACTTTGGTTTGCTTTGGAGCCCTTCTTACACGGATTCAGACTGATTCGCACACAGATGCACAAATGTCGCACGTCAAATTGATCAATGTAAACACTCAAAGTCGTTTTGTCACTCCCAGTTGTTTTATTTATGTATATAAGGAGCACGGGACCTGGTGCGCCGAGTGGGGATATTTGGTAAGAAAGGACACACCTGTAATTTCTAAAGGTTCAGGAACATCCTCATCAGACAGGACAATATTAGCAGCACGTAGTCAGTGTATATACTGTATACCAATTTGGAAATGTGTGACACCCCATTTTGATCCCTGAATTACACTGAATCCTTGATGTGAGAGTCCATGACAATGACGACTGAATATTTAAGTTTACCACTGAGACTCGTTTTAGCACAAGTAACTCTTGCCCATAACACTGCACAACAATGAAACTTTCCTATGTGAAAACAGTTACTTCTAATTGATTTCAGCATGCAAAGAATGAATATGACATTTAAACCGCTCAGTTAGCTCTGAGTTCCGAGATATAGCCCATTTATGATGATGTAGGGGTATTCCTAGTGAAGTGGGCAGAATGGAGAGAATCTTACCAGCAATCTGCGTTCCGCACAGAGGGGGCGGGGCCTAATAACCCAATTAAATGAATCAGTTATTTGTCCCCTCCCCTATTCAAATATATGCAATTCACAGGATTACCCACACAAGATAACTGTGGTGCACTGAGTGACAAGCATAGTGAGCGATTCCACCAAGACATCTCAGCAATGGAACAAAGATATCAGGGTAGGTGATCACTACTGTTGGACAGTGACAAGAGATGCCCCAGAAGAGGAGTACAAGCGACAAGCAAAGAGAAAGCACCCCCATGAATAGGCCACTATATTACATAGCACTTTCCTATGCTGTATGCTTGTTTCATATGCTGTATGTTTGTTTCGTATGCTGTATGTTTGTTTCGTATGCTGTATGTTTGTTCGTATGCTGTATGTTTGTTTCGTTTTGTGTTCTTATTTGTGATTGATTGAATTAAAACAACTGTTATTTATTTTCTATCAAAAAAATATCAGATTATTTTAACATAGCTTTTCACTAGGACTATATGACTAATGTACATACAATAAAGTGCAATTAGTGTAGCTCAAAAAATAGAGCTAGTAAAAACATTCTGAAATCATTTTAGTTTTTCTTGACCTCAAATTAGTAATGTATGACTATTTTTAGAAAGGAAACAAATTAAAAGTATTAATTAGTTGTACAGTGTAAGCTGACGGTGTTTTATGTTGCATTTAAGGGGTGTTTAGTATTGTTTATTATTCGTGAGGCGTTTAAATGAAGCGAATGTCATTTCCTTGCCTGGAAAGTTAATACATGACTAGATTTGTCCCCGAACAACATGTGTTGACTGCTGCCGGTTTATTCTAGGTGTATGAGAACTTTAGGTACTTACACTGGATGCTATGGTTTCTGCATTGAGGTACTGTATTGGGGGAGAGGACATTAGGACTTTGAGAATCCACATTAAAAGTTTGATAAGTGCCAGAGGGAGCCTGAAAATGTGACATGGATCAGTGTCCTCTCTCCCTGTATTCTGTGAAGGCTGGTACGCTGGAGGATAGTAGTTATTAAGTGGTATATGTGATATGTGATTGCCTCCATTAGTCCACCACATGCTGGGTCTTCTATATTTGTAAATGCCTGGGGCACTCTAAATGTTCTTGGCCCACAAAAATAAAATGACAGGTGTAGGAAACGTCCATCTTTTCCAGATTTATATCCCTCTCATCCGGAATCCGTATGATTTACAGCCGGACCCATGCCCGGCGGTTGGAATTCCAACAACGGCATCCCAGCAGAGGAGGAAATCCCGATCGTCCCAAGGTAAGTATTTACTAACCTATTTCTACCCCCTAACCCTATCCCTCCCTTAGGGGTGCCTAACCCTACCCATCCCCCCCAGTGCCTAACCCTAATCCCCCCTCTAAGTGCCCAAACCTAACCCCCAGTTCCCCGCCGCCTAAACCTAAGTCCCCCGGGGGGAGGTGCCCAACCCTAAGTCTCCTCCAGGGGTGCCTAACCCTAACCATACCTTCCTCTAGCCTAACCCTAAACTCCGGGGGGTGCCTAACCCTAAGTCCGCCCTGGGAACCCTAAACCTAAACCACGGCTATCCGTGCTCGGCGCCCGGCGTCCCTTCGATCGGGATGCCGGGCGACGGTCTCCCGGCGTATGTCTAATGACAGGCGTCGACATATCGATGCCTGTCTTTAGACCCTAGCCGGAATATGACAGTCGAGAAGCTGGCTGTCGGGATTAGGTCCGCCGGCTACCCGACTGCTTACCCTGTCATCCAGGGGCCGATTTATTAATCTCCAAGCAACATTGATTACTATTATTAATATTATTTGAAATCAACACTTACTGAGGCAAGAATAGAAATCCCTTACGGACTTAATTAGTAAAAACTAAAAACAACATATTGCCGGTGCAGCTGAGAGACATGTATTTGCCCTAGGGATATTATTATGTTATTACTAGCTGTTGCCCGCGGCTTCGCCCACAATGAAATCGCCTCTGCCAACATTATTTTTATTTGAGGCGTTCTAGTTGCATTGCTTTGCATGGGGGCCCTGTCGCGGAATTGGCCAGTGTGACCAGCAGCGCTATACAGACTGGTGGCTGCAGCTCCTTCTCCCAGCACTCACACCAATGTCACTGTGTGCTGTAGCCTATCCTATTCTAGTGACTGTGGGCCCAAACCACCCCCCCTCCCTTCACCCCTTATCAGCCACGTGCATGGTGCCACACCTATCTCTTGCATTGATGATGTCAATAAATGTTTTTGTTATTGCTCAGCCTTAACTCGACGGATCAAGATGAAACAAAGTGCAGGTTATTTCTATCAGTATCCACTACACAATGATGCTGTTTTCATGTAAATGGATTCAGCAGTTATTTGCACCATTTTGGAACAAACAGACAGACCCCTTGCTCTAAATCCCCCCCCCCCCTGTTTGGGAGCGTAAGCAAGAATGGATAAGTGCCATTGAAGCACCATGGGGATAATAACTCATACTTGCCTACCCTCCCGATTTGGTCAGGAGCCTCCCAAAAATTGGGTGCCGCTCCCGACCTCCCGGGAAGGCAGGCAAATCTCCCGGCTGCCGCCCACCCCTCCTATCCCCCCCCGCAATAACCCATGCAACCCCCGCAGCGGGGGGGGGTGGTGACGCGATTCGCATCATTTTGGCCCCGCCCCCTGCTTCACAATGCCTATTATATCGGCATTGTGTAGTGGGGCGGGGCCAAACTGACGCGATCGTGTGACCCCCACCCCTGACACCCCCACACATGATGTCACCCACCTGGCCACTCCCCCTTGTCCCGGCCACGCCCCCCCGTCCTGCCAATCTGGCTGCTCCCTCCCAGAAGGAGCAGCCAGAAAATCGGCAGGTATGGGATAGTTGCCGGCATCTCACGAGCATCAACATTGCCAAAATTCCCTTGCACCTCACATTGCCAAGACCTGAATCTACCTCAGCAATAAAAAAAAAAAAGCTTTATTCAAAGAATTAGGGAGGGCGACAGGGGCGGTCATCCCGGGGTCCCCACGCACTGCACACGGCCACACCCCCTGATGAACCATCTCTTTTTCCTTTTAACGGAGCCACCCGCCGTGGCCCGTGATTAAGCCCCACCCTCCCGGCATTTGACTCCGCCCCCTCTTCAAAGAGCCGCGTACTGTCCCGCTGAAATCGGGATGTTGGAGAGGGGTGCGCCCTCTATGGGTGGCGCCCCTGTGCAACCGCACTGGTCGAACACCCCTAGAGCCAGCCCTGATATGTGTATACATCAGGCAGGTAGCCTGATATGTGTGTGTGTGTATATATAAGGGCTGTGCACCGGCCACTTTTCGTGTTTTGTGTTTTGGTTTTGGATCTGGATCTTTCTTCATGTTTTGGATCTGGATTTGTTTTGCCAAAACCACCCTTTGGTGTTTTTGGTTCTGGGTTTTGTGTTTTGGATCTGTATTTTTTTTTAAAAAAAGCATAAAAACAACTAAAATCACAGAATGTGTTGATTTTTCTGCTCCTATGCTATTATTAACCTCAAAAACCTTAATTTCCAGTCTATTCTGAACACCTCACACCTCATAATAGTGTTTTTATGTCCAAAAGGTTGCACCGAGGTAGCTGGATGACTATGCTAAGCAACACGAGTGGGCGGCACAAACACGTGGCCCATCTAGGAGTGACACTGCAGTGGCAGACAGGATGGCAGTTTGAAAAACTAGGCCCCAAACTGTACATAATGCAAAGAAAAAAAAGAGGTGCAAGATGGAATTGTCCTTGGGCCCTCCCACCCACCCTTTTGTTGTATAAACAGGACATGCACACTTTAACAAACCAATCATTTCAGCGCCAGGGTCTGCCACATGACTGTGGCTGAAATGATTGGTTCGTTTGGGCCCCCACAAAACAAGCTGGCAATTAATCTGGCCCTGCACAAACTGGCTCTACGGAGGCAAGATGTCGTCCTCATCCTCCTCATTCACCGATTCCTCACCCTCTTCAGTGTTGTGTACATCCTCATCCTCACAGAGTATTAATTCGTCCCCACTGGAATCCACCACCACAGGTCCCTCTGTACGTTCTGGAGGCTGGTCTCCCTGGAAGAGTTGATAATTCATTTTTATGAACATCATCTTCTCCACATTTTGTGGAAGCAACCTCCTACGCCTTTTGCTGACAAGGTTCCCGGCTGCACTAAACACTCTTTCGGAGTGCACACTGGAGGGGGGGCAACTCAGGTAAAATAGAGCCAGTTTGTACAGGGGCCTCTAAATTGCCTCTTTTTCCTGCCAGTACATGTACGGACTGTCTGACATGCCTACTTGGATGCTGTCACCGATGTAATCCTTTAACAGACAGTCGCACGCTTGTAGCTGCTGCTTTGAGGATGCAAGTGCGGCTACAGCCCACACAATTCACAAAGACAGAAAAAAAAGGAATAATTTTTTTATTGTTTGTGGAGCGCACTTTGAGGGTTACACCACCCTTTAACAGACAGACACACGCTTGTCGCTGCTGTTTTGAGGATGCAGGTGCGGCTACAGGCCACACAATTCACAAAGACAGAAAAAAAAAGAAGAATTTTTTTATTGTTTGTGGAGCGCAATTTGAGGGTTACACCACCCTTTAACAGACAGACGCACGCTTGTCGCTGCTGCTTTGAGGATGCAGGTAGAATCTAGAAGGGATTTGGAACCGGGGACACACTACCTCCATTAATTGTCTAAATCCCACTGCACTAATGGCGGATACCGGACGCACGTCTAACACCAACATAGCAGTCAAGGCCTCAGTTATACGTTTTGCTTCAGGATGACTGCTGTCGTACTTCATCCTCCTCGCTAGAGACTGTTGGAGGGTCAATTGTTTAGTAAAAGTAGTGGTGTTCCTACTTCCTCTCTGGGATGATGAACAACTCCCAGCAGCAGCAACAGCACTAGGAGGAAGTGGTTCTTGATCTTTCCCTATTTTATTTTCATCGGAGAAAGTTTGTTCCTCCATTTATGTTATATTGATATATACGTGCGGCTAAGGCGCACACAAACACAGAAAATATTTTTTTATTTTTGCTGGAGAGTAGTGCACTTTGTGGGTTACACCACCCTTTAAGAAATGAGCCAGCAGGCCCTTTACTTATGGGACACAGGCGCACGCTTGGCGCTGCTCCTTTGTTGATGCACGTGCAGCTACAGCCCACACAATTCACAAACACAGAAAATATTTTTTTAATTTGCTTGGAGTGTACTTTGGGGGTTACAGCACCCTTTAACGGTCAAGCCAGCCGGCCCTTTACTTATGACACAGGCGCACGCTTGGCACTACTTTGTTGATGCACGTGCGGCTACTGCGCACACAATTCACAAACACAAAAAAAAAAATTTTTTTATTTTGTTTGGAGTGCCCTTTGGGGGTTACAGCACCCTTTAACGGACAAGCCAGCCGGCCTTTTACTTATGGGACACAGGCGCATGCTTGGCGCTGCTCCTTTGTTGATGCACGTGCAGCCACAGTGCACACAATTCACAAACACAGAAAAAATATTATTATTTTTTTGTACTTGGGGGGAGCACCCCTGACAGACAGAGCACCCCCTGGACAACACTACAGCATCCCTTTAGGACTGGGACACTGCACAGGACTTTGGAGTGGACACAGCCCCTATGGACAACTGACTGCACAACACAGTCCAGCCAGCCCCTATGGACTTTGAAGTAGTGGACACAGCCCCTATGGACAACAGCAGCACAGCGCAGCACAGCACAACACTACACTGCACTACACTAAACTACACTACACAGCCCAGCCAGCCCTAACTCCCACCCTCCCTCTTCACTGTCTACAGCCGAGTGAGAAAATGGCGTGGACGCGGGTACCTTATATAGGATCCAAAACCCGCGAGACCCGGAAGGCGGGATGATGACGTTTTGACTCGATTTCAGATCCGAGTCAGGCGGGAAAAGTCGAGCCTGACTCGGATCGGCCTCGGATCTGTCTTTGTGAATTGTGTGGGCTATAGCCGCACCTGCATCCTCAAAGCAGCAGCTGTGTCATAAGTAAAGGGCTGGTTGGCTTGACCGTTAAAGGGTGCTGTAACCCCCAAAGTACACTCCAAACCAAATAAAAAAATATTTACTGTGTTGTGAATTGTGTGCTCTGTGGCTGCACGTGCATCAACAAAGGAGCAGCGCCAAGCGTGCGCCTGTGTCCCATAAGTAAAGAGCCGGCTGGCTCATTTCTTAAAGGGTGATGTAACCCACAAAGTGCACTAGTCTCCAACAAAAATAAAAAATAATTTTCTGTGTTTGTGTGCGCCTTAGCCGCACGTATATATCAATATAACATAAATGGAGGACCAAACTTTCTCCGATAAAAATAAAATAGGGAAAGATCAAGAACCACTTCCTCCTAGTGCTGAAGCTGCTGCCACTAGTCATGACATAGACGATAACATGCCATTAACGTCGTCTGCCAAGGCCGATGCCCAATGTCATAGTAGAGGGCATATACAATCCCAAATGACAAAGTTCAGGAAAATGACCTTAAAAAAAACATTTAAATCATCTGAGGAGAAACGTAAACTTGCCAATATGCCATTTACGACACGGAGTGGCAAGGAACGGCTAAGGTCTTTCCCTATGTTCATGACTAGTGGTTCAGCTTCACATGACGATGGAAACCCTCCTCCCGCTAAAAAAATCAAACGAGTTAAACTGGCAAAAGCACAGCGAAGAACTGTGCATTCTAAGAAGATATCACAAATCCCCAAGGAGAGTCCAAGTGTGGTGGTGGTTGCGATGCCTGACCTTCCCAGCACTGGACGGGAAGAGGTGGCTCTTTCCACCATTTGCACGCCCCCTGCAAGTGCTGAAAGGAGCACCCACAGTCCACTTGCTGATATGCAAATTGAAGATGTCACTGTTGAAGTACAACAGGATGAGGATACTGGTGTAGCTGGCGCTGAGGAGGAAGTTGGCGAGGAGGATTCTGATGGTGATGTGGTTTGTTTAAATCAGGCTCCGGGGGAGACAGTTGTTGTCCGTGGGATGAAAAAGCCCATCACGGTCATGCCTGGGCAGAAGACCAAAAATTCCACCTCTTTGGTCTGGCAATATTTCTATCCAAATCTGGACAACAACTGTCTTGCCATATGTACCATATGTAAAGGTGAAATAAGTAGGGGTAGGGACGTTAACCACCTAGGAACATCCTCCCTTATACGGCACCTGCAGCGCGTTCATAAAAAGTTACTGTCAAGTTCAGAATCTTTGGCTAAGACCGTAAGCAGTCCAGGGACACCTAAATCCCGTTGTCCTGTTGTATCCAAGCGCCTGCAAACCACACCGTCAACTCCCTCCTCGTCAATTTCCTCCTTAGTCAGGATCGGAAGTAGTCCTGCAGGCCATGTCACTGGCATGACTGACTCTCCTATCCGGGATTCCTCCGGAGGATCCTGCATTGCTACGTCTACTGCTGCCGTCGCTGCTGTTGCTGCTGCTGGGAGTTGTTCATCATCCCAGAGAGGAAGTAGGAACATCACTACTTTTACTAAACAATTGACCCTCCAACAGTCCCTAGCGATGAGGATGAAGTACGACAGCAGTCATCCTGAAGCAAAACGTATAACTGAGGCCTTGACTGCTATGTTGGTGTTAGACGTGCGTCCGGTATCCGCCATTAGTGCAGTGGGATTTAGACAATCGATGGAGGTAGTGTGTCCTCAGTTCCAAATCCCGTCTAGATTCCACCTGCATCCTCAAAGCAGCAGCGACAAGCATGCGTCTGTCTGTTAAAGGGTGGTGACACCCTCAAAGTGTGCTACACAAACAATTAAAATATTGTTCTTTTTTTTTCTGTCTTTGTGAAATGTGTGGCCTGTAGCCGCACCTGCATCCTTAAAGCAGCAGCGACAAGCGTGCGTCTGTCTGTTAAAGGGTGGTGTAACCCTCAAAGCGCGCTCCACAAACAATAAAAATATTCTTTTTTTTTTTTCTGTCTTTGTGAATTGTGTGGGCTGTAGCCGCACTTGCATCCTCAAAGCAGCAGAGACAAGCGTGCGTCTGTCTGTTAAAGGATTACATCGGTGACAGCATCCAAGTAGGCATGTCAGACAGTCCGTACCTGTACTGGCAGGAAAAAGAAGCAATTTGGAGGTCCCTGTACAAACTGGCTCTATTTTACCTGAGTTGCCCCCCCTCCAGTGTGTACTCCGAAAGAGTGTTTAGTGCAGCCGGGAACCTTGTCAGCGAAAGGCGTAGGAGGTTGCTTCCACAAAATGTGGAGAAGATGATGTTCATAAAATGAATTATCAACTCTTCCAGGGAGACCAGCCTCCAGAACGTACAGAGGGACCTGTGGTTCCAGCAGGGACGAATTAATACTCTGTGAGGATGAGGATGTACACACTGAAGAGGGTGAGGAATCGGTGGATGAGGAGGATGAGGATGACATCTTGCCTCCGTAGAGCCAGTTTGTGCAGGGACAGATTAATTGCCAGCTTGTTTTGTGGGGGCCCAAACGAACCAATCATTTCAGCCACAGTTGTGTGGCAGACCCTGGCGCTGAAATGATTGGTTTGTTAAAGTGTGCATGTCCTGTTTATACAACATAAGGGTGGGTGGGAGGGCCCAAGGACAATTCCATCTTGCACCTCTTTTTTTTCTTTGCATTATGTACAGTTTGGGGCCTAGTTTTTCAAACTGCCATCCTGTCTGCCACTGCAGTTTCACGCCTAGATGGGTCACGTGTTTGTGCCGCCCACTCGTGTCGCTTAGCATAGTCATCCAGCTACCTCGGTGCAACCTTTTGGACATAAAAACACTATTGTGAGGTGTGAGGTGTTCAGAATAGACTGGAAATGAGTGGAAATTAAGGTTATTGAGGTTAATAATAGCATAGGAGCAGAAAAACCTACAAATTCTGTGATTTTAGCTGTTTTTATGCTTTTTTTCAAAAAAATACAGATCCAAAACACAAAACCCAGAACCCAAAACACGGAAGGGTGGTTTTGGCAAAACCAATCCAGATCCAAAACACGAAGAAAGATCCAGATCCAAAACCAAAACACAAAACACGAAAAGTGGCCGGTGCACACCCCTAATTATAACACATAAGTTAGAACAATGGTTCCTAAACTCGGTCCTCAAGGCACCCTAGCAGTCCGGGTTTTCAGGATATCCATGCTTGAGCACACTGGGCCTGATTCAGACCCGTTCGCTATCTGCGTACGCTCGCTAGATGCGTATTCAAATTTTTCAAAGTGATTCCACGGGAAGCGAATGCTCGCCAAGGCATAAGCACGCCCACCATAAGCGAGCGGCAACTTTGTGTATGCGTACGCCCAATTGCAAAGGTAGAGCCGCCCACCAGCAACACGTCATCTCCAGGAAGTGTATTAAAACATTGGTACATCGAGCACCATCGGATGCGAACGCAGTGCTTGAGGTAGCTTTACCCTACCGCAAGCATTGCGAGGAAATCAGTGTAAAAAAATGGCAAGTGACGTGTACTATGACGCTGCCTGGTAATTATGCATACCTCTAAAACAGCGTTGAAACACTCAGGCACGCCTGCGATCACATCTCCAACCCCCCATTATTAGTGTCCTGCCCCTGTTACCACCCACAAACGGCCTCTCCTGTCACTCATTACCCTGGGCTGCCTTTGCTGGGCGAGCGAGAGGATTGCGAACGCAGTGTGTAGTTCGCGCACGCGCAGAACGAAGCGTGCGCATGTGTGTATACAGAACATCGGGCCACTTGCGAACGCACAGCGCTAGCGAGCAGCTCTGAATCAGGCCCGCTGTCTTAATAAGTATTTCAGTCAGTTTGATTTAACCATCTGTGTTCAAGCATGGATATCCTTAAAACCTGGACTGTTGGTGCCTTGAGGACAGAGGGCCTTATTCAGTAGTGCAATGCTGAACGCAGATACCCGATGATCAGGAATCTGCGCAGGCGGCTGACCCATTCTGCGCATGTGCAGAACAGGTCTGTGATCCCATACGAAGACTGGCAGCAGACTGTCATCGATTGACAGTCTGCTGCCGTTTGAGGGCAGGGAGGGGGCGGCGTGGCACCGCCATTGGAGGGGAGAGAAGAGGCCAGGAACTCCGTTGGCTGAATGAGAATTCCTTGCCTCTTCCTCTCATCTGCGGTGGCTGGCTTGCGTGACCCCATGGATCACCTTAGACGGGGCATGTTCCCGCAGAGCATCCGAGGCTGCGTTGGACTATGCAGCTCGGATAAGTAATGCAGTAGGAGGCGTGATGCCTCCTGTGCATTATCATATTATTAACATTAACAGTTTCTTATATAGCGCAGCATATTCCGTTGCGCTTTACAATCATATCTGCAAGGATCATAATTGAAAAGCTGCCTGCATACATACATCATATATCTATAGCCTGTGTGCTTACATCATATCTATAGCCTGCATACATACATCATATATCTATAGCCTGTGTGCTTACATCATATCTATAGCCTGCATACATACATCATATATCTATAGCCTGTGTGCTTACATCATATCTATAGCCTGCATACATACATCATATATCTATAGCCTGTGTGCATACATCATATCTATAGCCTGCATGCATACATCATATATCTATAGCCTGTGTGCATACATCATATATTTATAGCCTGCGTGCATACATCATATATCTATAGCCTGCGTGCATACATTATATATCTATAGCCTGCATACATACATCATATATCTATAGCCTGTGTGCTTACATCATATCTATAGCCTGCATACATACATCATATATCTATAGCCTGTGTGCATACATCATATCTATAGCCTGCATGCATACATCATATATCTATAGCCTGTGTGCATACATCATATATTTATAGCCTGCGTGCATACATCATATATCTATAGCCTGCGTGCATACATTATATATCTATAGCCTGCATACATACATCATATATCTATAGCCTGTGTGCTTACATCATATCTATAGCCTGCATACATACATCATATATCTATAGCCTGTGTGCATACATCATATCTATAGCCTGCATGCATACATCATATATCTATAGCCTGTGTGCATACATCATATATTTATAGCCTGCGTGCATACATCATATATCTATAGCCTGCGTGCATACATTATATATCTATAGCCTGCGTGCATACATCATATATCTATAGCCTGCGTGCATACATTATATATCTATAGCCTGCGTGCATACATCATATATCTATAACCTGCGTGCATACATCATATATCTATAGCCTGCGTGCATACATCATATATCTATAACCTGCGTGCATACATCATATATCTATAACCTGCGTGCATACATCATATATCTATAGCCTACGTGCATACATCATATATCTATAGCCTACGTGCATACATTATATATCTATAGCCTGCATGCATTGCATACATCATATATCTATAGCCTGCGTGCATACATCATATATCTATAACCTGCGTGCATACATCATATATCTATAGCCTGCGTGCATACATTATATATCTATAGCCTGCGTGCATACATCATATATCTATAACCTGCGTGCATACATCATATATCTATAGCCTGCGTGCATACATCATATATCTATAACCTGCGTGCATACATCATATATCTATAACCTGCGTGCATACATCATATATCTATAGCCTACCTGCATACATCATATATCTATAGCCTACGTGCATACATTATATATCTATAGCCTGCATGCATTGCATACATCATATATCTATAGCCTGCGTGCATACATCATATATCTATAGCCTGCGTGCAGCTTTGCAATTGCGATCCTTGCTGAATTAGGCCCAGAGTTTGGGAACCACTTGGTTAAAACAATGGTTCTCTTCTCAACTTCATTTCTCAAGTCCGACTCCCACTAACAGGTCATGTTTTGTGGGTTTCTTAAAATCATGCCCAGGTGAGTTAATCTATGTTGCCGGGTCAGTAATGATCCCACCTGCTTCCACAGACAGAAATTCTACATAAAACGATTGTCCAGAATCTTCATCTGACGTGTGTATTTTGGTCCTGATTCACTACTGAATGCAATAGTGATTACGCACGCAGTTCAACTGCGATAGTATGCTAATTCATTGCGGTCGCAATGCCACCGCTGCACTACACAAGGACGCCCACTTTACATTACACACATCCGTAATGTTTAGCAAGACTGCGAAAACATCGGAACTATCGAGTACCATCGCAGCTACACGCACACTTGCACAAGCCCTGACCTTACTCAGAAATTGCTAACTTCCACGTACGCTATGAGGTTACGTAGGGCATCGCAGTGGCTAATTTATGCACGCCCACGCAACAGCATTCAAACGCACTGGCACGCCTGCGTTTCCTTGATTTTCTGATTGGTGGCACTGGTTGTGGTCTACTGCGGTTGTTGTGGTGAACGCCTTTCCAGCTTTGTATAGAAGAAAATATATTTTTCAGATGTTCTATGATGATTAAATTGAGGCAGGCCCTGTAAATAAGGTAATTCATGTGCCTATAGCGACGGGCCTCCTGTAATCTGAATATATATCATGATCTTAATTTTCATTTTTAATGCTCTAATAATGAGATTTAAGAATGCTGAATCCTGATTTGGTTTTCTTAAAAACATGAACCATTTTTATTATTTGATTTAATTTAAAAATATTCCCCAAGTGTCTCATCAGAAAATAAAGAATTGTACAAGTGCTATTATTAATATGTTAAAGGGGTCTATTTACTAAGCAGTGTTAGGAGACAGAGTGAAAAGTGATAAGAAAGTGATAAGGTGCCAGCCAATCAGCTCCCAACTGTCATCTCACAGGCTGTGTTTAAAAAATGACAGTTGGGAACTGATTGGCTGGCACCTTATCACTTTCTTATCACTTTTCACTCTGTCTCCTAACACTGCTTAGTAAATAGACCCAAAAGTGACCAGCGTTCTTGCACTTTTTGATTAGCTGTGGATGACTGGTTGTATTTATATTTATAAGGCCTATTTATTGAACCAAAATCATATGGGAAGCACGTTTTTAGGTGTATATTTACTAAAGTGTGGGGTTTTTTTGGAAGTGATGTTGTGTCCATAGTAGGGGTGTGCACCGGCCACTTTTCGTGTTTTGTGTTTTGGTTTTGGATCTGGATCTTTCTTCGTGTTTTGGATCTGGATTGGTTTTGCCAAAACCACCCTTCCGTGTTTTGGGTTCTGGGTTTTGTGTTTTGGATCTGTATTTTTTTTTTAAAAAGCATAAAAACAGCTAAAATCACAGAATTTGTAGGTTTTTCTGCTCCTATGCTATTATTAACCTCAATAACCTTAATTTCCACTCATTTCCAGTCTATTCTGAACACCTCACACCTCACAATAGTGTTTTTATGTCCAAAAGGTTGCACCGAGGTAGCTGGATGACTATGCTAAGCGACACGAGTGGGCGGCACAAACACGTGACCCATCTAGGCGTGAAACTGCAGTGGCAGACAGGATGGCAGTTTGAAAAACTAGGCCCCAAACTGTACATAATGCAAAGAAAAAAAAGAGGTGCAAGATGGAATTGTCCTTGGGCCCTCCTACCCACCCTTATGTTGTATAAACAGGACATGCACACTTTAACAAACCAATCATTTCAGCGCCAGGGTCTGCCACACAACTGTGGCTGAAATGATTGGTTCGTTTGGGCCCCACAAAACAAGCTGGCAATTAATCTGTCCCTGCACAAACTGGCTCTACGGAGGCAAGATGTCATCCTCATCCTCCTCATCCACCGATTCCTCACCCTCTTCAGTGTGTACATCCTCATCCTCACAGAGTATTAATTCGTCCCCGCTGGAACCACAGGTCCCTCTGTACGTTCTGGAGGCTGGTCTCCCTGGAAGAGTTGATAATTCATTTTATGAACATCATCTTCTCCACATTTTGTGGAAGCAACCTCCTACGCCTTTCGCTGACAAGGTTCCCGGCTGCACTAAACACTCTTTCGGAGTACACACTGGAGGGGGGGCAACTCAGGTAAAATAGAGCCAGTTTGTACAGGGACCTCCAAATTGCTTCTTTTTCCTGCCAGTACAGGTACGGACTGTCTGACATGCCTACTTGGATGCTGTCACCGATGTAATCCTTTAACAGACAGACGCACGCTTGTCGCTGCTGCTTTGAGGATGCAAGTGCGGCTACAGCCCACACAATTCACAAAGACATAAAAAAAAAAATAATATTTTTATTGTTTGTGGAGCGCACTTTGAGGGTTACACCACCCTTTAACAGACAGACGCACGTTTGTCGCTGCTGCTTTAAGGATGCAGGTGCGGCTACAGCCCACACATTTCACAAAGACCAAAAAAAAAAGAACAATATTTTAATTGTTTGTGTAGCACACTTTGAGGGTGTCACCACCCTTTAACAGACAGACGCACGCTTGTCGCTGCTGCTTTAAGGATGCAGGTGCGGCTACAGCCCACACAATTCACAAAGACAGAAAAAAGAAGAAGAATATTTTTATTGTTTGTGTAGCACACTTTGAGGGTGTCACCACCCTTTAACAGACAGACGCACGCTTGTCGCTGCTGCTTTGAGGACAGTATCATATGCAGTGACAGTAGACTTGTCAGAAATTGTTGGCACGTCCTTCAGTCCGGACCAGATGTCCAAACCAGCCCTTGACTTATGACACAGGCGCACGCTTGGCGCTGCTACTATGTTGATGCACGTGCGGCTACATCGCACACAAGTCACAAACACATTAAAAAAATAGTTTTTTATTTTTTGGAGCACTTTGAGGGTTACACCACCCTTTAACAGACAGATGCACGCTTGTCGCTGCTGCTTTGAGGATGCAAGTGCGGCTACAGCCCACACAATTCACAAAGACAGAAAAAAAAAGAACAATATTTTTATTGTTTGTGTAGCACACTTTGAGGGTGTCACCACCCTTTAACAGACAGACGCACGCTTGTCGCTGCTGCTTTAAGGATGCAGGTGCGGCTACAGCCCACACATTTCACAAAGACAGAAAAAAAAAGAACAATATTTTAATTGTTTGTGTAGCACACTTTGAGGGTGTCACCACCCTTTAACAGACAGACGCACGCTTGTCGCTGCTGCTTTAAGGATGCAGGTGCGGCTACAGCCCACACATTTCACAAAGACCGAAAAAAAAAGAACAATATTTTAATTGTTTGTGTAGCACACTTTGAGGGTGTCACCACCCTTTAACAGACAGACGCACGCTTGTCGCTGCTGCTTTGAGGATGCAGGTGGAATCTAGACGGGATTTGGAACCGGGGACACACTACCTCCATCAATTGTCTAAATCCCACTGCACTAATGGCGGATACCGGACGCACGTCTAACACCAACATAGCAGTCAAGGCCTCAGTTATACGTTTTGCTTCAGGATGACTGCTGTCGTACTTCATTCTCATCGCTAGGGACTGTTGGAGGGTCAATTGTTTAGTAAAAGTAGTGATGTTCCTACTTCCTCTCTGGGATGATGAACAACTCCCAGCAGCAGCAATAGCACTAGGAGGAAATGGTTCTTGATCTTTCCCTATTTTATTTTTATCGGAGAAAGTTTGGTCCTCCATTTATGTTATATTGATATATACGTGCGGCTAAAGCGCACACAAACACAGAAAATATTTTTTTATTTTTGCTGGAGAGTAGTGCACTTTGTGGGTTACACCACCCTTTAAGAAATGAGCCAGCCGGCTCTTTACTTATGGGACACAGGCGCACGCTTGGCGCTGCTCCTTTGTTGATGCACGTGCAGCCACAGTGCACACAAGTCACAAACACAGAAAATATATATTTTTTTGGTTTGGAGTGTACTTTGGGGGTTACAGCACCCTTTAACGGTCAAGCCAGCCGGCCCTTTACTTATGACACAGGCGCACGCTTGGCACTACTTTGTTGATGCACGTGTGGCTACTGCGCACACAATTCACAAACACAGAAAATAATATTTTTTTTTGGTTTGGACTGGAGTGTACTTTGGGGGTTACAGCACCCTTTAACGGTCAAGCCAGCCGGCCCTTTACTTATGACACAGGCGCACGCTTGGCACTACTTTGTTGATGCACGTGCGGCTACTGCGCACACAATTCACAAACACAGAAAATATATTATTTTTTTAGCACTTGGGGGGAGCACCCCTGATGGACAGAGCACCCCCTGGACAACACTACAGCACCCCTTTAGGACTGGGACACTGCACAGGACTTTGGAGTGGACACAGCCCCTATTAACAACAGCAGCACAGCACAACACAGCCAGTCCCTATGGACTTTGAAGTAGTGGACAACAGCAGCACTACACTACACTACACTACACAGCCCAGCCAGCCCTAACTCCCACCCTCCCTCTTCACTGTCCACAGCCGAGTGAGAAAATGGCGCCGACGCGGGTACCTTATATAGGATCCAAAACCCGCGAGACTCGGAAGGCGGGATGATGACGTTTTGCCTCGATTTCAGATCCGAGTCAGGCGGGAAAAGTCGAGCCTGACTCGGATCGGACTCGGATCGGGGGGGCTCGGGGGGGTTCGGATTTCAGAAATCCGAACCCGCTCACCCCTAGTCCATAGCAACCAATCAGATTCTATCTATTATCTTCTAGAACAGGGGTGAGGAACTTTTTTTCTTCCCAGGGCCATTTTGATATATATAACATCATTTGCGGACCCGGTGCAGGCCAAGTTCCCTCCGTATGATGTCACACTGGGGTGGGGCCACAATCGCCGGTGATTACAGTAATGGAGCTGTAAGGGCAGCGTTGTGACCATCTGAAGTGTCCTAAGGACACTCCAGGCAGCACTGCTGCATAGATTCTGGCTGTAGGGTGCCATTCTTGGCACCCTGCTAGCCAGCTGAGTCTAGCAGAAAAAATCCAGACCAAATGGTTCCGCGGGCCTTTGGTTCCCTGTTCTAGAAGGTGTAGATTAAAGTAGAATCTGATTGGTTGCTATGGGCAACAACTCGAGTCCTAAAAACCCGCATTCTAGTAAATATACCTCTTAGTATGGAGGCTATCTAACAGCTGAACGCAGGAGATATCGGAAGATGTGAAGAGACCCCTTTGCTATGTAAATTGCACCAAATATGTAAAACACCCAGTTTGGGCATCAATAGGAATCTTGGTCCTATAATAAATATTCCCGTATAGTCCTGTTACTGATTCTCAGGACAAGCATGGAACTTTGTTAAAGTCTTTTATTGCTCTGCCCTCAAATATGGCGAATCTGCGACGAAGATGAGACGAGTCATCAGACCCTGCCTTACTGCATATATATACCACAACGTTTATTTATTAGGCCAGGGAAGCTGTGTGGTCAGTAGAGCAGAATCTGGGATTACAAAAATCAATCTCTATCTGTGCAAAGCAAAAAACAAATAAGAAATGGAAAACGGAAAATAAAATAAAATTTGCCTTGCAGCACTTTCTATGTAAATAAAAAAAAAAAAATTAAAAAAACCATATTGTATAAGTAATGATCCCAAAATACTATATATTTAGGTTATTATGCCTTGTTTATGGTGTATTCTGTACTTGTCCCATTTATTTTTCGAAGCAAGGTGATGCGGTCACTTCACTCGGAGCACATCGCAGGGATAGGCTCTTTTCGGAGCCTCAGGGCCTGATTCAGACCCGCTCGCAAGCGCTATGCGCTTGCGAGCGGGTCGACGTTTGGCCACTCCGCATGCGCACGCTGGAGCTGGCTCCGACGTGCACATGCAAGAGACCCGGCTAGCGACGGGCGCTCCGTCGCTACGGGTCTCGCACCAAAGCGGGGCAGCTGTCGATTTTGATTGACAGCTTGCCCCATTTTGGAGACGGGAAGGGGGGGTGGCTGGCCAAACTGAGGCGTTCCCGAAGGAATGCCTACCATTTGGGGGCGGCCCCAATGACATCACGAGTGATGTCAGTAGGTGAGTTTCCGGCTCTAATAGAGCCGAAAGCTCACAGGGGCTTGCGGGAACGAGACCCTACCACAAGGGTCTCGTCACAAGCCGCGATGGTCGAGACCATCGCGACCATCACCTGGCCGCTCGCAATAGCTGTGGGTGGTCACCCATAGCTAAGCGAGCGGCCAGGAGGCAGCACAAGAAAAAACACCCTGATTCAGAGAAAGCGCTCTTTCAGTCCCTCTTTCCCTGTGAGTGAATATTGATACATTTGAGTGGTAATTAATTTCTTATTGCCGCAATAAGAAATTACAATTATCAGTTCTAAAATCCGATAATTAATAAATAGGCCCCTAAATCGCTTATTGGTCAAGAAGCCGTAATATCTCAGTCAACATTATTATAGATACTGTGGGCCTGATTTAGAGGCGCACTCCGCTGCACTTGCTTCTTTATGATAATAATGCGATCGATGATCCACTGCTCTTGCATACTTCCCAACCGTCCTGATTTTAGTGAGACAGTCCCCCTTTTTGGACACTGTCCCGCTTTCTGACCTGCGGGCCGCAGTTTCCCTCGGTGGGGGGGGGAGGTTGGGATGCTCCCTCTCACTCAAGCACACTGCGTCTATTCAGTGCAGAAGGGGACTGAGGGCGTGGCCAGCGTTCCCGTGAGTTTTAGGCACGCCCCCCTGTGTGCCAAAAACAGGGGCATGGTTCGCAGGAACGGCACTTCCCACTAGGCCACACCTCCTTTGCGGGCATACGTGCCTCCGGCATGCGGCAGTGTCCCGCTTGAAAATTCCAAGAAGTTGGGAGGTATACTCTTGTGTCCAAATTTGTTCTGCGTCTCCCATTGGTAAACATCGAGATGCATGCGCCGAACTTCCAACATCGGCCAACTGCATTAATATAACTTAATATTGACATTGCTTGCAGTTAGCCTTGAAACCTCTGTATGTGCACAAATGGTGCACTAGGTAATAGAATAAGGTGTTTACTGAAAATGTACAATATAAAAGGAGATATTTATTATTTATTTATTTAAATTAAATTCTATTCAATGGGTGAGAGGCAATATGTAAGTGACCTACGCTGAGTTCCATAATAAGCAAAAGAGAACACAATAATAATCGCAAACAGTACATAATAAAAGAGTATCATAAGATGGCGTGCAAAGGGAGAAATGACATCACGTAGTTAGACCGGTATCCACTTAGCAGGGTTAAAGTAGCGCTGTGAAAGGATCATCGCGGGGCTATCCAATTAGCACCGAAGTGGCGCCCGACGCCAGCACTTGTCGTGGATTTTTTTCAAGACCTCGTGTCCCCGAAAAATAATCCACGAAAAGTGCAGTTTTTTTCTCTGCCGCAATGGCGAAAACACACAGGTCCGAACTTATCATTGATCCTATGTGTTTTTTTGGCCGAGATAGTAGGATATGGGGCAAAAAAACAACGGCAAACAAAAAGGAACATCAGCGAAAAATTTCTGTTTTTCGCCGATCACGGCTAATTGAAATTTATGAAGACAGAGAGTAAAGAAGAGAAAAAAGTAAACAAGAAGAGTAGAATGAAAGGAAGGAGTGGCGATCTATGTAAGAGAAGAAACATGGAAAAGGGGAGGAAAAAGAGAGGAAAGAGAGGATGCGAATAGCTCAGCTGGACCCATCCTAGACATCCCGCATAGTGAACAGGTGATCTGGTATACAATCGGGAAGCCAGCTGCCTTAATACCGGCAGCCGGCTTCCCGACTGTCATATCCCGGCGAGGCATGAAATGCCGGGCATCTAGATGTAGACGCCTGACATTTCCCCGACGCCGGGAGACCGGCGCCCGGCATGCCGATCGAAGGGATGCCGGGCGCCGCGAGCGGACAGTCGCGGGTGGGGGATTTAGGGTTAGGCCCCCCCCGGAAGGGTTAGGGTTAGGCTAGGGGGAGAGAGTGTTAGGGTTAGGCACTTTGGGGACTTAGGGTTAGGGGGGGTTAGCGGGGAACGGGGGGGTTAGGCACTTGGAGGGGGGATTAGGGTTAGGCACTTTGGGGGGAGGTTAGGGTTAGGCACCCCTAAGGAGGGTTAGGGGGTTAGGTTAGGTTAGTTAGTACTTACCTATCCACGATCGGGATTTCCAGTGATGTCGGGCTTCCGCTGCTGGGAACTCTGCTGTTGTCGGCCAGGCACTGCCGGGAATCGAACCGCTGGCCAAGCGGCCAGCGGTATTTCATACCGATTCCGGTGATTTTACTGTACATAGGATGAAAAGTCAGCTAAACACAGATGGGATGGACAAATGTGAAGTCCAAGGTTCCCATATTTTGGTAAAGCTCTTGGACAAATTTCGCAATGTGCTAGTCATATAATCCATGGAGTATATGTGCCAAATCCTGGCAGTCGGAAATTGTTTAGGCGATTTCCAGGCTGCAGCCAGGTGGCATGTGACTGCAAACATCATATGCCGCAGCAATTTATGTTGATGATGGGAGGCATCCGGAATATTTATTGGTAAAAGGAAATACTTAGGATTGAAAGGTATGTCTAAACCTAGAGTGGAGTTAGCGAGAGATCTGATCTCGTTCCAAAAGGGAACCAGTGTCTGGCAGTCCCACCATATGGGCATAAATGTTCCATTGCCTGTTCCACATCTCCATCACAAATTGGAAACACTGGGGTGCACCTTATTTAGTCTGGAGGGAACATAATACCATCTATAGAAAAGCTTAGAAACATTTCCTATATGCGTATACAGATGGGACTGGATGCTACACTGGTGTATACAGTATATCGTCCCAATCTTCAGTATAAAGAATTTCTCCTAAATCAGCCTCCAAGACCAGCTCATGGGGATCTTTTAGTTAGGATCCGGATTGATTGAGCTCTACGTGTAGGGTTTGGTATAAAAGATCTACTGTACGTGAAAAAGATAGACAAAGTCTAGATAGACCCCACATGGTGACAGTCAATAGGTAGACAGGGACAAAAGGTTGACATGGATGAAGATAGACGGGTACAAAAGGTTGACAAGGACAACACAAAAAATGTCACATTGCTTTTTTTTTGTTCTAACCCTAATCTACACCCTAACCCTCCCCTTGGTGCCTAACCCTAACCCTCTCTCCTGGTGCTTAATGCTAACCATCCCTCCTAGTGCCTAACCCTAACCCTCTCTCCTGGTGGTTAACGCTAACCGTCCCTCCTAGTGCCTAAACCTCCCTCTTGGTGCCTAACCTTAACCATCCATCCTGGTGCCTAACCCTAATGGCCGGGGTAAGTGCTTAACCCTAACTGTCCCTCCAAGAGCTTAACCCAAACCCTTCGGTAAGTGCCTAACCCTAAAAAACGTTTTAAAAATGTGTCGACCATTTCATGGTCAACCTTTTGTACCCATCTACCTTCAGCCATGTCAGCATTTTGTGTGTCGACCTTTTGTACCTGTTGATATTTTGTCCCTGTCTACCTATTGACTCTCTAACTTGTGTTGTCTATCTAGACATTGTCAACCATTTTACTGTGGATCTATTGACTAGAACCCCTGCATATTGTGTGGAGATCAGACCTCTAGTACTATTACCCCTTAAAATCAGAGATTCACACGTAGTTAATGGTCGGTTAGTCATTTGTGACTTTACTGAAGAGTGAAAGTGCCGGAGCTGTAAGTATTGATAATAGTGTCTGCGTGGAATAGAAAATTTGGCTTGGATGTCTGAATGTGGGAAATACTAGATCACAGGTGACATTATAGGGGCATATTTATATTTTTCCATTTTTTGCATAAAACCATACACCATAGATCCTATAATCCTCCTTACTATGGCATCTTATTCTCATTCTTTAGGCTGATATTTCAAAGAACCTCTCCAATTGTACATTCCTATATACAGTAATCCCTATACATATTAGAACAATTGTATGCATTTTTGTCTCTTTCTTGATCCTCAGATCAGCAACAAATGGTGATATGTAGACTCGGGTATTGTCCAGAAACCCCCCTAATTCGCCCCCCACCCATTTGCCTTAGCAGTGTCTGATTTGGTTTGACTGACATCTGACATAAGCAACTTTCTGTAAGGGTTCCAGTTAATAGATAGACAGTAAAAAGGTTGACAATGTCTAGATCAGGGGTGGCCAGACATTTGGATTCGGTGATCTACTTTTAAAACTAAAAACCTTTTGTGATCTACCGAGCCTGAAAAAGGGGTTGTGGTATGCACAAAAAGGGGAGTAACCTTGCAGCAAGGGGCGTGGGGCCTGTCCTTCCGAAATCACACATAGTATCCCCAATTCAAATTACGCCACACAGCAGCACAACCTTATTCACATTACACCACATAGTAGTGTCCCTTTATTCACATTACGACACACACAGTAGTGCCCCTTATACAATGACCACTGTAGTAGTGCCCCTTATGCAATGCCCCCAGTAGTTGTGCCCCTTATGCAATGCCCCCTGTAGTTGTGCCAATTATGCAATGCCTTAGTAGTTGTTCCCCTTATGCAATGTCCCCTGTAGTTGTGCCCCTTATGCAATGCCCCCTGTAGTTGTGCCCATTATGAAATGCCCCCAGTAGCTGTGCCCCTTATGCAATGCCCCCTGTAGCTGTGCCCCTTCTGCAATGCCCACTGTAGTTGCGCCTATTATGCAATGCCCACTAAAGTAGTGCCCCTTATGCAATGTCCCCTGTAGTTGCGCCTATTATGCAATGCCCACTAAAGTAGTGCCCCCATTACTAGCTCCTCCTCCCAGTGCAGAACAGCCTGACCACACCCCTGTGAAGAAACGTACCTTTCTTCATGCTGGCACCGCTCCATGCTGTCAGGGCTCCCACGTTCTGCCGTTTCTGCTTGCTGGATCAAACTGGATCCAGCAGGCGCAGGCTCCTCACATCGCAGTTGATGTCATGACTGGGGACGCTAGCCTCTAAAGCATACTTGCCCACATTCAGCTCCCTCCTTCCGGGAGGGAGCTGAATGCCTGGATTGCGTGGGGTGTGTGGCCGGGCTATGATGCCGTTTTGGGGGCGGGGCCGCACGATCACGTCATCGTGGCCCCGCCCCCTCTTCACAATGCCGGAAAAAAGGCATTGTGAAGCAGGGGGCGGAGCCACGATGACGCGAATCGCGTCATCGGGCCCCCCGCCAGCGGGGGTTTTTACTATTAGTCTGGGGGGGGTAGGCGGCAGCCGGGAGGCTTGCCTGCCTTTCCAGCACCCGATATTCGGGAGGCTCCCGACCAAATCGGGAGGGTAGGCAAGCCTGCTCTAAAGCGATCACATCAGGGGCCAGTGTTCCCAGTTGCTGTGATTAAGTTGGTCTCGATCTACCAGCAGGAGATCCGTGAGCTACCAGTAGATCGCAATCGACCTTTTGGCCAGTCCTGGTCTAGATAGACAACAGATGTTAGACAGGCAGTATGTCGACAGGGAAAAATGTCGACACATACAAGGTCGACATGGATGAATGTCGACGGCCAAAAGGTTGACATAAAAATGGTCAACAATTATATATATATATATATATATATAGATTAGTCCAATAGAACAGAATCCAGCACACCTCCTTATAAATATTAGAGAAATGTATTGTCTAAAAATATTGCCATCAGGGTTTGAAAACAAGCCATAGTAAAAAATGGAATACTTAGCACATATTGTTCACAGTAAGCAGCCTTCAAAGGGTACGGGGAGCCATGCTCTGAACCTGATTGGTTCCAAAAGCTGTTTCGGGTTGCCTTCCTCAGGAAACCACAAAACACCACAACTAAAGGTAAAGTAGGGTATATAACATGCTCAGGAAGGCACCCCGAAACAGCTGTTGGAACCAACCGGGTTCAGAGCATGGCTCCCCGTGTCCTTTGAACTGTGAACAATATGTGCTAAATATAAAAATTTTTACTATGGCTTGTTTTCAAACCCTGATGGTAATATTTTTAGACAATAAATTTCTCTAATATTTCTAAGGAGGTGTGCTGGATTCTGTTTATTTTGGACTAAAATTCAATACAAATGATGTTATCCTGGCACCCACGATTAAGATCAATCAAAGTTTTGTGTGCGACCTAATTCTCATATATATATACATATATTTAGGATTAGGGTTAGGCACACCACACCAGAATATCAGGGACTAGAAGGGACAGCTAGGGCTAGGCACTGCACTTACCATGATGGTTAGGGCTAGGCACCAGGAGGGAGGGTTAGGCACTTACCGGAGTGTTAGGGTTAGTCACTAGCAGGGATAGTTAGGGTTAGGCACTTACCGGAGGGTTAGGGTTAGTCTCTAGAAGGGACAGTTAGGGTTAGGCACTTACCGGAGGGTTAGGGTTAGTCTCTAGAAGGGACAGTTAGGGTTAGGCACTTACCGGAGGGTTAGGGTTAGTTTCTAGAAGGGACAGTTAGGGTTAGGCACTTACGGGAGGGTTAGGGTTAGTCACTAGGAGGGACAGTTAGTTATGCACTTACCACGATGGTTTGGGGTTAGGCACCAGGAGGGAGGGTTAGGGTTAAGGTGAAGAGTAGGGTTAGAAAACCAAAAAATGTGTTGACCGATTTTTGTGTCAAACCTTTTTTTTGTGTGTTGACCATTATTTTGTGTTGACCTTTTGTCCCTGTGGACCTATTGCCTGTCTAACATCTGTTGTCTATCTAGAAATTGTCTATTTAATTCCTGTATATCATTTATACCAAACCCTTTCTGTAGGGGGGATATTAATCTGTACTGTTCAAGCAGAGCGCTCCCATTACTGGGGGGTTGTGTGGCTCATGATCAGTAGGTTATAAATGTTCTCAATTTGCTTCCCTGCGTGGATGGTGTATTAAGTTGTCAAAAGCTCGAGCATTATCCACTCTTCTGCATGTCCCTGTATTGGCAATTCACATGTAATCTGGTGATGGGTTATTCAAGCTGCTCAGCCTGTCAGTGTTGGTGTAAAAACAGTTATATCATAAAATGAGCTCTGCCAAACAAATAGACAACACACTAGTGATGCACTGAATCAAGTCTGCCATTACTAACAAATAAAGCTGACACTCATTACAGGAGCAAGTGCAATCATCCTTAGATTGATTTGTCAAGCAGAAACTGTATTCATAGCAAGCATACAAGGGGTGTACAACCAATGGAAACACCTTGGTAAGTGAAGAACACCAAGCATATTGAAAGCAAGGGCTTCCACCACAGGTATGGCCTGTGCATTGATTAAGTAAATAATACTCCAGCACTGTCGGGGTTATGTATACCACTCTGGGCTGCCCTGGTTGCCTATAATTATGGCTGCAGTGACTTGGAAAGAAGGGTGATCGTTGGTATGTGTTTGGCAGGAACTTCTATGGCACAGGCAGCTCGATGAGTTGATGTTTTGCAATCAATGATGTCTAAGGTGATGCCATCATGGAACTAGGGGGAGAGGTGAAGCAGGAACCAGTATCGAAGAGATGTATGAACATCTCGTCTCCTGGAGTGGGGGAGTGAAAACTCCCCCTTCCAGCGATCCCCACAAGAGTCCACGGTGCATCAGCTGATGCACTGTGTCTCACCTCCATTGGGCATGCGCGGGATCTCTCAAGCGCCGCAAGATCTCACGTGCAGCCCGGAGCCCGCCACCCGCCGCAGCTGTGGTGAAAGGGCAACAACAGCTGCAGCTGTCGAAATCGAAAGCACATAGCGCCCCTGTTATTTCCCACCTAACCCCACATCATACTTGCCTACCCTCCCGAAATGGTTGGGAGCCTCCCGAAAATCAGGTGTCGCTCCCGACCCCCCGGAAGAGGGTCAAGTCTCCCGGCCGGTGCAGCCCGCCTGCACCACCTGCTTGCGTCCGCTCCCCCCCCCCCGCCGGCGTCACCACTTACCTGGTCAAAGTGGCTGGGTCAGGGGGGCTGATGACGCGATTCGCTCTGAATCGCGTCATCGTGGCCCCGGCTACACAACGTTGATTATATATGCGTTGTGAAGTGGGGGCGGGGCCGCGATGACACGATGATGCAGCCATGCCCCCTGTTCCGCCCCCAAAACGGGTCACGCCCCCTTTCCTCCCTACTGCAGTGCCGAGCTGGCTGCCTCCTCCCGGAAGAGGCAGACAGTTTGTCGGCAAGTATGCCCCAGATTAGAACATGGGGGGAGTAGCGGTATCAGCACACATAACATGCGCTGATACCACTAAGCCCCCATATCGCCGGATAATACATCTCCCCCTAGGATGGTAAGACACCATCAGAAAAGGGCACCAATGGGTAAAAGCCCATACTGTGCTCCAGGATATCTGTGCAGTAATTTGATGGACAAAATCATGGCGGATCAGTTGATCACCTGGCTACAAAATTCAATCTGTGGTGCAAGCTGCCATTTTTATCATAGAAAATGTTCTGAAGAGAATAAATGGAGCAGCTGTAGTGAAACCACAAGTCCCTGCATGCTTTATCAGCTGATCAGTATGAGGGCATGCTGGGACTTGTAGTTTCACAACAGCTGGAGGTGCACAGGTTGGCCAGGCCCGGTCTAAAGTGCATAAACCGCTCATCACACCTGTCAGCCTACGTTTGCATGGTCAGTATTGCAGGCAATGCTCTACTGAGCATAGGAGTAAGGTGATATGGTCAGGTGAATCATCCCTCGGCCGACAGACAAGTCACATGAATAGACTGTAGAGCTTTGGATGCTTTCTTCCAAGGGTGAAGGGTTCTGGTGATTCGATATTGTTATTGTTGTTGGGCACATTTTCCTGGTATGATTTAGGTACAAGAACAATGCTAACCGCTGAGTAATGCTATGCGCTTGCGAGCGGGTCGATGTTTGGCCACTGCGCATGTGCACTCCAGAGCCAGCTCTGACGTGCGCATGCGCGAGACCCGGCTAGCAACGGGTCTCTCCAGAGATCCGTCGCTCCGGGTCTCGCACGAGTGATGTCAGTGGTGAGTTTCCGGCTCTATTAAGAGCCAGAAGCTCACTGGGGCTTGCTGGAACGAGACCCTACTGCAAGACCATCACGACCATCACCTGGCCGCTCGCAATAGCTGTGGCTGGTCACCCACAGCTATGCGAGCGGCTCGGAGGCCCACAAAAAAAAAACACCCTGATTCAGAGCGAGCGTCCAGCTCTGAATCAGGGCCAGAGTGCTCATCCTAACCACCATGTCACCACATGAGTTACCTGGAGGGACAGGCTTACAATGTCTCCATGCACAGATCAGATGTGGTCACCTGTTGGTTTTGTGCATGACATTCATTAAACCCATGTGAGTGGCCATATGTCGTGGTCAACTAGGTCACCTAATGTGAACCAAAAGCAAACATCTGTTGGGTATTCTGGCACAATGTACAAGTTGCCATTTTCTACCGCCATCAACCAGATGTCAGTTGGGTAGCGTCACGTGCCTGTGGAACATATATGTTACTGCACCTCTCCTGCACTATTGTAGGCCTTGTCAATGTCATTGGGGCCTATTCATCAAACGATAAATGGCCCGGTAACCATGTTTTAGTTTCCGGGCCATTCATCATCAGGCGTCCGATAGGACCCCCTGATATTTAGTCTGAAGATGGAGTTTGCTCATCTTCAGACGGCGCTTGCTCTCGTAGTTCGGGGATGCGAAGAGGGATCCGATTGGAGTAGGGGAGGAGGTAAGTAACACAGCTACATCTGTAGCTGCGATACTAAGAGAGGGGACAGCTGCTTTTCAGAGTAGCTGTACCTGCACCGGAGCAATGATGAATTGCGCCGTTGTAATCAATCTCCGACTGCAGGTTGGATACTTAAGTATCCCTCACAGCGAGATCAATACTAAATTATCGGCCTCCGATGATGAATAGGACCCTTTGTGCATATTGTGTGTGTGCAAAGGCTACACTAGGTTAGTGTTGCCTTTTTAAATGATTGCCGCTTTAAAAAATACATCTTGCAGGCTATGCCATACACCCCCTAGTGTCCTGTCTTAATCGACCTGTCAGCCGATGACCTGGCCATTTGTTCAATTTAAAACCATTGCCATATACCTGACCAATAAATAAATGCTGAAATGTAACTTTAAAATAAGAGACGGAAACCAGTGTTGGTGAAAAAAAAGAGTGACACATTTTGTCAAATAGAACTAAAAAGGCAGGGAGGTAATGCAAAGAACGGGTTCATAAATATACTCACCAACAAATCATTCTCACCCATTCATTGGTGAACAACCCCCCCCCCCAATTAGAACAACAACCGGTGGGACCCACCCGACTGTGTTGTTGCCGGACCCCATTGGGGATCATCAGCACAGTCCAACTAAATGAGGACGCACCCAAAAGTAACAAAACCTAATAACTGCCAAATACCGCCACCCACCCATCAAAAAAACAACCAAACACTACTGGGAGGGCACAGCCTTCAGGAACAAAGCGGCCTAGCGGAAGTTGAATATAGTTAGTATTTATAAATTCCTAACTTGCCCTTTAAAGTGATTCTTCCAATAGCATTGGCCCATAACTACAGTAAAATTATTTTAAGAGACAAATCTGTTATATTAACGGAGACAAAAAAAGGGATATTCCCTCCAGCACACTGCAGCAATATTGGCAAAAATACTTGAATCCTACATGATAACAGAATTCAGAGGTATTAGTTGCATACATTTGCAAATATATGATTAAGCGCCGGGCCAACGTCAAGGCTCCTCTATACCGGCGTCCCTAACATTAAGGGGTTCACGTCCGAGGCGCAAGGCACCCCAAAAGAATCCAGCCAAGGACCATTCCCAGGGCATCACATGAAAATGGAAGAAAGGTGATAGTGAAGTGTAAAGTATAGATCGACTTGGTTGCAAGCGCTCAGCGCTTGCGACCAGGTCTGAATCAGGCCCACTGAACGATCCGGTCGATGTCATTCCAAATTGGCCGGAAACGGCGTCATCGGGCCAATATCGCTCCAGTGTGTATCCAGCTTTAGTCTCCATTAATATAGAAAGTATGGTGGTCGCTCAAATTAGCTTAATGATATTGCCCAGGTGCTTGTAAAGGGTGGGGTTTACACTGAACCAGAGAAAAAAAAAAGGGATATTCCCTCCAGCACACTGCTGGGCATGCGCACGACGGAGCCAGCTCCGTCATGCGCATGCGCGAGACCCGGCTAGCAACGGGTGCTCCGTCGCTCCGGGTCTCGCACCAAAGAGGGCGAGCTGTCGATGTTGATTGACAGCTCGCCCCGTTTGGTAGGCGTGGCCGGGGGGTGGCTTCACACACGGAGGCGTTCCCAAGCGAATGCCTGCCGTTTGTGGGCAGCCCCACTGACATCACCAGTGATGTCAGTGGGAGAGCTTCCGTCTCTATTAGAGCCAGAAGCTCTCTGGGGCTTGCGGCCACGAGACCCTACCACAAGGGTCTCATCACAAGCCTGATGGTCGCGATGGTCTTGACCATCAACCTGGCTGCTCGCTATAGCTGTGGGTGGTCACCCACAGCTATGCGAGCGGCCAGGAGGCTGCTCAAAAAAAAAAAAACGCCCTGATTCAGAGCGAGCGCTCTTTCAGAGCGCCCGGCTCTGAATCAAGCCCAGTGTGTGCAGCCAAACTGCCTGCTTCCGCGGTCGTTAGCAATATCTTCCGGTCGGCCGTGCTACACAACCAACCTGACGATATATATCGTGCCCTGCAAGGTAATGAAGGACGGAATGAGGGAGTATCAGCATATTCTTCATGGCACCCCTAGGCCAAAAGATTCTTGAGAAATTCGGGAAACAAAATATGAAATTAAGTAAATTGTGCTCACCTGGCTTCCTCAGCCCAGTTATGTGGTGGTGGACAGGGTTGCGTGTGTGTGTGTGTGTGTGTCTGTGTTATTTTTCAAACATAGCCTGTGAGATGGCAGTAGGGAGCTGATTGGTTGGCACCTTATCACTTTTCACTCTTCACTTTTAACTTCTCCTAACACTGCTTAGTAAATAGACCCCTAAAACATCAATTACCCCTCTTACTATTTGCACCTATTTCTTAAAGCGTAATCCTCACAAAAGCCGTGTTCTTCCTCTCTGTGTAACCTCTGTCCGTTACCATGGGATATGAGTAAGTATATGCTGGAGCTAGCTGTGTTGTGACAATTAAAGCTGTTGATTAGGTGTTAATTGGAGTGTCTCGTGGTCTAAAGTGCTGGCATTAAGGTCTTTAGCTACCATAGACATCACATGTGTAAGGAACTCCTTGAGGTCACCTCATTAAAAGGATGGGCCCGGGCCTCTTTCCTGTCATTATTATGGAAATTCACGTCCTCCCCAATTACACTGGAATATTCTCATATTGAAGCTTTTATCTATTCTTAGATGTATGGGCATATTTCCCAAAGGACAAAAAGCACCTGTTGCTGGTGGAAACAGGAGTTCACGTTTAACAAGCAGAGTGGAATAGTCCACAATAAAATATAACTGGCAACATGTGAGCGCCACAGGTGAGTATATAAAGCTTCCTGTGACCAATCACAGCTCCTCAATCAGACTGTAATTACCTGTGTAAGGGGTCTATGTACTAAGCAGTGATAAGTGACAGAGGGGCCTATTCATCAACACTAAAATAAAGTTTTTAAGGACATTTTCCTTAAATAACGTTATTTTGGTATTCATGAACAGACTTAGCACAGGAGATATCACAGATATCTCCTTGCTTAGTTCCCCTGCTTTAATTACCACACTCCCCATACATTAGTACATTAGTATGGGTACATTAGTACATTAGTATGGGGATGTGGAAATTGTGGTATTCATCAAATTCCGAAAATTATGAATTTTCGGAATTTGATGCAGTTACTATTCGCCACTGTGAGGTGGCGAATAGCAGAATCGACTTACCTGTATCAGCGTGTGCAGGTCCCCCGACGAGTCCCTCCGGCGCTCTGCTCCGTCCTCAGGCTCCGGAGGCTGGTCTGTCATGTGTGCTCCCCAGCAGAGCACAAGAAAGTTTAAAAAAAAAAAAAAAAAAATTTTTTTTTTTTTTTTCTAATCTGTCATGTGGTCTGCAGGGAAACCACATGACAGACCAGCAGGACGGAGCCGGAGGCTGCTGCGCGGACAGGTAAGTCGGGGGGGGGGGTGAGCAGAGGGGGGAGGGGGGGTACACAAACTTAACGCATCTGTAGGCAGTGCTGCGCATGCGCTGGTGTTACAGATGTAACAGCGCATGCGCAGCTCTGTTTCCAGATGCGATAAGGTAGTGTAGGCAGGGAAAAGTATCTATTTCCCGAAAAGCTGTCATCGCAAAAATGACAGCTTTTCGGAATAGATACTTATGGAGAGGTGGAATGATGAATTCCACCTATAATTAGTTAGAACTCCATGCGAGTTCTAAACCTAATTATCTCTAGAGAATTTTTAGGTTTAATGAATAGGCCCCTGAGTGAAAAGTGATGTCTGTGATAAGTGCCAGCCAAACAGCTCCCAGATGACAATTGGAAGCTGATTGGCTGGCACTTATCACAGACTTATCACTTTTCACTTTGTCACTTATCACTGCTTAGTACATAGACCCCTTAAGAGACAGACAGCTGCATAAGAGAATGAGCGCATGGGTCTTCCTTCAGTCAGTCGCTTCCGGAATCGCAAAAACGTTATCGCAAATGCATTTGCATTTTTAATAAGCGGTCGCATACGCAGATATCAAGTTACGACTCCTTCCCTTTGGATGGGGTTGTTGATATATGGAGCCTATTGGGATGGTGATCACAGCGGGGTGCACAGCAGATGTGAAAGTGACTGTCAGGCCACCCAGGAGCGTTCTTAGCCAGACTACTGGGTTTATTGGCGATCGCGCCGTCATGCCCCCTTCACCGCCCACCACGATTATAATACCGGTGCCTGAATCCCGACGTGAGGATGTTGAAGGTAAGTAGTGGGGTTGAGGGGAAGGTTAGGTTTAAGGGTCAGGGTTAGGCAGTGTGATCGCTCCCCCCCCACATCCATAGGCAGGGCCGTAGAGAGCCACGCCGGGCCCCGGTAAAGGGGGCGTGGCCTAATTTCACGAGGCGTGGCCACGCCCCCTTGGGAAAAAAAAGATTTTTGCAGCGCCGCGAAGGGGGCACTGTGAGCCCCTCAGCCCGGCGCAAAGCCAGTGGGGGGCGCGATCAGTGTGATCGCTCCCCGCCTTCAGGCATAGGAGATTGCTGTGGCTGCTACTTAGCAGCCGCAAGCAATCTCCCGCTGCAGCCCAGCACACGCTGTGTGCTGGGCTGCTGCAGAGGGAGGGGTGGCGCCAGACCCGGGCCCCTCTGGAAGCCCGGGTAAACTGTACCCGCTCCCCCCCCCTCTCGGCGCCCCTGTCCATAGGAGACTGCTCCGGCTGCTGCAGCAGTCGCCTTAATTCTCACACTGCAGCCCAGCACAGGCTGTGTGCTGAGCTGCTGTGAGGGAGGGGGGGGCGACGCCGGGCCCCTCTAGCAAGCCCGGGCCCGGGTAAACTGTACCCGCTCCCCCCCCTCTCGGAGCACATGGTGGTATATCACATCGGCTGTATTGGTAACTACGTATATATTTTGTCCTTAACCCTTACCAAATCGTTAGATCGGTCGCCAATCCCCAGTGTGTCCCCCACATTAGAACACACTGTCATTATGTCAGAGACTTTCATCCCTGCGAGCTCGTCTAGAAGATTTATGAAATGTAAAAAAATAGCCTGGAAGGAAGATGTTTGGCTCGTAATCTGCATTTACTTCTTTCCTCTTTAAGTTAATGAAACGATAATGTGATAAACGTGTCTCACCGAGCTGGCAGCGAGTTCTCGCAGGTGTTGCCCTCAGCGTTTGCAGGCGGTGGAATATCTGTTTACTTTTTGGAGATTGAGACCACCCCCTGTTCATCATGATTAAATGTCACCGCTGGAATAAAGTGACATTTAAGAGATGAGGAAAGATTTGCACTGTGTAAAAGATTCAGTGCATGTGTGTTTGTGAGTGTGTATATATAGATATAGAAAGATATGTGAAAAGAGAGGGAGAGCTACTAAAGCACAAGAAAACGCAGTGAAATGCAATTAATTTTAATTTCTGTTATTGATCTGGTACATTATCTTGCATGTACTAGCAGTATTTACTACATATATATTTAAAGGGGCCCAGACCATGCCCTCTCTAATGGTTAGCAAAGCCACTGTGAAAGCTGGCCACACCCCATCTGGAGGCTGGCCATACCCCTAAGTATGGCCGCCTATCACTGCATCCCCCCGGTGGGCCCTTCATTTTCCAATCCAACACTGGGTCCAGATAAGTTTAACATATAATGTAAGTTTACAGTGTATATAATATAAACAAGGAAGGGTAGACATTCAATATAAATGACAATTTATTACAGAAAGAGACTTTTTATTCTTTAAAACCAGACACCATTTTCTTGAATTCTGCATTACAATCCCAGAGTCACGTTCAGGTTACTATCTTCCTAAATATACTAAATTCATATATCTTAGACTTATTATCATATCTAGGAAAATACCTGTTATTAGCATTTTTTCCTATACTATATCTTATAATTATTGATCAGTAGACTTCAAGCATTTTAAAACATTACTTCTGTTATATAATTTGCTATTGTGTCCGATTAGCGCAAGGGCAGTGAAAGCTGGAGGGAGGCCCCACCCCACCCTCGCATCACTCACTGCTCTCCCTGGCTGCCTGGCACCCAAATACAGCCTCTCTTCTCCCCCGTTAGCTCTCTTTATTTGTATTGTGTGTAGGAAAGTAGATGCAAAAAAATAAACTATATTTTTCTTCTGTCCTTGGACGAGGGAGAGAGTGTGTTTCTTTAATAGAACGGGCAATTATAAATGGTCTTTAGTGGTTCCTTCTGAGTTCTGTCCCTATCTTCTCCCTCCCATCCCCCTCTACGTCAAACTAATGTCTGATAAGAAAGTAAAGAGCATCTATCTGTAGGTAGGATTAGTGTGCACTCTATGTACAGGGTGCTGATTTGTGAGGTGGGCATATTTTAATTTAAATGGGCCTAATTGTATATCAGATGTATTGCTACAGCTAACATAGCTTTACATGTACTATTTTGTGCTTGACAATTACAATATGTCTTCCGCACAGATCAGCACCCTGTACCTACAGTGTACATTATATGACTGTTGAAGACAGAGGTGAATGCAGGTATGTTTCTCTAGTATGCAAATATAGATAAAAAATCTTATCTTGAAAGACCAGGACAAAGGTTAGAATGTAAGCTCTCACGCGCAGGGCCCTCTACACCGATCCCTCACCATGAAGCCAGTGCGGGGGTGTGGCCTCGTGGGTAGGGGTGTGGCCTTGCAGGTATGGGTTGTGGCTTCGCGGACTGCCCCCAGGAACCACTGTGTGTGCTGCACATAATGTTACAGTGCAGCACCCGGCTCTTGTCACTGAGGAGGAGTCTGCACTTTGGTGTCACCCCTGGGCGGGTGACACCCGGGAGTGGCCCGTACCCCCCTTGTGATGCTACTGCCTCTACCCTGTTTTGCTTCTCCTACTCCCCACTAGGGCACCTAACACTTGGGGCCATAATCAATTAGAGGCAAAAAGCGTTTTTCACCAGTTTTTTTTGCAAAAATTTTGCCTGAAAACTTTTTGCCTAATTCAATTCCAGGACAATTTCGCCTAAGTGGAAACTCGATGCATTGAATTCGCCAAAAAAGTTTCTCCAATGAATAGCAGGTGAAAAGAAGTGCACAATCTTTATTTTGGGGTGCAAATGTGGGGAAACGACTCAGGACCCTTGGGACAGCCCCCCAAAGGACAAATCTGCAAAAAAAATCAAAAACAAAAACCTAAAAACACTCCAAAAAAGACACAACATTTTTGGGGTGACAATGTAAAAGTGGGGGGATAAGCATGAAAACTATCGAAATAGACTTCTTGGGGGTCCCCAAGTATGGGTCAGTTGTTTTGGGGATTGCAGGTGCATGCAGCAGGTGGATTTTTCACGTTTTTAAAAAGTTAACTTTAGAGACATAAAAACATGCTAGCACCCATTTTCATGTACCCCAAATTTGTTAGGACTACTTATTTTCACCAAAAAATACTGCTTAATGCCATTCTTCACCACTTTTACAAAGACGCTAATAGCAAGCAATGTACACAACTTAAGTACCCAAAATAGTCTTATTAGGGCTATTCGTACACATCTATATTGATTCCCTATGTTACTGCATCTTTTTCTGGGGTACAGACTGATTTCCCCAATTCTTTCAGTACTTTTCGCCTGTTCCGCATTCACCTATTTTTGTTTTTCGCCTGTTTTGTAATTGAATTAGGCGAAAAAGCGGGGACGCGCACGGAATGATTTCGCCTCTAAAACAGGCCAATGAGGTGAAAAGTCGGACAGGCGAAAATTTTCCGACTTTTCACCTCTAACTGAGTTCCCTTCTTGGTTGCTTGTTCCCTGTTGCTTAATTGAGTGTTATGTTCGCTAATGAAGCAATGTATAAACCTTGTCCTGCATTGGTTTGTGTCCAGTAAATTAAGTCACTGGTGACTTGTTCACTTATATATGTACTTGGTAAGGCGCTGCGGAACACTTGTGGCCCCATATAAATAAAGGAGAATAAGAACCAATACAGCTGGAGGGTCAAATACGCTGTTTAATGCTGTTTGTAGCCATCACTGTGAAAGAATACATAAAGAGCTTATATACAAAATGGCTGCCTTGGTAGGGGGCAGCCATATAGGAGATGTGCGAGGGTGCATGGTAACTAATGAGGGCACATTATTGTGGCCCTGTCCCATGCTATAGGAGGCTGTGTGTTGCTGAATTGTACCGCAAAGGGAGGAACACAATAACATCACTCAACATAATTCCATGGTAAAATGAAGAGTGCGCTCAGAGCCGTAACTAGATTTTTTGGTGCCAGAAAGAGCATTGGCGCCCCCCTCATTTTTCAAAGGGACATAATACACTCAAAAAAGGTCCATGGCTTCATGGGAAAGGGCCATGGAAGAGATAGGAGAGGCCAGGAGATGCTGGGGATGAAATAAGAGGAAGCTACAAGCAAGAATGTTAATAAACAGAAATTTGACAAGCCCAAACAGTGCCACCTGATCTGTGGTGCCTTGTGCCATGGCACCGGCCGCACTACCCTAGCTACGGCCCTGAGTGCGCATTTCACACTGCAGTAACATTTATCGGTGCAGTTGGGTAAATGGGTAACAGGTCGGCAGTTGGCAGACTTCACTTTGTTCAAACAAAGCCTTGCAGAAAGTTGCATACTTACTAATATGTAGAGGTTATTTAGAGGCTCTTCCAGCATCAGTTCACAACACGATTTGCAGAAGTTGACCTAGATCTATTTTTCGGGTTGATCAATCTACAAATATTTTGCAGAATTTGTTGTTAAACGCCGACATTTTCAAATACAGTTTTCGCATTTCCACTTATCAAATAATTGCCTGAAGGCCAGCAGTAAAGGTTAGGTTAGTCTATCACGTGTGGCTTATGGAGAATAAGAAATGATTTTCTCTCTAGCTGAACCAGCTGGTAGTAAAGGCTTATTGCCCACTCAAAATGGGATATATTTTCCTTTCACATTGGTCACTGAGGTTGTCTGTCAGAACTTACCTGTCTCGTGTGCGAGATTGTGCTCCGCTCGTGGAAACACACTCTTACCTTCACGCATTTCAAATCCTAAACTTTTCGCAACCAAAGTAAGGACTTTTGTGCCAGTTTTATTTTCTCATTGGAAGTATAGGGTGAGAGTGACAAGTCTAATTTGATTCTTACTGAGCCATATTTCTACGGTTTAGGTGTCGAAAAATTCAGGTACGGTGGGTGGGACTCATGCAAGTGTTTGAATCTCACTGTGATCCACAAGTACTGTAATGTATATTTTTATTTTCAAATAAAAGTACTTTTTATTATTGGAAAGAAAAAAAAAACATATACACTGATATATCTGATCACAAGAAATGCCCGCTGCTATTATTGCTGTTGGATGGTATTAATAGAATAGTTTGCCAAAACAAAACTTTTATTGCTTAAATTATTTATTTTTGCCTACAGTTGTCTTGGCCAGTTGCATTTGCGTAAAAAAATAATGTGAAATTGCATTTACATACTTACGTGTTTTATATGTGGTGGTGAAATTGACTGAATATGGAATATGCAGGTTTCCACTTAGGGGGGTGGTTCCTGTTGCCCAGAGCCGCCACTTCCACACAAAGACATGGCCCCATTTCTTCATGCTTAAATTATGTGATCCAGTCCTACATCATAGGATGATGCAGGGGCGTATCTATGATGGGTGCAGTGTGTGCGAGGCACACGGGCCCCCGGCCCCGCACCGCACACCCTGCACCCATATTATTTTAAACTGACCTGTCCGTGGTCACGCATCGGGTGTCAGCGCTGCTCAGAAGCCGGCCACCGGGGAGAGAGGAGGGGGCCCCGCACGGGGAGTGCACACTTCCTCTCTTAAGACGCCCCTGGGATGATGATATCTGTACTACATGACGTGTGGTCAAAGCAAAGTGGCCATTGGGAGGCATATATGGAGGAAAAACTCCATGGGGTCTATTTATCAATTAATATTTGTGGGGTATCCCCCGAAAACAACAGTTTCCGGGGAGGGGGAACCCACAAATATTCAGTATCCCCCAAATGTATCTACGGGGGACCGCAGCAGATATAGAAGATATCTGCTTTGATACCCTCTTTTCGATTGATGCTCCGGAATGCGATGCTTATAGGCTTCACTCTGCAAAAACTCCGTCATTCACTACTCAAGCATACGCGGTCAGCAGACCGTACATGTGCAGGAGCGCGACAGCCCCCAGAAACTAAAATGAAAGTGAAACTGATCGCATTAGCGTTCACTTTACTTTTACACATCGCAGGATTGGACTCCTATCAGAGCCACTGTCCCTGGATGATCAATGATACATCTGATCAATGATAATTTCTTATTGCCGCGAATAGCGGTGATAAGATGTTATAATTATTTTGTAGAAAAACTCAATAACAAATGGGCCCCTAATGTGCTCTACATTTGTTTCCATATTTGTCTTGATACATGGACCTAGTAATGATTAGGCTGCATGGATCAGCTGGAGAGAGTATTTTACAGGTGGTGCTAGTCAGTGTGCAATGTCTGGGGGGGGTGGCAGCTGGCGAGGCTCCAGAATTGTTCAATTTTTTTATATTATTTGTTGCTATTAAATGGCTACATTACTGTAACTTATTACAGATAATTATTTTGTTGGTCTTTAAAAAGGTGTTCATGCGTCTGATGAATCGATAATATGCAATTATGATGTGTATTGGTATTCACGTGCCAGCATGGGGAGGAAAGGTCACTTCACAATTTAGAACAGTATGAACTGACAGGTGTGTGGTTTTGTTCACAAAACCAATGCCATCTGCTCATATTATTTCCTTCCCTCATTCATAATAATTAACTGCTCTCATTTGATTGAGTTTCTGGCTGTGGTCCTCAATGAGCATTTTCACTTTGCGCCCAGGTAAATTTATTACAGTTACATGTTGAAAGGATAACTTCGCCCAAAACTAAATGTCATTGTCATGACAGGCGGCTGTAGCTCCTCCCACAGCTTGGGATGCAGCCATGTGACCTCCTGCAACGTCACTGGACCTGCTCCTGTGTAGGAATCTACCAGTCCAAACCGCTGCAAGAGCCTGATTCACTACGGAATGCAACTGCGAATGCAATAGCGACTACGCACACAGTTCAACTGCGATAGTATGCTAATCCATTGCGATCGAATGCCACTGCTGCACAACATAAGGACGCCCACTTTACTTAGCACACATCCGTAATGTTTAGCAAGACTGCGAAACCATCGGTACAAACGAGTACAATCGCAGCCTCGCGCACACTTGCACAAGCTCTGACCTTACTCAGAAATTGCTCATTTGCACGCACGCTATCAGACCTCAGGCTGCGTAGGGCATCACAGTGAATAATTTATGCCCCCTTGCTTCTTCCCGGGGAGGAAGTGTCAGAAGTCGGCAAGAAGGATTTGGATGCAAATCAATGTTATGACACGCCTCTCAGATGTAGCAGTACACACCCACTTTAACGCACGCTCATAGGTGTTTGATGTAAGCCCCGCTGCCACCAATGTATATCAGTCCAGTGTATGAACTAGGCGCACTGCAATGCCCAGCATAACCCTGATGTTCCTAGCTGCAACTGGACAATCCTGTCATCCTGTACCTGCTGTTACACCTGTGTTATCCTGCACCTGGTCAATAAACCAATTCCCTGGTTAAGCCAATCCGCCATGTGGACTAACCTCCATTTGCACACCGCTACCACCATCCACCATAGTGTCTGACAATAGTATACAATGCCTCTGATAGCTATAACACATTCCACCAATTGCCCCAATTTAAGTGGGACATTGACCATTTGAAGGGACTGCCCCAAAAGCAATGATTTTGTGGCACCATAAATCAACTCTGTGCTCTTCAGCCAAAATATTTGTAGTAAGTGAAATATTTCTATGATTTAAATACCCCGTATATTCCTCTTAAAGGTTCATCTTTTCATCAGACTTTTTGTGATGACTACAATTGTGATACTCTTGAATCCGGAAACTTTCTACTGTAGATCGCCTTTTGTTGTAGTGCAGTTGTATGAGAACTATCGGATATTTGCGATGACAGCTGCCATCTTTGAATGCATCGCACGTCAAGTGACATTACGTGGTTCTTAGTGATTTGATAGTCTGTATTTCATGAATATTAGTGGCAGTCACTGTTATGGGTGACAGGCGCACTTTACCTTTGAAAGTTCTTCTAATCCATGCTGAAATTTACCAACATTTTATGGAGGGTAGTGTGTTACCCGTCTGCGCAATGTGTAAGATGGGTAAAGCATGGGAAAGCCTATTTTATTGCCGGGGAGCTGATTATCTCTAAGCTGCCACTCTCCCTGATTGTCTCTCTGACTCCCTGAAGAGTCCAGCAATCTACCTGATGCCATTCTGGTGGACGCAGCACAATAATGACGTTGTCATTGGTTACAAAGCACAGTCTCCTATCACACTGACACCATACCCCCGTTATTTAGCATTTTTTTTTATATCTTGGAAAATAGAGAAACATCAGATCTGTCTTTCTAACTGTTATGTAACTGCCCTGGCGCTATTTTAGAGTTCGAGGTAAGACAATATTATGGAGCAGTACATGCCCTCCGCATAGGCGCTACTTTCGCATTCTCACAAAAATGCTTTTTTCAAAAGTACTGTAGGCACGTTTTAATTGGGGTGATGTAAAATGTTCTATCCCTACTATAAGTGACAATAGAAAATCTTAGTGATTGCCAATGCATAGTACATATAGCCCCAATTACATGGACGTAACTAGGGGTGTGCGACTTTTATCGTCTTATAGGCAGAGGTAGAGCTGGCCATCGATTATCAATAGTTAGCAGTCATCGATTGTTAACTGTCTATGGTTGATGGTTTTGCCATCAATGGCAGAGAGCCAAAGGTTCTCCGCCATCGATGGACAGGTGGGAGCCGATATAGTTTTTTTTGTTCTTGATGGGACGGAGCTTTGCCCGCCCCTGGTGTCCACTAAGCCCCACCCCTAGTTTTGATTGGCTCACCGTGCCCCCAGCAGTAGTGGTCATTGAGGGGTGCAAACCATAGATAGTTTTTGTGACATCAATGGTAATTACCCCACCGATTGCCATCCCTACCCAGGGGTGGTTCCGTAGATACCCCACTGCCCTTTTTACTGCCTGGAAGGGCACCCTGCACCTGGCCAGCTTGTTACGGTGCTGCCCTACTGTGTTACATGACAGCTTGCCAAGGCTGGAAAATAGCTGCACAGATGGGATGTAATCAGGATAACGGTGGGCACTATCTCGCCCGCCGATATCCCGACACTGACATCCCGACATGGGACTAAAGATAGGCGTCAAAATCCCGATGCCTATCATTAGCCCCACTATGGTTTAGGGACCCCCGGGGGGACTTAGAGTTAGACACCCCCCGGGAGGGTGAGGGTAGGGGAAGGGGGGAATTAGACTTAGGCACCACTAGGGGGGGGTTAGGCACCCCCCCGGGAGGGTTAGGTTTAGGGTGCGGGGAGGGGGGGGGAAGGTTTAGGCACTAGGGGGGAGGTTAGGGTTAGGCAGCCCTAAGGGAGAGTTAGGGTTGGGGGGGAGAGGGGAGGGTTAAGGTACTTACCTTCAGCTGTCGGGATTTCGACCCGCCAGCTTGCCGCTGTCGGTATTTGATCCGGCTGCTAAACAGCCGCCGGCATTACATACCGATTCTGCACAGACATGTAGCTTATATAGATTACAAGTATGTACTGCAAATTGCCACATGTGCCTTCCCTCTGCTCCTTTATACATTGTCTATGTCTGGGAGCAATGGGATTACACAAACAAACCACAAAGCACAGTGTGCAGTCAATGCAGCTATATTGATTTATTGATGTTCGAAGCCCAGTAACACCTTTCTGATAAAGCTGAGGCTACGTACCATGGTTCGATATTCTCTCCCTATCTGCATGGTTTTTCTTCTTGTGACATTTTTTAATTTTCCTCTTATAAACACAGTTTTGACTATATTAAATGGTTTAGTAATGACCGAATGTATTTTTTCTCTCTCTTCATTTAGATCTGCTTTGTTTTGAACAATGGAAAAATATAGCTTTGATTTATAATATATATAATTAGGCTATAATTAAGAGTTAATTTCCATCAGTCCCTTTTGCTATTTCTCATGTTTTCATCTTTTCATCAAAGAATTATAATCGGTTCCATCCTTTGTCAGAAGCCCTCTGTGCTCTGGGGGGTTTTAGTGTTGATGTACCTGTGAAGTTGGACGGATTATGTTTAGAAATACAGAGTTTCCTGTAATGAGGCAGTTTAGGATAGTTGTGGAATTACAGTAATTATAGGTACTGAGAACACAGACCTGTCATCCTATCAGTTTCTTTAAACATTTACAAACAAAACGAGAGTGCCTCCATTTGCTTTATTTAATTCACAGGGATAGGAAGAGGAGGGGGAGGGGGGAACATTTGGGCTAATGTTTATAGAAGTAATGTGTAAAATGCCACGTGATACTGATAACGGCCTGTTTTGCAGGTTAATATATTTTACAGATTAGTATATGAACAGTGTCGGACTGGAGCATGAGGGACCCACCGGGGTAATCAGTGGTAAGGGCCCATGCTTGAGGGGTGTGGTCATCCACCAGAGGGGGTGTGGCCTGGCACCACAGATGCTTGGCTAACCATTAGGCAAAACTTGGTGTAGTTTCTATAGAAGTGAACCAAGGACCTCATTCAGAGCCGGACGCTATTTGCGCTCGCTCGTTCAGAAAAAAGGGGTGGCTATTCAAATGAACCGTTCACTCTTTGCGGTCTGTTCACGCCTCTAGGTCTGAACGAGCGAACCAAACATGCGGTCGTTTTTTGGAAAACTACGGCCCCTGGCCGCTCGCATCCTACGTCATGTCCGCTATTTATTAGATTAATCGAGTACATCGACCAGCGTCTGAACTGCTCGCTATTCTTGTGGTTGGTTTTCCCTACCACAATCTTGCGAGCAGCTCTGACTATAAAATAACCCAGTGACGTGGTCAATGACGCTGCTGTATTTATTATGCACACCCATAAAACGCCCGTTTTGACCTTTAAGCACGCCTGCGTTCGGATCTCCACTCCCCGTGTTCAAGCACCTTCCCCTGTTACCACCCACATACGCCTCATTCTGTCACTCAAAATAGCAGGCATTCGCTATTTAGCGAACAAACGATTTTCGGCCGCACTGACTGGTTCGCGCATGCGTATTACGATCCGTACGCATGCGCAGTTGTGCAAACATCACTCGGAACGAACGAGCGGCCGCTTACGAGCGGCTCTGAATCAGGCCCCAAGCCCCCTTGTTAATCAGTGGTCCTGCTCCACCAGGTAACTGACTGTCTAACAGTGTAACAATTTATAATTTGGGGTCTGGAACCTAGAGGTGGGGGTGGGCCCAAACTGCTACACAAGAAATTCTAGAATGTTTTTCCAAAATTCAGTTATTTATAATCAGTAGATATGGGAACGGTGGTGCAAGTAAAATACATTTTTAGGTGGAACCCATAGCATGCAAAGAGTGGCGTTGCCACACACCACGAGGGCGTGTCCCCATGACAGGCTCCCGTTCCTTGGCAATCTGGGGCGTGCCTGTCTTGCCCAGTAACTCATGGGGGCCGGCCCGTGCGGCCGTGGTTCGTCTATGCCTTTTAAATGATTGCGGCTTTAAAACGTCGGGCAGACTCATTGTGATTGCACCGATGCCTCTATGGCTCCATGTGGTTTACGGTGTCTCACTGCAGTTTACGAGACAGACTTGCCAACCCTGATTGTCAAGGAGACTCCCCGAATTAGTAGCAATCTTCCTGACTCCTTGAAGAGTCTAGCAATCTCCCTGATTGCTCATTACTCCCATTATGTAGCTGTTATATACGTAACTTGGAATAAAAATAAATCAGATATATACATTAAATCAGTGTCATTTCCCTGCATGTGTTATATAAGGCATAATGATGGTAAGGTTTCTCTTGGACACGTATATGAAACCTCTTGTAAAACAATACATGAGCAAACCCTAAAAAGTATTAGTTTGTTTTCATCGGTATGCAATCGGGTTGCCGGCTGACGTAAGCCCGACAGCCGGCTTCCCGACTGCTTTGTCCCGGCGAGGGTTAAATGACAGGTGTCTAATTCTAGACGCCTGCCATTTTACCGACGCTGGGAGACTGGCGGCTGGCATCCCGATCAAAGTGATGCTGGGCGCCGCTTCGGACAGCCGTGGGTGGGGGGGAGTTAGGTTTAGGGCTCCCAGGGGGACTTGGGGTTAGGCATCCCCCTGGGAGGTTAGGGTTAAGCTAGGGGGAGGGAGGGTTAGGGTTAGGCACCCCCGGGGGGGACTTAGGGTTAGGCACCCCCCCGGGGGACTTAGGTTTAGGCGGCGGGGAAGGAGGGGTTAGGTTTAGGCACTTAGAGGGGGGATTAGGGTTAGGCACTGGGGGGGAAGGTTAGGGTTAGGCATCCCTAAGGAGGGTTAGGGTTAGGGGGGTTAGGTTAGTTCATACTTACCTGCGGATGATCGGGATTTGAAACGCCGGACTTGTGTCCAGCAGTAATTCGTATGTATTCCGTTTTCATCAACGAGTAGATCTTACAATAACTGCTTTGGGGCTTGTGTACATTTGGATGCAAATCAAGTTTATGACACACCTCTCAGATGTAGCAGTACACGCTCACTGTATCACCGTGCTCATGGGTGTTGCTCACACAATCTTCCTGAAATGTTTTTTCAAAAGTATGGTATGAGGTTGAGAGTTCAAGTCCTGGGTATGGCATGCTGAGAAATGTGTGCTTTAAATACAGGAAGATGTAACTGAATTTGCACATATCTTGTGTATGTTGTTGGAGACTGCCTGTCTACCCTACCCCCAATACATCAGATATAAAACTTGTAAGACATTGGGCTCTATTTATTAACATTATTCTTACGAAAATTAAAGTATAAAGGGTGTTTTCACACCCTTTTCAAATTATTTTAGTATCACCTAAATTTACTAAAGGGCAATTGGAGTAGAATTCATAAAATCCTACTCTAAGCCCTAATTATCACATATTTTTAGTAAACAGATCGCATTTCCCATAATTGTAATGGGAAATGCGATCTGCCTTTGATTTACTAAAAAAGAAATATGAAAAAATACCGGGGAGGCCCTGTAATAATGCCACCTAGAGGTGGCGTTATCCAGGCTTTCCCCCCAGTTACCGGACCCCTGCTTTGATCTAACAGGCAGAGCAGAGCTCGGAGCCGGCCCCAGTGATCAGCTGTGTGGTCTAATACGCTGATCACTGTTAAAAAAAAAACAGTTAAAAAAACTTACCTGAGTCCAGGGCCGGTGATCGGTGCTCCGGTGATTTCCTCCGTGGCTCCGGTTAGCTGGTCTCCCATCCTGCACTGTGACCCGGTCAGGGGTGCGAGGGGGGAGGTTTCAGGGGGGCGCGATCGTGCGGGGGTGGAGGGGATAGCGGCGGCCGGTCGGCGCATGCGCGGGCAGCTTGTCACTGTATTTTTTTCCGAAAAATACAGTGATAAGTGTGCGGAGGGGATTCGCAGGGACAGAGCTTTATCGCAAGGTCTGTCCCTGCAAGGGATTTTTAATAAATCCCTGTGGTATTGCCTGAATTCGCAATGCGAATTCAGTCAGTAATATCACACTACAATCTGCATTTTAATGTGGATTGTAGTAAATAGAGCCCATTGGATCCTCATCATTGCAGGGTTAGTCATCGGAACCTCCGTCTATGGTTCCAATAAAACATATGTAACACCCCTAATTTGGTGGGATGTCAGTGAGTGGATCGTACCTGCGGTTCCTCTGGAATCTGCTAGGGAATGGATCGTATGATGGATCAGGGCTGTTCCTCTTCTAGTCTTCTCCTACCATGACAGAGAGACAGGGGACCACCCAGAAACCAGCACAGTAAACACACGTTGGGGAAAGGGACGTTAATTTTATTATGCTGAGACACTTCGTCACGTTTATACTGCTCTGAATACAGGTTAAAGTACTGTATGCAAGGATACGGCAGTAACAATTATATATGCAGTTACTTGAATTAACTTATGATCACTTTCCAAAGCTCACTCTGGGGCTCATTTATCAAAGTATATTTGAGGTAGAATCCCGAAAAACACCAGTTTTTGGGAGTTTACCTCAAATATTAAGTATCCCCCGGATGTATTAAGGAGGGACCGCAGCAGGTCCGATACCTACTGTGATCCCTCCTTTACCGCTGGCAGCCGCATCCCCCATAGGTTTCTATGGAGGATGAGATGCTGCCAAATTTACCAATATCCTGAATGCGATGCATACCAATTATTGGCCTCCGCAGTTACCTCCATCTGAAGATGGCGTTAGCCGCTGTAGCCTATGGGCTACACCACGCATAATTAGCTGGCGGAGGGATCTGCCAGAACCCTCCCCGGCTATAGCAGCTGTGCATGTTCAGTCCGTGGGACTGCGTATGCGCAATAGCCCCGGCACTGGCCGGCAGCTCTCCGGAGACCTTGCAGGGACGAGCTACTTTCGGAGTCCGTGTCCCTGAATGTCCCAGATAATACATCCGGCCGTTATAATTGCATTTTGCCATGCGTTCATGGGCGGTACTGGCATGGCCTGATCACGTTGCAAAAGCGATCACTAATAAATGGGGGCCTATAACTTGCACAATATGACATTTATAATACCTGTTTCACATTTGCTATTACTAACTTGCAATGAATAACTCTAGTTTCACTTATCAGTAACACTAATTTACTAAGACGGGAGTTCTATTAAGAAGTGACCATAGCAACCAATCAGATTCCAGGTATTATCTTCTAGAAGGTGCTAGATAAATGAGAAGTAGAGTCTAATTGGTTGCTATGGTCAACATCACTTCTTAATAGAACTCCCATCTTAGTAAATTTACCCCTAAGTGCATTACAATACAATGGGGCCTATTCATCAACACTTAATTATCATTTTGGAGGTCTTTTTTCCTTAATTTCCTTTTTTTCTTGTATTCATTAACAGACTTAACGCAGAAGATGTCACTAATATCTCCTGGATAAGTCCGTCTGCGTTAATTTCCACACTCCCCATACATTAGTACATTAGCATAGGGATGTAGAAATTATGCTATTCATCAAATTCCGAAAATTATGTATTTTCGGAATTTGATGTTGATACACTATGCCACTCTCAGGTGGCGTATAGTGGGTTACACTTACCTGCTTTCAGTTGGGCAGGTCCTCTGTCGGCTCCCTCCGTCGCTCCCTGGTCCCTCCTCTGGCTCCGGCTGCTGCTCCGACTGTTGTTCTCCTGGCAGAACACAGAAAAGTAAAGTTTAAAAATAAATATATATATTTTTTAGTTTACTGTTTTCTCCATTTCAGACGGGAGGTCGGGGTCCGCTGCTGCAGCGGCCAGGTTGGTGGGGGACAGGAAGGTGAGCGGAGGGGAGGAGGGAAGTAATTACCGCATCTGTAGGCAGTGCTGCGCATGCGCCGGTTTTGTGAATGATTACGGCTGCGGTAACGTAGAGCAGAGAGGGAAAAGTATCTATTTTCTGAAGAGCTGTCATCGCAAAATTGACAGCTTTTTGGAATAGACAGTTATGGGGAGGAGGAATGATGAATCCCTCTGGTAATTAGGTAGAGCTCCATGCGAGTTCTGAACCTAATTAACACCAGAGAATTTGTAGTTATGATGAGTAGGCCCCAATGTTTGTACAGGCTTGTCTCTGATGGAACAGGGAATGCTGGCTCTGACTGCTGTAACTTTGGGCTCTATTTACTACAATCCGCATATTGAATGCGGATTGTAGTGTGATATTACCGAGTGAATTCGCATTGCGAATTCAGGCAATATCACAGGGATTTACTATAAATCCCTTGCAGGGACAGAGCTTGCGATAAAGCTCTGTCCCTGCGAATCCCATCCGCACTCTAGTCGTGGTATTTTCGGAAAAAATACCGCGACTAAGAGCCCGCGCATGCGCCGACCGACCACCGCTACTACCCCCCCACCGATGCTAAGCCCCGCCCCCGGTGCTAAGCCCCGCCCCCCACGATCGCGGACCCCCGCGACCCCCCCTCCCGCGACCCCCCCTCCCTTCATTACACTTACCTGCATCCTCCTGGCCTCCTGTGATCTTCTCCGGGCTTCCCGATCAGGTGATCTCCCATACTGCACTGGGGCCCGATCACCTGATGACCGGGCCCCAGTGCACTGTGGGAGACCAGCTGACCGGAGAGGAGCCATCACCGGAGGCCCGATCACCGGTCCCTGGATTCAGGTAAGGAAAAAAAAAATGTTTAATTTTTTTTTCTTTTTTTTACAGTAATCAGCTTGCGGTCTCTTTAGACCACATAGCTGATTACTGGTACCGGCTCCCGCCTCTGCTCTCCCCGTTAGAGCAGAGTGGGAGCCCGGTAACCGGGGGAGACCCTGGATAACGCCACCTCCAGGTGGCGTTATTATCACAGAGCTTCCCCCGGTATTTTTTTACAATTTATTTTTAGTAACTTGCACACAGATCACATTTCCCATTACAATTATGGGAAATGCGATCTGCTTTACTAAAAATAAGTGATACTGGGGGTTGGAGTAGAATTTTACTAATTCTACTCCAATTGCCCTGTAATAACTACAGGTGAAACTAAAATAATGTGAAAAGGGTGTGAAAACACCCTTTTTCACTTTATTTTAGTAAAAATAATGTTTATAAATAGAGCCCTTTGTGTTAGTTCTGGCAATGGTTACTCACTGTGGGCTCTATTTACTACCTTCCGCATTTAGAATGCAGATTGTAGTGTGATCTTACCAATTCAGCCAATATCACAGTGATTTACTAAAAATCCCTTGCAGAGACAGAGCTTGCGATAAAGCTCTGTCCCTGCGAGTCCCCTCCACACACTTTTCACAGTATCTTTCGCAAAAAATACCGTGACAATGTCCCGCGCATGCGCCGACCGGCCACTGCTAAGCCCCTGCAACCACAGTAGTGGTCCCCCTATTCAGTGCTCCCAGCAGTGCCCCCACGAGTGGTCTCCCCTATGCAGTGCACCAAGTCAGGGGCGCCGAGAGGGGGGGGAGCGGGTACAGAATACCGGGGTCCGGCGGGGGCCCGGGTCCGGAGCCACTCCCCCTCCCTCACAGCAGCCCAGCACACAGCGCGTGCTGAGCTGCAGTGGAGACTGCTCGTGGCTGCTGAGCAGCAGCCACAGCAGTCTCCTATGCCTGTGGGAGGGAGCGATCACACTGATTGCGCCCCCCTGGCTTTGAGCAGGGCTGAGGGGGCCCAGAGCGCCCCCCTCACGAGCGCGTAACGCCGCTTTGCGGCGCTGCAAATCCTTTTTTTGTGGGAAGGGGGCGTGGCCATGCCTCCTGCTATTAGGCCACGCCCCCTATTACCCGTGCCCGCCGCGGCTCTCAGCGGGCCTGCTCCCAGTAGTGCCCCTTATACAGTGCCCCAGTAGTGCCCCATATACAGTGCCCCCAGTAGTGTCCCTTATACAGTGCCCCCTAGTAGTGCCCCATATACAGTGCCCCCAGTAGTGCCCCATATACAGTGCCCCCAGTAGTGTCCCTTATACAGTTTCCCCCCTACATATATAAGACAAACACACACATGAAAACACTTGCCTGAAACCCCACTCCTGCGCTTGTCGCCGTCATCTCCTCTGTCCTCCCGCTCTGCACACTGGGAGAGACATCATGACATCTCTCCCATCACCCACTGTGGGAGCCGGAAGGTGGAGCTCCAGCCCGGCTCCCTCCGTGGACGCAGCAACCAATGAGAGTCTGTCTGACTCTCATTGACTGCTGTAACAAACATACAGCCGCCGCTAGCAGCGGAGTGTTTGTTACTGTGTAGTGAGGACCACTCTCATTGCGGTCCGCACTACACTTAAATACTGTGGGGCCCGTGGGACACTGGCGGCAGGTGCAGATGAGCTGTTGGATGCAGGCGGCTATGGGCCCCTGCACCACAGTGGGCACCGGTGCAAGGCACCGGCTGCACCGCCGCTAGTTCCGCCATTGGCAGGAGCCACCACTGGTTAGGAGTGAAGTGATTGCATGAGCGATCACTTTAAACAAAAAAAAGCAAGTTTTTCCATACTTACCTACTCTCTTGGAAACTGCGGGGGATGCCCATTTTTTCGGGCAACCCCTTGCACCCACGGAAGAGTGGACACTTTTCTCGCATCCCAATCACTTTCTAGTAAAGTGGGCATAATGGGGAGAATTTTCCCGGGGAGCTGTGGTCCGTGAGTAGAGGGGGGAGCCTACTGACACAGGCTTCTCCCAGAGAGGAAAATCAGAAAGTAGGTAAGTATGTATTATACTCATGCAGACCAATTCACCTGTGTTTCATTGTACGTTAATAATAATAACTGTGATCTAGCATTAATTGTCCATTTTGTGTGATCTGTGCAACGAATGTTGGTGCATTTGATAATAGACTCAGCTGTTGCGGCGGGCAGACACTCTTGGTTCGGTTACATGTAACACTATTGTAGTTATTGTAAAATTTTATTGCATTTGGGTTAGACAGAGCGTTATCTAAATTTTTAATGAGATAAATACGCTTGACGAGTTCCTGCAGTGATGTAGGCTGAGGTCAGTAGCCAGCGCAAGCTGTCCTGTTCCAGCTGCTTCTTGATGTTGGTAGGGATGAGACAAGAGTGGTGGTCGGGGATTCCTGCAAAGTGTTCCCAGGCACATCAAGGGTTATTACATTAAGGTTTCACAACATGTTCTGTTTTCATCTGTGTAAGAGATGGAAATGGCTTTGTGATGGTAATAGGGAAGAGGCTGTGTTGGTCGCTCATCCCTCCTGTCATGTTGCATCGCGCACTCACGCTTGTTACTTTATTATATAGGCCAGGACGGAGGCCGCGTTTCATGTCTTGTTTGTAATATGATCTGAAGGGGGAGAGGACCGAAAATATTATCTGTGTAGAGGACAATAAATAGAGTTTAAAATGCGTGAAATAGATTCATAGGGGTTCTCCTGGGATCTACTTGTGTGTGCTAGGAAATAGGGGTATGGTATATTTTTTCGACATCCATAATAAGACATGAGAATGATGACATGGTCATAATGTCGGCAGTGACCATGTCATCATTCATTGTGTTGACTCAGATTAAATGTCGATATGATTATAGTGTTAAAAGAAAAAAAAAAGTCTCTAGTTGTCTAGTGGTGACTTACCTGGTATACGGTGGTAGAGAGGCTCCAGGTGTGTTTTCCAGGTCCTAACCCTAACTCTCCCCCTAGTTCCTCATGCTGGGTACACACTGGCTGACATACAGTATCGGCCGTTCAACTGAATGGCCGATATATCGTGGGTGTGTTGGCCAGTGTGTATAGGTGATATGTGTATGAACAAGACAGACATATTGCGTTGGCTGTGCGGCACAGCCGGTGGCAGATATATCTGCACATCATGCTGTGTGTACAGGCAGTCAGTCCGTACACTTGCTGCAGAGGCCGCTGGGAGGGTGGCGCGATGCGACCCCCGGCCAGCGGGACCCGCAGCCAGCTGGCAGATGATGGTTGTTCAGTGTGTATGAACAACCATCATCTGCAGATATATATTTTAGGTGTGTACCCACCTTAACTCTCCCCCCTAGTGCCTAAACCTAACCGTTACCTCCCCCTCCCCCCTAGTGCCTAACACAAACCCTCCCCCAGTGTCTAACTCTAACCCTTCCTGTAGCCTATCCCTAACCCTCCCCCAGTGTCTAACTCTAGCCCTTCCTGTAGCCTATCCCTAACCCTCCCCCAGTGTCTAACTCTAACCCTTCCTGTAGCCTATCCCTAACCCTCCCCCAGTGTCTAACTCTAGCCCTTCCTGTAGCCTATCCCTAACCCTCCCCCAGTGTCTAACTCTAGCCCTTCCTGTAGCCTATCCCTAACCCTCCCCCAGTGTCTAACTCTAGCCCTTCCTGTAGCCTATCCCTAACCCTCCCCCAGTGTCTAACTCTAGCCCTTCCTGTAGCCTATCCCTAACCCTCCCCCAGTGTCTAACTCTAGCCCTTCCTGTAGCCTATCCCTAACCCTCCACCAGTGTCTAACTCTAGCCCTTCCTGTAGCCTATCCCTAACCCTCCACCAGTGTCTAACTCTAGCCCTCCCTGTAGCCTAACCCTCCCCCTAGTGTTGCACATGCCCTCCCCATCCGTAGCCCAACTCTAACCAGGGCCGGTTTTACCTATACGCTGGTTATGCGACCGAGTAGGGCGCCACATAGAGGAGGTCCCAGCGACACAATACACGATACAAATTAAAAATACTCAGTGGCCTTGGACAGACTGTGTCACTGTGACAGGTGCGCCACAGCGCTCAAAAGGGCCCTGTCACCATCATACCAGTCCCCCGCTGCCACTAGTTTCAATGAATGGCATCATCTTAAAAAAGCCCATACCCCACTGTGATTACATACAGCAACGGTTCCTATTAAAAATTAGGGAAGGGCGGGGGGGGGTCCAAATTGACACATTTAAAAAGTATATATATTTTTTATATTTTTATTTTAGTGTCTGCCTCATTCTCCATAGCACTATATTAAGCAGATTATCGCTCTATACGGCCTCATATAGGACCTTATTCAGAGGCGGCCGTATGGTCTACGACCGCACGGCCGCCTCGATGTTTTGCCAGTGCACATGTGCACGAGGGAGCCAACAGCGCTGGTCGTAGTGGGTCTCTTTCCAAAGGGGGCGAGCTGTCGATGTTGATAGACAGCTCGCCCCGTTTGGAAGGCAGGCCGGGGGGTGGCAGCCCAAACGGAGGCGTTCCCATGGGAACGCCTGCCGTTTGGGGGAGGCCCCACTGACATCACTAGTGATGTCAGTGGAGAGCTTCCGGCTCTGACAGAGCCAGAAGCTCTCCGGGGCTTACGACAAGTGAGACCCTACCCTAGGGTCTCGTCGGAGACCATCGCGACCATCACCCGAGCGGTCGTTAGAGCTTTGGGTGTTAACCCACAGCCTAACGACCGCAACAGAGGCGGGCGGTCAGGATGCAAGTGGCCGACCAGTTTCTGAGCGACAGCTTGCATCCTCCGACCGCCTCTGAATGAGGCCACAGTGCTACATATAGGAGCCTGTTCAGCACTACTAATGGGCCCGTTACATATGCGGAACGCTAGTTTCCGCATGTTTTAAGTAATGGGCACATTCATTATTAGGGGCCCCATGGAGCGGCTTAGTATTCAGCAAACTATGAAAATTGAAAGTTTTTGGAGTTTGCCTGTGGGAACCAACAAAATCTTAAAACAGCTTTCATTCATAGAGCCCCGCTCCTTGTTATAGGAAGGAGGTCTGGGGTGGTGAAGAGGATTCCGAGTGGATCCATCAGCCACCTCTGCAAATAGTGCCCCACAGTCTTGCGCATCCGGAAGGAGGAAGCCAAGTCGGCACTGCGGGGCTCGACAGGGGTGGCTGGGTCTGAGGCAGGGTAGAGATTGCCGGCATTGTAAAGCACAGGGAGGCAGGATTCGATGCAGATTGTGTCATTGGCTGCCTGTGTCGCCCACTTCACTGGGTAAATGGGTAGCGCCAGACGCTGCAAGACTTGTCTACCTTTTCGGGTGGCCGGTAACCCCACCTGATTTTCAGGAGCCTTCCAGCCATTCCGAGAAGGTAGGCAGGTATGCAAGATCAAGTTTAAGGCATACAGTCCCTGGGTTAAACGGCCGCACTCTGCATGCAGCAGCCAATCAGCATCACACCAGTACAAGCCCTTGCTACAAGTCATATATGTCAAATTTCTGGCTGCCCCCTCTGGGAGGGAGAACAGGTCTGCACAGAGAGGGGGGGTTGGCGTGGCCTGGCATAGGTGGGCGGTCCACAGCTGGGAGCAGCACCCAATATTCGTGAGCCTCCCGGCAGTTCCCCATGCTTTTATCATGCTATGTAGCATTATATCCTCTGTTTTTGGACAAGCATTAATTATATTTCACTGATGGCACAGTTGATACGACATCATCAGAATCCTTTGATGATGTGATTCCCCAAAATCTATAGACATTGTTGCAGAAGATAGGGCCAGGAGGAGGAGCAAATCTATAGAAAATTATGGCATTGAGAGTATACGTGCCAACATTTTCAGAACCCCCTCCTTGAGAATCCCAATGGCGTGGGGATGGATTGTTCCTCCAGGGAGGCTTCATGTCCTGTTTCAAGATGGCCACCATAATCACTACTGAGCATGTGCAGAGGCCATGTTATCTGTTCTGTGCAGAGTGACATGGAGAGAGACAGAAGTCTCTTACTTAGCTCCCTTGAGATACACGGTTAGTACTTGCATTTAAAGTGGTTCCAGCATCCCAGCACCGCTACTTGTTTGCAGCATTCACTCACTGGCTGGTGAGCTGTATGGAACCCTGATTCCCTCAAGCTCTGATCCATTACCAGTGTGTATAACAGTGAGTCCGACTGTACCTACTATACTTCAATAAACCAACACCACTGGTTAAGTAACTGAGCTGTTTATAGTTTGAGTCATTCCTTGGTATATGCCCAATATCAACACCTGCACACACATCATTTCAACATCATCCTGGCCCCACCTCCCACGTTTCACAGCATTTTACCATGTGGGATGCAGCTAAGATGTCAAGATTCAATGCAAATCATGTCACCCAACAATTGACAAGTGGCTGGCATGTGGGGGACTGGCCAACTCTGTTTGGAGACTGGGAGAGCCCCCTAAATTTGGGAGTCTCTCAGCTGTTCCAGGTAAGTTGGCAACTATGAATGAGCAGGGGCGCCGAGAGGGGGGGGAAATTACCCGGGCCTGGGTTTCCTGAGGGGCCCAGCTGGGACCCGGGTCGACGCTGCCCCCCCTCCCTCACAGCAGCCCAGCACACAGCACGTGCTGAGCTGCAGTGGGAGATTGCTCATGGCTGCAGTCTCCTATGCCTGTGGGGGGAGCGATCACATGATCACGCCCCCCAGAGTGCCCCCCTCGCCAGTGCGCAGCGCTTGCCGAAAATCTTTTAATTTTTTTCTGAAGGGGGCGTGGCCACGCCTCCCGCGATTAGGCCACACCCCTTTACCCGGGCCCATCGTGGCTCTTGGAGGGCCTGTGAATGAGATAATGAAATTAGCTTGCCATTCTTACAAAACAAAATGAAATATACTTCTTTGGTGTACAGCGTGCATGGCCCGGGAGGAAGGCAGTATGGCCGCGCATCACATTGTTGTTTACAGCACTCTTGGGGTGTGTCCAGTTCTCTCTGAGCCCCTGAGCTGCCCCAATGCCCTCTCTATATACCCGCTGATGCTGCTCTGTAGAGCAACGTGATGAGTGCTCCCCTAAACCCCCCAGCCAAGGGACACTGAGGCCTGCAGGTGGGACGGAGGGAGACTGTCCCATCAACAGCGGGATTGTTGGGGGGTATGATAATCTACAGAATACTGAGCCGTTTGGTTAAAATAGCAGCTCTGTAAATTACAAATGATATAAGAACTAACATAAAGAGCGCTTGTAACTGATATGTGCTATATAAAATTAAAACATAAATGATGCGCTGATCGTGCCGGCTGGTTCCTTCTCTAACCGTCTCGCTTGTTCGCCCGATGGCGCTGTATGATGACGCCACTCCCGGTTCATAGGTGGTATGCTTTCCAACGCGAGTCAGGCTGACATGATCAGCGCATCACGGACAAGGTAGGCAGATACAGGGACAGCTAGACAGCTCTCTTTGCCAACTAAGTGAGGGGAACTGCCGGTAACATCCGAACCTTGATCTCCCTGCACAGGACTATCAAAACATATGCAAACAAAAGAACTTTATAAACATGAGTATGCATCATTTACATTTTAATTTTATATAGCACATGTCATTTACATGCGCTCTTTATTTTAGTTCCTGGTTTGGGGGTTTGCCGTCTGCTGCTTGGGGAGATAGGTTGTGAAGGTTGTGATAGGTTGGAGATCCCTTCAATATACTCTAATTCTAATGATGCATCTGGTCAAAGGTATCAAATAGAACATTCTGATACCTAGTTTCATACTAGGGTATGCAGTCGGGAAGCCAGCGGACCTAATCCCAATAGCCGGCTTCCCGACAGCTTAATCCCGGCGAGGGTTAAATGACAGGTGTCTAAATATAGGCGCCTGTCATTTTACTGACACGGTGCGACCGGCACCCAGCATCCTGATCGAAGTGATGCCGGGCGCCGAGCGCGGACAGCTGCAGGGGGGAGGGTTAGGTTAGGGGCTCCCGGGGGGGGACTTAGGGTTAGGCACCCCCCTGGGAGGTTAGGGTAGGGGGAGGGAGGGTTAGGGTTAGGCACCCCCGGGGGGTGGTTAGGGTTAGGCACCCCCGGGGGGAGGTTAGGGTTAGGCACCCCCCCGGGGGACCTAGGTGTAGGCGGTAGGGAAGGGGGGGTTAGGTTTAGGCACTCAGAGGGGGGGATTAGGGTTAGGCAGTGGGGGGAAGGTTAGGGTTAGGCACCCCTAAGGAGAGGGTTTGGGGGTAGAATTAAGTTAGACAGTACTTACCTTAGGACAATCAGGATTCCCTCCTCTGCTGGGATGCTGCTGTCGGGATTCCAACCGCCAGGCATGGGTCCTGCGGTAAATCACACTGATTCTCATACTAGCATCATTTTTAATACATACAGAGAAGAACTACAACAATATATTTCCCCTAATGCCTTCACCCCCAGTCACAAAACTCCCAAACACAGGTCAAAAGATCCTCACACCAGCATGCACCTATAATGGTCACTTATCAGGCTGCAAAAGTATTAAGTACGTCACTGGATAGTTGTTAGTGGAGCTGATTAAACAACATCAGCTGACCAATCTGCTCCATCGACAATTACACATCCAGTTGGCTTCATTGACAGCTAATCAGCCTGGGAGGCACTACAATTACAGGTGTCAGTATGAAGAGATTAGTGTCTCCAATGCTATATGGATTCCGTGCATCCACGGTAGTAGGGAAGAGGGTTATTCTCGGGAATATATATCTCATTACATCTCATTGGTCAACTTCTCCTTTAACACTTGTATGTGCTAACGCATTTTTGTGCGCAATATTTTTGTGTAAAAGCTAAAATAAACAGCGACAACTGCAAATACCACAAAAAAATATCCACATAGGTACGCTCAAGAAGCAAAGTTGGAGGCAATTGGATATCTATGCAGGTCTATAGGTCAGTCTTCATAGAGGAACAGTTTGGAGGTTTAAAAGGGCAGGCAGATTTGGGAGAGAGCAATTTAGCCTGTACAAGAGGCACAGTAGTGAGGGGGGGGGTACATTATGGAATGTAACTGTAGGAGAAAACCTTATAAAGCAGGTGTCTTCAACCTGTAAGACAGTGCGGGCCACATTAAAAACAATTCAACAAAGCCCAATAGCCACTAAGCTATACTGCGGTATTTAGACTCTGCCCCCTCCTCACACAATTATGTCCCATAACTGCCCCCCTCCAACATAAAGGATCCTTTAAAAAATCAGACCTCAGATCTGGCTCCACACTGTCACGGCCAGGGTATTTCAGCATGGCGCTAGGCGGGTGTTACCTGTGAGGTCGTTGTGGCGCGGGCTGTCTGGTAGGCGGAGCTGGTGTCTGGCGGGGGGCTTTGGCTGCGCGCGTTGTTGTGCGGCCCTGTTGTCACTCTGCGCTGGTGAGGCCTGGCGGCGTCTCCGTTCCGTTTGGCATGGGCGCCGCCATCTTGCCTTCTGGCCATGTGATGCGGCTGGCCAATCCTGGTGAGTCACATGTTCCCTCCGGCCAGTAACAGCACGGCATGGGGTATTTAAGAAGGGTCAGTGCCTTCCTTCTTTGCCAGTGCAACGTGTATCTCAGCCTAGCTGAGAGGGAGTTCTCTGTGCTTTCCTGTTCCTGTGAATTCGCTGTCTGCCAGTCTGCCTGTCAGCTCCTAGTTCCCACTGGACTACCCCACTTCCTCCATCACCCTTGCCCATACCTGAGTGCCTGAGCCTGCTGACATCCTGCGCTTCAGTTCACTACCTGCAAACCTGGCTTGATTATTTTCAGTTCACTACCTGCAAACCTGGCTTCATTATTTTCAGTTTCACTACCTGCACACCTGGACAGCTCTAATTGTTTCTACCTGGACATTAACCCTTTTGCTCCCACCACAGAACTCTTGTGCACATTTATATTTTCCTGGACTTTTATTTACTGCCACATTATATGTCTACTCAAGCACTTATTAAAAATCCTAGTTTTATTTTCAAATCTGCTTCTGTGATCGCTCCTGCTACCACCCCGGGTCCACAAGCAACCCAGAACATAACAGTTTGCACTGGCCCCATGGAGCCGGCCACGGATCAAGAGTCAGGAGTGGATTTGTTCCGATGCATTTCTGTTCGTTTAGAAAATCTGGAAAACATGCAGCATCAGATGGCTCAATTTCTGCAAGAGATGTCCAAGCGACAGGATAGTTTGCAAACTTCCTTTTCTACCCCTGAAGTACCAGCATCTACATCCGCATCAGTGTCTAGGAATACAGGAGACAGATCATCTCCCCGCTTACGTCTTCCTTTACCAAATAAATTTGACGGCAATCCTAAACTCTGCCGAGGATTCCTAAATCAGTGTGACATACATTTTACCCTGCAGCCTGACAACTTTCTAACTGCAAGAACTAAAGTGGCTTATATAGTCTCTCTTTTATCCGGCCAGGCCTTGGAATGGGCTTCCCCACTCTGGGAGCGCTCAGATCCGCTGCTGGATAATTACGCAGGCTTTGTGTCATCCTTCAGGAGGATTTTCGATGAACCTGGGCGTACTGTATCAGCATCATCAAACATCATGACACTGAGACAAGGGGTCCGTCCTGTCAGTCAATATGCCGCGCAATTTCAAATTTTAGCATCAGAGCTCAAATGGAATGAGGAAGCCCTCACCTCGACCTTCTGGCATGGGTTGTCAGACCGACTAATGGATGATCTAGTCACTCGAGAGCTTCCTACTAATCTGAACGACATGATTTCATTGTGTATCAAAGTTGACCTACGTTTCAGGGAACGTCAGGCTGAAAAAAACAGAACTGACCGGCAAAGGTCATTTACCCCCTCCATTTCTACCCATCTCATTCCTTCCCCTACGGAAGAGGAGCCTATGCAGGTGAATCATACACACCTCTCTAAAGAAGAACGTCAGAGAAGAATGCAAAAGAACCTCTGTCTGTACTGCGGAGAGTCCGGTCACCTGCTGATCTCCTGCCCCCATAAACCGGGAAATGCCAAATCCTAACTGACCCTGGAGACATCAAGTTAGGAGTTATGAACCCGTCTCCAAAAATTAAAGATTTCACGATTACCCTAGCCTTGGATCTTAAACCCAAACCTGTCTTTGCTACTGCTCTACTCGACTCGGGAGCAGCCGGAAATTTCATAACGTCTAGTTTCATAGATAAATTTCAGATTCCTTGTTTGTCTCTCAACCATGCCATCTCTCTGACCTCTATAGACGGACGCCCTCTAACTAACGGGATAGTCACCAAAAAGACTCAACCAGTATTGGTAAAAATTGGGGCACTTCATTCTGAGTCCTTAAAATTCCTGGTGATATCAGAGGCCTCTCAAGAAATTGTTGTTGGTCTACCCTGGTTACGTCAACATAATCCCAGGATTGATTGGAGTTCTATGCAGATTCTGTCATGGGGTATGGACTGTCAGAAATCCTGTCTTCCGAAAATTCGACCTGTCAGAAAGACAGTTCCATTAGTTTCTTCTGCCATTCCCAAGGAATATCAGATGTTTGCCGACGTTTTCTCTGAACAACAAGCAAATATCTTACCCCCTCATAGGGAATGGGACTGTCCAATTGAATTGATACCTGATAAGATACCACCTCGTGGTCGTACCTATCCGCTGTCCTTGCCTGAGACTCAAGCCATGACCGAATACATCCGGGACAACCTGGCAAAGGGGTTCATTCGCCCCTCTACTTCACCTGCCGGAGCTGGGTTTTTCTTTGTTGGCAAGAAGGACGGTGGTCTAAGACCATGTATTGATTATCGAGGCCTTAATGATATTACTGTAAAGAATCGATACCCTCTTCCCCTGATTACTGAGTTGTTTGATAGGGTCAAGGGCTCTGTCATTTTTTCGAAATTAGATCTAAGAGGGGCTTACAACCTCATTCGTATCCGAGCTGGCGATGAATGGAAGACCACTTTTAATACCAGAGATGGACATTTCGAGTATTTAGTAATGCCTTTTGGATTGTGTAACGCCCCTGCTGTCTTTCAAAGTTTCGTTAATGAGATTTTCCGGGATCTGTTATATGTTTCGGTTGTTGTCTATCTGGATGACATACTGATTTTTTCACCCTCTGTGGCTAAACATCAAGAACATGTTAAAGAAGTTCTGACCCGTTTGAGAGAAAACCACCTTTACTGCAAATTGGAGAAGTGCGTCTTTGGAGTGCCCAGTGTACCTTTTCTCGGCTATGTAATATCTGGCTCCAGTTTAGAAATGGACCCCAAGAAGGTACAGGCAATTCTGGATTGGACCCGACCTCAGACACTGAAGGCCATCCAGAGATTGTTGGGCTTCGCAAATTATAATAGACGCTTCATTAAGGGATTTTTTACACTGCTGGCTCCCATTACAGCCTTGACCCGCAAAGGTGCTAATCCTGCCCAATGGTCACCTGAGGCAGAGTCTGCCTTTCATCTTCTAAAACAAGCCTTTATCTCAGCACCAGTTCTTCGACAACCCGATCTGGACAGGCCTATTTTGTTGGAAGTAGATGCATCATCTGAAGCTGTGGGAGCAGTCTTGTCTCAACGTTATGAGGACAGCCGAGTCCATCCGTGTGGGTTCTTTTCTAAAAAATTCTCTCCTGCCGAAAGGAACTACGCCATAGGTGAGCAAGATCTACTAGCTGTAAAGTTGGCGTTGAAGGAATGGAGATATTTGCTAGAAGGCGCCAAGTTTCCATTTACTGTATTTACGGACCATAGAAATCTCCTATTTCTCAAAAATCTCCAATGTGTGAGTCCTCGTTTGGCCCGCTGGGCAATATTCTTTGCCAGGTTTCAGTTCACCCTGACCTTCCGGTCTGGAGCACTTAATCAGAAGGCTGATGCCCTATCGAGATCTCTCCTCTGTGATGATCAATCTGAAAATCAAAGCAATACCCCTGTCTTGGAATCAAGAGTTTTCACTGCATTACAACTTCAGCCTCCTATGGGAAAATCATTTGTGGCCCCGGAATTAAGGAAGCAGCTTCTCACTTGGGCACATTCCTCTCACTTCGCAGGGCACTCAGGCACTCGGAAGACCTTGGAGTTCCTGAAAAGACACTACTGGTGGCCTTCTATGAAGGCAGATATAATGGAGTTTATCTCTTCCTGCTCCTCCTGTGCCCAGCATAAATCATCACGACAAGCTCCAGCTGGGGAATTGCTTCCATTACCTACTCCATCACGTCCATGGACACATCTCTCCATGGATTTCGTCACAGACCTGCCAGTCTCTCAAGGTTTCAACACTATCTGGGTTGTAATAGACCGATTTTCTAAGATGGTCCACTATATACCGTTGAAGAAGTTACCTTCTGCCCCTGACCTGGCACAGTTGTTTGTCCAACACATATTTCGTCTACATGGCCTTCCTGCTGAAATTGTCTCTGACCGTGGTGTGCAGTTTACTGCAAAATTCTGGAGGGCTTTGTGTTCTGTTCTTCAAGTGAAGTTAAACTCCACAGCCTACCATCCGCAAAGCAACGGCTCCATCGAGAGAGTTAATCAAGATCTAGAGACTTTCTTAAGAATTTTCATGTCATCTTCCCAGGACAATTGGGCTGCCTTGCTGCCGTGGGCTGAGTTTGCACATAATGCTTCTTACCACTCGTCAACTAACCAAACGCCATTTCAGGTTGTATATGGCCTTCATCCTCGTGTTCCCGAATTCCGAAGCCTGCCTGTTTTCGATGTTCCGGCCGTGGAGGACACGGTGCAGAATTTTTCTGCCATCTGGACTCAAGTACGGTCTGATTTGTTGAAGGCATCCTCTCACTATAAGACCCAGGCCGATAAGAAGCGTAGAATAGTTCCACGCATGCAAGTAGGAAACCAGGTCTGGTTGTCTACTCGGAACCTTCGTCTAAGAGTTCCGTCTATGAAATTCGCACCCCGCTTCATCGGTCCATTCACCATAACAGAACTCATTAATCCAGTGGCCTACCGTTTACAGTTACCCCCATACCTAAAAATTCCCAATTTCTTCCATGTTTCCTTATTAAAGCCCCTAGTCCTGAATAAGTTCCATAATGCTCTACCTGCTTCTCCTCGAGTCCAGACGGAGAGAGGAGTTGAGTTTGAAGTCGCCCAGATCTTGGACTCTCGTCTGCGCAGAGGTCATCTTCTGTATTTGTTGGACTGGAAAGGTTATGGTCCAGAGGAACATTGCTGGACCAATGCTCGTGATGTCAACGCTCCCACGCTCATCAGGAGATTCCATTCTGCCCATCCGGAGAAGCCTGGTGAGTGTCCTGAGGCCACCCCAAAAGGGGGGTACTGTCACGGCCAGGGTATTTCAGCATGGCGCTAGGCAGGTGTTACCTGTGAGGTCGTTGTGGCGCGGGCTGTCTGGTGGCGGAGCTGGTGTCTGGCGGGGGGCTTTGGCTGTGCGCATTGTTGTGTGGCCCTGTTGTCACTCTGCGCTGGTGAGGCCTGGGGGCGTCTCCATTCCGTTTGGCATGGGCGCCGCCATCTTGCCTTCTGGCCATGTGATGCAGCTGGCCAATCCTGGTGAGTCACATGTTCCCCTCCGGCCAGTAACAGCACGGCATGGGGTATTTAGGAAGGGTCAGTGCCTTCCTTCTTTGCCAGTGCAACGTGTATCTCAGCCTAGCTGAGAGGGAGTTCTCTGTGCTTTCCTGTTCCTGTGAATTCACTGTCTGCCAGTCTGCCTGTCAGCTCCTAGTTCCCACTGGACTTCCCCGCTTCCTCCATCACCCTTGCCCATACCTGAGTGCCTGAGCCTGCTGACATCCTGCGCTTCAGTTCACTACCTGCAAACCTGGCTTGATTATTTTCAGTTTCACTACCTGCACACCTGGACAGCTCTAATTGTTTCTACCTGGACATTAACCCTTTTGCTCCCACCACAGAACTCTTGTGCACATTTATATTTTCCTGGACTTTTATTTACTGCCACATTATATGTCTACTCAAGCACTAATTAAAAATCCTAGTTTTATTTTCAAATCTGCTTCTGTGATCACTCCTGCTACCACCCCGGGTCCACAAGCAACCCAGAACATAACACACACTTCTCCCACTGTGCATCTGTAATACCTGCCTTTATATCTCATTCACAAAATACTGAAGAGACACAGCTGGCGAGCCACGGGGAACAGCTCCATGGGTGCCCCGACAGGGCGGCTACAAGGAACAGCTCCACAGGCCACCCGCGGGCCACAGGTCAAAGACCCCTGTTCTAAAGAGTGGACAAGTTGCCCATACCAACCAATCAGCACCTAGCTCTTCTACAAAATGATAGGCAGAATTGATTGGTTACTGTGGCAACTTCTGCACTTGTCCTCTTATCCATTCTTTAGAAGATTTGCTACATCCCCCCTCCAGGTGTGGAAACTCATGTGATGACATCACTGACACTGGCTGGAGGGATCAGGGTTCAGATCAACTGTCACTAACTGTAATGTAGCTGTTACTTAGTAACAGTGTTTTATAGTTACTCCTTTCATTAGCACCAACGTACAGTAAATGGCAAGATGGGGAACATTCAGGAGGGATTTTCCAGAAATGCTCTGTGAGACTGTATGGCCACCTAATGGCCTACATAGCAGCTGACCTGAAAGTGATCGATCCGTTCACCCCTTCGATCTCACGCAATGGAAGTATACTGTATATATATTTATGCCACCACTCCAGGGCCAGCTGTGGCCAGGCCACTCACCCATCTTTTCCACTAACTTAACCAACTAGTTGCCCGCAAGCTGCTATTTGGACACTTTTTTGACCGTCCAGTAAAGCATGCTCTTGCCTATCCGCACCACATGTGCATTCCATGATGGCGTACCAGGCTAGTGGCTGCCGTCAGCTGGACACATTAAAATTTTTCATGCATTTATTTGCATAATCGCGACCCGGTGAATGACAGATCCAGAATACTAGTACATATACTATATAACCAGACTGAGGAATTGTTGCTGTAGATGAATGTGACATTTTGCAGGTCAGAGTTAGCTCCAGGACAAGTCACAACCTCCATGCCATAGTTATCGCTGAAACTAAACACTGTTCTTTTCATGTTTTTCCAGTGGTTACTGATTGACCCAGGCAGGACATTAGTTCAAATATGAAGACAGGTCTCCCCCACAGAGCAAAGGTAACAGGGTTTTGCAACATTAATTCTGCAGGTATCAGTCCTTCCACCATGACTCACTTTTCACACTTTGCAATCCGTTATTCCTACATATTTCAAAACGCAATGTACAGTATGATGTAGATCCAGGCGCTTGGGTTGAATGGCTATTCAAGGATTTCTATTCTTTTGTAATGTGTGCTAATGTAATAACCTGTAACTACTGCACCCTGCAGCCAGCAGTGCCGCCAGAGAGTAGGTATGTGTCTCCTCAGGACACGCCAGGTGATCTGCTTCCTGGTATTGGCGGTGGCCCGGTCCCCTCTTTGTCGTGATGTCACATGATTGCAAGGGGGCGTATTATCTCACTGCTACAGCTCTGTTTGACTGCATCTTACTATTTCAAATACCAGACTTGCAAACAGGTGTGCAGGTGTTAAATTGCAAACTTAAATGTATCGATCACCATATCAATATGCCTCATACTTGCTAGATGTATACAGACTTGCACTCATAAGGATAAGCGCCAACAACACAAATGCCCTGGAAGGCAATCACTGGACTTGTATGAATAGAGGCTAGACTGCTATATACTGCAGATCCAATGTTTCAGCTTAATCATATAAACTTTTCTCAAGTTTATCTTATTAAAGGGATACGTTGGCTCTATATGCGCAGGAGTCCCGAATGAGAAGTGAAAAGATGTGGTAAATTCACGCTGAACACATGGCAGGAACAAGCTAATTTTGCAGCCCCTGACCCTGTATGCAGATGACACAAAGGTATGCAACAGGGTAGACACACCAGGAGGGGTAAAACAAACGACTGATGATCTAGGTAGTGAACAAGTGGAATAGCCTCCCATCAGAGGTGGTAGAGGCTAAGACAGTAGAGCAATTTAAACACGCATGGGATAGACATAAGGATATACTTCAGAAGAAGTAAGGATCAACAAGGGTTTAGGTAACAATATGTTTAAAAATGGGGCAGACTAGATGGGCCAAGTGGTTCTTATCTGCCGTCAAAATCTATGTTTCTATGTTACTAAATTCGGCCGGTATATAATTTCTTATAATTTCTTATTGCCCCTAATAGCTAATAGCAATAGCAATAATTGCAAAGCCTCAGATACTTTAGAATTATATTGAGTCCTTAAATATAGCATGGAGTGGACTGCAAAGAAGAAGAGGCCAAAAGGAACTCTGATTTATTAAAGAAAGGATTAAAAAACCGTACAAACAACCCGCGCTTCTCTGATAAACCAATACTATCGGCGTCTAGTCCCAGTGTTCAATCTGGAAAGGAGGTATCCTGCTGATCGGTCTCCTCCTAGATACAGCAAAAGTTTTTGCGCCCCAGCTGGGGTTACGAATGCACTGTACTGTGAATTTGATACTACCCCCCACCCACACCCCTTTTAAGTTGATGCTTTGCAGGAGCAGATGGCTCCATATGTAAGGTGTCTGACCGCAATGTTAGAGGTGATGGATTCGGGTATGATAGTTTTGAGAAATGCGTGTGTTAAATAACGGATTTTGTAACTGAAGGTGCACATGTACTTACAGGAGCCATCCTGTCTGTCAATGTGAGAGGTGCTGGGTTCAAGTCTTGGGTATGACTGCTCAGAAATATGTTATTTAAAATAAAGAATAATGTAACTTAATGACTGTATCATGTGCTCTCCCTGGGCACCAGGGCACGTTGGAACTTTGTGTCCAACAGGCCGGGAGGGGGAAGGGGGGGTTAAGTGGAGCCCTGTCTATTACATGTATACTGGTCTCCACAATTTTTGATGGCAGCCCTGAATACAGCCACAGATTCCCGTCCCAGTTGTTACCAGCACACCTGAAGTACCTTTGCCGGCAGGGCCAGATTAACAATGGGGTGGATGGAGCTACAGCTCCAGGCCTCCACATAAAAATAGGCCCATTGTCATGACAACATGATGTTGACTGGCCATCTGCTCTCCACACGGTCAGCCCTAAGTCATAAAATTGTATTTCTATTTACCTCACAAAATGAAGGATTTTTTTTCTTTCACATATTTACGGAGACATTGGGGCTAAGAGTATAGTTGGTGTACACACCCACATAGCACTGGCCACACCCTCACAGCACTGGTCATGCCCCCTCTGCTTCTCATAATAGGCCCTTGGTCATTTTCAGCTCCAGGCCCATGTGGCCCTCAATCTGGCCCTGTTTGCTGGTGAGTTTAGTTGCCAGCACAGGGTACATACATGGACTTCCCCGCAGCTATTTGCTGCAAGTGGCACCTTTTCTATACCTTCAGTCTGTGATCTACGCTGCCGGCTCCAGGCTTGTACACGACTGACGGACAAATCCTGGTGCAGGTGCAGCGTCACCAGCACTCTCCTACCTCTACAGCTGGTGAGCACCAGTCAAGTTACAGTTCTGAGTAAATATGTGATTTAGCTCCAGGAACACAACATCATCATGTCGATCGATTTTGGGCGATGTTAAAATCGATTAAATCAATTAAAATAAACCTTTAGTAAATATACCCCATGGAAGTATTTTTTTCCTTTGTCAGAAGCCAATTAACCTGCCAGTATGTTTTTGGATTGTGGGAGGAAACCGGTGCACCCAGAGAAAAACACAGAAATTCCAGAGATTGGCCATGACCGGGAATTGAACTCATGACCTTAGATCGTTTGTGGGTGGTAACAGGGGCAGTTCAGTAAAAACGGGGGAGTGGAGGTGCGAACGCAGGTGTGCCTGAGTGTTTCAACGCCGTGTCAGAGGCGTGCATAATTAACAGGCAGCATCATAGTACACGTCACCGGCCTTTTTTTTACACTTAAATCCTCGCAGTGCTTGCGGTAGGGTAAAGGCAACCACAAGCGCTGCGATCCCTTCTGATGGTCATCGATATAACCTAAAGTTTTAATACACTTCCTGGAGATGACGTCTCTAGACACGCTATTGGGCGTATATATGTACACAATCTGATCGCTCGCCAAGACATAGTGGGCATGCTTATGACTTGTCCTGCGAGCGGATGCCTTGACATCACTTAGCCAAATTTGCATACGCTGGGAGCAAGCGATTGCATCTAGCGACCAGGTCTGAATCAGGACCACTGTCCCACCATCTCACCAGTTGGCCGCGCAGCTGAGCAAGTGATTAGATGACATGTGCATGGTATCTAAACAGTGTGGGGTGAGTCAGGTGCACCTTAGCAGCTTGGGGAGTGCTCTGCGTGCACCCAAACTGACAGAAATGGAGGGGAGACCACTGCCCCTTGCAGAGAGGCCACACCCCTTTTTTGGACACACACCGAAGGCATGAGCAAGGGGTGCCTCTTCCCTTCTCCCAGATGTTGGGAGCTATGTAATGATTTACCCCATGTGGATCTCAAGATGCCTGTACCTGAAAAGACAACCATATGCCCCCTGTTTGATTTGAAACCAGCAGTATTTCAGCCATGCGTGAACAGGCCCCTCTATGTCTATCACATGTGGTATGCACTTGTTTTATTGTTATTAGTGTAATAGGTGGATACAGCATACTTGCCGACTCTCCTGCAATAGCTGGGAGGCTCCCAAAAACCAGATGGCTCTCCTGGCCACCCTCAAGAGAGGGCAAGCCTCCCGGACACGCCACCTCCCCCCGACTTCCTGCCACTTGCCTGGGGGGGGGGCAATGATAAACTTCACCCTGAATCGCATCATCTTAGCACTGCCCCCTGCTTTTCAATGCCGAAAATCTCGCCAAAGTATAGCAGGGCGGGCGGGGCCACGATGATGCGATCGCACCGACACGCTCTTGCGCTGCCCACTATTGCCGCATGGGAGCCATGTTCCCAGAGACCTGCACATGTGCACCAGACTCAGTCACAAAGCCAGAGTCTACTGTGCTGTTGGAGAGGAGGGGGCCTGCATGGGGGCTGCACATGGGCCTCCTCTCCTAAAATGCCCCTGGTATTATTCTATTCAAAATGCACAATTTATATCCTTTTTTATTCATATAGAAGGTAATAAATAGGGGCCCGGGGCAGCTGTCAGGGTCGAAGAATGCGCCAGTTTCGTGGCGATGAGCTTAATATTTTTCATTGTTTTTGTATGGGAGGGAGTGTGGCCACACCTCCCATATTTGGCTACACCTCTCCAATATCACCCAGCCACACCGTGGGTTAGATGTATCGAGCCTTGGAGAGAGATAAAGAGGAGAGAAATAAAGTACCAACCAATTAGCTCCTAACTGTCACTTTACAGGCTGTGTTTGAAAAATGACAGTTAGGAGCTGATTGGTTTGTACTTTATCTCGCTCTGAAGCTTGATACATTTCCCCCCATATGTCTCTATGTCCCTGCTCATGTCACTGTAAGTCATTTTTTGGGGCATTATGATTCTCTCCATTTACTGTGCTGTGTAATACGTTGGTGCTTTATAATCATACAGTACTTATCGATTATCAATTCTCCTTTCCGGGAGAAGCCCAGAGAGGAGATGAAGATGACTGTATCTTTACATCATTAGGCCCAGCCCTGGTCGCGGCAAAATGCAGCGAAAAGTGGGTCCACGGAGAGAGGGTGAAGCTCTGGAATGCGAAATACGTCATATTTACCAAGCCTCCTCCGTGTGTACCCATGATTCGGGTATGATCTCGTTAGGAAGTGGGCGGGATGCGAGAGATTCACCCACTCTTCCGAGAGGCTACCGAAACTTCCGGGAGAATAGGTAAATATGTCAGAAATAAAGGACAATAATAATTTCCAGGTTTCACCCTCACAATTGAGTGTTCTGTATCGGTCTGTTTTATTACAGGGAGCAGGCTGATATCATGCTGATGAACATACATACAGTAGCTATTGTGCCATACTGAGAAATTCTCTCCTTGTGACACATCTTTGTCCTAATTTCAGAGACCGGTTTTCCAGGATACAGGGTTTCATGACAAAATAGATTAATTGAATCTAAGACACACTGCATAGCTATAATATAACTCTGCAACACATAGGGCACAGAAAAGAACTAGGGGCTCAGTACTGTCTAGAAAAGGCCAAAACTTAACTTTCAATACATTTGAAATAAAATGATATAAAATCCAAACCACACATAGATGAAACAAAACAAACATCATGGATCAGCTACAAAAGATGAAAGCAGTGGCGTATCTATTATGGGTGCAAGGTTTGTGGTGGACATGGGCCCCTGGGTCCAGGGGGGCCACACAAGACACTCTGCACCCATTTAGTACAAATGACCTTTCTGGATTTCTGCATCAGTGCTGCGCAAATCACCGGGATAAATGGTGTGGCCGCTATTTTCCCAGAGATTTGTGTATGTACAGTACAGAAATTACCGGGAACATGGCATGGGTGTCATAGGCGTGCAGAAATTAGGCATTGCAAGACCCTACACAACCTGAGCTCTCACTGCATGCTGGAGAGGTAGCAAAGTCTGCGGGAGGGTCAGGTCAACCACTAATTGTGTGTATGGGTCCGATGGTTCTCGATGTTACCGATGTTTCTGCTGTCTTGCCAGGTATACAGGATGCAAGTTAAAGGAAGTGAGTGATATTGTGTAGTGCTGGGGGTCTTCTTATTCTGCTGCGATTGCCATGCCTATGCATTCATTAGCATATTCTCGCAGTGGCCGGGTGCGTGGGAACACAGCATTGCATTCCTTGCTGAATCTGGCCCAAAGTACCAACTAATCAGTTCCTATCTGCCACTTTATCTCTCTCCAAACTTTGATAAATCTCCCCCATTATGTTTGATATATCTTTATTTATACACTTAGTAGATGTGCCCTGCTGCATTTCTGTAAAGCACTTAAACAAGACACCAGATCGGAATCTCCTTCCCATCTCAAGACAAACTGCAATATCTTTTACAAATAGGCTCGCGCAGGACAAGCGCCCCCCTGGTGGTCCAAGTGTGGTTAATGGAAGGCGCTCGCCTACAAGCTTCAAAACACTTTGGCTTTCACACCAAAATTAAATTTCACCGTGTACCCACCCACCATAGCAAAAAGAAACAGACGACAAGTCAAACAAACCTAAAGAATGTTTCTTTTTTTTTCATTGTGTTTTGTTTATTCTTTGCTTTTGTTTGGCTACATATGTGCATTACGGTAATGTATTGATTACTGTTATCATGGGCGTAACTACCATAGGTGCAAAGGGTTCAGCTGCTATGGGGCCCAGTTACCAAGTTACATGTGTTATATACATTTTTCACCTTTGGGTGGTACATAGGGGCCATTACAAACTTTTGCTATAGGGCCTTTAAATACCTAGTTATGCCCCTGACTGTTATTATAGGATTGATTATTGTCATTAATGCAGAGATCACTTTTGTTTGTCAGGCAGACTACACACATGAATGTTGTGGCTTGCATGGGTGCCGAGAGGGGGGGGGGAGCGGGTACAGTTTACCCAGGGTCATGCTTGCTAGAGGAGTGTGGCGGGGCCCTGGTCCGGTGTGTGTCCCCTCCCTCCCTCACAGCAGCTCAGCACACAGCTTGTGCTGTGCTGTGCTGCAGTGCGAGACTGCTCGCAGCTGCTGCAGCAGCCGGAGCAGTCTACTATGGCTGTGGGGGGGGAGCAATCACAATGATCGCACGCCCCCCCCGCACTAAGCGCTGGGCTGGGGGGGCTTACAGCATGATCTGTTTATTTATTTTTTAGCAAGGGGGCGTGGCTATGCCTCCCGTGATTAGGCCGTGCCCTCCTTTACCAGGGCCCGGCCAGGCTCTCTGCGGCCCTGGTGGCTTCGACTTATTTATTTTGTCTAGTGACCATATTTTTTGTATTATGCCCTTGTATCACGTAATGTGACATTATTACGTTTGAGAAAGCCGTCGTGGTGTAATTATTATTATGTCTTTTACTTTTTGTTTACTATATTCTAGACAGCTGCCAATGCTCCAATGTCTATCAGGACAATCCCCGCATACAGTGACATTGACATGACAACCTTGTTCTTTTGAATTGCACAAAGCGGTTCTCAATCAATGCTGTCTGAACAGTTCTTGGTGCTCTTTTTTGGCTATATACGATTGTGTCTTAAAGCAAATGGTATTATTGTGAATTGATGGTAAATACATGCAAAAACAGAAATATGGAGAAACACGTTCCTAGCATAAGTCTTCCATTTCAATAGCCAGAGCATTCTTTACACATGATATTACAGAATGCAAATATGCAGGCAAGTAAACCATAGTACGGCGAAATAAAACAATTCTGTGTGAAGCTCGGCACAGAGGATGAATTATTAATGCAAGATCAATAGACAGTTATGTATCCTAAACCATCACTAGCTTCTTGTTCTCACAGATGACAGACGCATATGTGAGAGAATTATTTTAAATTGATGATCACCTCAAATCCAGTAAAGCTCTTGAATGCAAAATAAAGGGCGAGTCAGGAATGGGTGCAGATTGATGATTGCTTCTGCTTTCCCCTGTGTGCAGGTACAGGGAATAGGAAATGAGAGTGCAGTGATGTCTGGGCAATGTGAATGACAGTCAAAGCAGGGGCAAACACAGGATTTTTAGGGGGGTTTACACATACTATATATGTATATGTGTGTATATATATATATATATATATATATATATAAAACCCAAATTGACCGGCACTCACAAAAACCAAAACAGTACTTAAATAGGTGCCCTCCACACACTGTTGAAGGTGTCACAAATATATCCACAAATGGCGGCACTCAAAGGACTTCTTATAGAAATGGATCATCCACTGCTCATCTCTGGGATAACTCAATGGACTTCAGTCCCTGTCGACCTACTGCCCGTTAACCTTCATACCTGTCGACCTTGTTACCAGTCAACCTTTAGTGTGTCGACCTTCTGACCCTGTCGACCTACTGCCTGTCAATATTCATACCCATTGACCTTTTTACCAGTCGACCTTTAGTGTGTCGATCTTCTGACCCTGCCGACCTTCAGTCCCTGATGACCTACTGCCTGTCGACCTTCATACCTGTCAACCTTGTTACCAGTTGACCTTTAGTGTGGTTATGCAAGCCGACTGCCACAGATGAGAGGAAGAGGTCAGGAAATCTCCATCAGCCGACAGAGATCCTGGTCTCTTCCCTCCCCCCAAGGGCGGTGACACACCTCCATTTCAGGAAACTGAGGCCATCACTGCCCCCTCCCCGCCCACAAATGGCAACAGACTGTCAATCAATGATAGTCTGCTGCCAGACTGCATGCGGGATCGCAGACCCGTTCTGCACATACGTATATCGGGTTATGCACCTGCGCAGATTCCCGATCATCATGCGCTACTGAATAAGACCCCAAGGCTCTAATAAGCCACACTACTTGGGACTGAGTACTCATATTATGTGGATTGGGTGATCCCTTATTCTTATTAGTAATGTACTACATATGTCTTTTTATTTCATCAAACATATATGTATTTTATTATTGTGATTTTGTGCATTTGCATTTATAAGATTACATTTTGCATTTTTAATGTGATTTATGTATACAGTTGTCATTGTAAAGCGCTGTCCTTATCTCTATTTTTGTGGATGATATAAATGAAAGCCATGTCAAACAGCAGTTTTGTTAGTATCATCAAGGCTGAGTTATCGTGTAAATATCTAGGAGTCAGGTTCCAGATAGTGCACAGAAATTATAGATTGCTACTCTATTAGTGCGCCTCTACAGAAACTGCACCAATACTACTCTACTAGTGTGCCTCTACAGAAACTGCACCAAGACTACTCTATTGGTGTGCCTATACAGAAACTGCACCAATACTACTCTATTAATGTACCTATACAGAAACTGCACCAAGAATACTCTATTAGTGCGCCTCTACAGAAACTGCACCAAGACTACTCTATTAGTGCACCTCTAAAGAAGCTGCACCAAGACTACTCTATTAGTGCGCCTTTACAGAAACTGCAACAAGACTACTCTATCAGCGTGTCTCTACAGAAACTGCACCAAGACTACTCTATTGGTGTGCCTATACAGAAACTGCACCAATACTACTCTATTAGTGCGTCTCTACAGAAACTGCACCAAGACTACTCTATTAGTGCTCCTATAGAGAAACTGCACCAAGACTACTCTATTAGTGCACCTCTACAGAAACTGCACCAAGACTACTCTATTAGTGCGCCTTTACAGAAACTGCACCAAGACTACTCTATTAGCGCGCCTCTACAGAAACTGTACCAAGACTACTCTATTGGTGTGCCTATACAGAAACTGCACCAATACTACTCTATTAATGCGCCTCTACAGAAACTGCACCAAGACTACTCTATTAGCACGCCTCTACAGAAACTGCACCAAGACTACTCTATTAGCGCACCTCTACAGAAACTGCACCAAGACTACTCTATTAGTGCACCTCTACAGAAACTGCACCAAGACTACTCTATTAGTGCGCCTTTACAGAAACTGCACCAAGACTACTCTATTAGCGCGCCTCTACAGAAACTGTACCAAGACTACTCTATTAGCGCGCCTCTACAGAAACTGCACCAAGACTACTCTATTAATGCGCCTCTACAGAAACTGCACCAAGACTACTCTATTAGTACGCCTCTACCGAAACTGCACCAAGACTACTCTATTAGTGCACCTCTACAGAAGCTGCACCAAGACTACTCTATTAGTGCGCCTCTACAGAAACTGCACCAAGACTACTCTATTAGTGCACCTCTACAGAAGCTGCACCAAGACTACTCTATTAGTGTGCCTATACAGAAACTGCAACAAGACTACTCTATTAGCGCGCCTCTACAGAAACTGCACCAAGACTACTCTATTGGTGTGCCTATACAGAAACTGCACCAATACTACTCTATTAGTGTGCCTCTACAGAAACTGCACCAAGAACTGCTAATCAGATACACCCCTGTCCCCTCCTTGTGTGGGCTTACCATAATGAACACGTATTCTGACAGTGCTTGTAATGTAATGTAATGTAATTGTAGCTCTGTATTAATTAACTAATATACAAAGGAGTAATCCAAGAGGTAAGAATTTGATTCAGACCCAGTCGCGAGCGCACAGCGCATGCCAGAGCCAGCCATCGATGAGCGCTCCGTTGCTACTGGTCTCACACTAAAACTGGGTGGCTGACGATTTGATTGACATCTTGCTCCATTTTGGAGGCGGGTAAGGGGGGTGGCTGCCCAAACGGAGGTGTTCCCGAAAGAATGCCTGCCGTTTGGGGGCGGCCTCAGTAGTGAGCTTCCGGAAGCTCACTGGCTTGCGATGGATGAGACCCTATCACAAGGGTCTTGTCAGAAGCCCGATGGTCACAACCATCGTGACCATCACCTGGCCACTCGCAAAAGCTGTGGGTGGTCACCCACAGCTTAGCAAGCGGCCAGGAGGCCGGCACAAAAAAAATAATGCTGCACTGATTCAGAGCGAGCGCTCTGAATCAGGGTCTTAGTTGTATTTATTTTTAAAATGGCATGTATTGTGCCTTTACTAGACCTAATGCAGTTCCCATTGAGTTTTAGACACAGGCTGGTTCAGTGCTTAAAGTGGTCCTAGAGAAGTGGTGGAACTCACACCCTCCCCCCTCAGAGATTCTTTAATAAAGGGGCAGCGGGTGCCGGAAAAGGAGGCATGGTCTCAAAAGAAAGGGCCGTGGTCACACAATAGTATCCCAATTCAAATTACGCCACACAGTAGAACAATGTTATTCACATTACACCGCATATAGTATCCTTGATTCACATAACACCACATAGTAGTGTCCCTTATTTATGTTATGACACACAGCAAAGCCCCTTATACACAATGCCCACAGTAGCAGTGCCCCTTATACAGTGCCCACAGCAGTAGTGCCCCTTATGCAATGCCCACTGTAGCGGTGCCCCTTATGCAGTGCCCCCAGTAGTGGTGCCCAGTGGCATCATTCCCTGCAGTGACACCTGGTGCGGGAGGGATGCCATGTGAGCACCGTCAAAAAGGGGGCATGGCTTCATAAAGAGGGTGTGGCCTCGTGGCCTGAACCCTGTTCCCAGTCCATGTTTAAACTTATCAAATGGGTGGTAGGAGGGCACTCACTGTGACAGGAGCCGAGTACTGCACTTAATTCTACAGTGCAGCACCCGGCTCCTGTCACTGAGGGGGAGCTTGCACCTTGGTGTCACCCCTCGGCAGGTGACACCAGGGTGCAGCCCGCACCACCTTGTGACGCTACTGGTGGTGCCCCTTATGCAGTGCCCACAGTGGTAGTGCCCCTTATGCAGTGTCCCTTATGCAATGCCCCCAGTAGTAATGCCCCCTGTAGTAATGCCCCCCTGTAGAAGTAATGCCCCCTGTAGTAATGTCCCCTGTAGTTGTGCCCCCAGTGGTAATTTGCCCTGCAGTAATGCCCCCAATATTAATGTCCAATGCCCCAATAGAAATGTCTGCAAGAGTAATGCCCCCTGTAGTAGTGCCCCCTTTAGAAGTAATGTCTCCTGTAGTAATGCCCCAATAGTAATGCACTAAGTAGTAATGGTCACAATAGTAATGCCCCATGCAGTAATGCCCCCTGCCATAATTCCCCCTGCAGTTATGCCCCCTGTAATAGTGCCCCCTGCAGTAATGCCCCCTGTAATAGTTCCTGCTACAGTAATGCCCCCTGTAATAGTGCCTGCTGCAGTAATGCCCCATCTGTAATAGTGCCCATTGCAGTAATGCCCTGTAATAGTGCCCGCTGCAGTAATGCCCATCTGTAATAGTGCCCCCTGTAACAGTGCCCCCTGCAGTAATGCCCCTGTAATAGTTCCCATTGCAGGCATGCCCCCTGCAGTAATGCTGACTGTAAAAGTACCCCCTGTAATACAGACACACACAAAAAATAATACTTACCTTAAGTAGTAATGCCCTTGTAGTAGTGCCCCTCCTGTAGTAATGCTCCCTGTAGAAGTAATGCCCCCCTGTAAAAGTAATGTCCCCTGTAGTAATGCCCCCTTTAGAAGTAATGCCTCCTGTAGTAATGCCCCAATAGTAATGCTCTCTGTAGTAATGCTCACAATAGTAATGCCCCTTGTAGAAGTAATTCCCCCTGCAGTAATTCCCCCTGTAATAGTGCCCCCTGCCATAATGCTCCCTGTAATAGTGCCCCATGCAAAAATGCCCCCTGTGATAGTGCCCGCTGCAATAGTGCCCCCTGTAGTAATGCCCCCTGCAGTAATGCCCTCTGTAATAGTGTCCCCTGTTATACACACACACAAAAAAAACAATACTTATCTTAAGCCCAGCTCCTGTGTCCGCTGCCATCCGGCCCACTTGGCTGCGCTTAGACATCATGACGTTTCTCCCATAGTGCCCGTGGGTGGAGCCGGATGCTAGAACTAGTTCCGTTTCCAAACAGAAGTGATGGACCACTTTAACCCGTGGGCCTGTTAGTACCAGGATCCCCTATCTCGTGTACAGTGCATTAAATGTAATTTGTCATGGACATTTGTGCCGAAATGTCCTTGAAAGTTCTAAGATTTGAACTTGGTGGGAAGATCCGAGTCATGTTCATGTCTTGTATATATAGTCAGGATCACCATCATATGTTTAATTATTATACTAAACATGTTATATTATACTGCATTCCCAGGACTTTGGTGCATTCACTACAGTGGATTGCTGTTATCAGTTTCATACATTGTCATGCATCACTATTCACTAGATATATTTATAAAGGGGCACAGACCAAGGCTTTATGGTGGCTGGTCACACCCCCTTTGGTGGCTGACCACCCCCCTTAAACATAGGCCCCTACCACTGCATTTTCCCGTTGTGCCCTTCATGCTCCAGTCTGGCACGGAGTACGAGTATACAACAAGGGGGCATAGCCATGTTCACGCCCCCAGCAACACCCAGGCCTGCCCAAAGTCACGGCGGCCTTGCTTGAAGCAGCTGGGCACCCATTATTTTTCTTTGACATCATGATCTCTGCTGGACACAGAGCAAGGACACCAGCTCTCAATGCTCCCAGAAGTGTTCTACTGTATTTATTAGACGATGGCTGAGAGAGGGAAGGGGGATGGGGTGTAACACAAAGAAAGTGGCACTGATCTAAAATGCAGCCGTGTCAAGATCACATGCACAGAGATTTGCTGGATGCACAGAGATTAGGGCACCAAGGCAGTGGCGTATCTATAATGGGTGCAGTGTGTGCGGGCCCCGCACTGCACACACTTAACCCATATTATTTTAGACTTACCTGTCCGTGGTCCCACTTCGGGTGTTTGCGCTGCTCAGAACACCGGAAAATGGCCACCGCTGCCATTTTTCCGGTGTTCTGCGCACGCGCAGAAGATTCTTGGCTCTAGAGTTAGGCCAGAGTCTACTGCGCATGCAGAGAATGCTGGAAAAATGGCTGCCACGGCCATTTTCCTGCATTCTGCGCATGCGCAGTAGACTCCGGGCACACTCTAGTTCCCGGAGTCTACTAAGGCTCCGGTGGCTGGCCAGCCACATCAGTCGGCTGCCGGCCACCAGGGAGAGAGGAGGGGGCCCCGCACAGGGAGTGCACAATGGTCCCTTCCTCTCTTAAGATGCCCCTGCACCAAGGGCTGGGTGTATAAGGGTTTCAGTACTGTAAATCCAGTCCGATTTTTTATAACCATACTCCAAAAATATACTGGTAGGTTAATTGGCTCCCAACAAAATTAACCCTAGTGTGTAAGTATGTGTGCATGTGATAGGGAATATGAATTGTAAGCTCCACTGGGGCAGGGACTGGTGTGAATGGACAAATATTCTCTGTACAGCGCTGCAGAATATGTGTGCGCTATATAAATAAATAAGTGGTCTATGTACTAAGCCTTGGAGAGATATAAATTGGACGGTGATAAAGTACCAACCAATCAGCTCCTGTCATTTTTCAACCACAGGGGTCTATGAAATAAGCCTTGGAGAGAGTTACAGTAGACAAATAGAAAATACCAACCAATCAGCTCCTCACTGTCAGTTTACAGACTGTGTTTAAGAAATGACAGCTAGGAACTGACTGGTTAGTACTTTATCTCCGTCCTCTTTATCTCTCTCCAAAGCTTAGTACATAGACCCCACAGCCTGTAAAGTGACAATTAGGAGCTGATTGGTTAGCACTTTATCTCTCTCCAAGGATTAGTACATAGACCCCTTCATTTTTTAGATAAATAATACAACACTAATTATTTAACTATACCCTAGAAAGTTAGTTAAATTCTGTAGTGTGTTACTAGAATATTCAGACTGCAGCAATGTATTTGCAAAGTATTGTAATTTCACTCTGTCTTTGATTTATAAATACAAATTGCTATAAAAAGCAACTAGTCAGTATATTCACTATAATTTATGAAGATGACCTTTGTTTTAGTTGCTAATGAAATTAGACCTATGTTCTGGTGGAGAATCAGAAACGGATTCTGCAATGTTTGCGTGTTTTATTGCCACCTGGGAAAACCCATGTTTTTTTGTTTATTCTCCTAGTGTCGGTTCCCTGTGATGTTCATGCATTGTCACATTCTGTTCCGGTTATCTGAACCATGTGATTTTTGCTTCGGCACATTTTTGATTGGCAGCAGGTGATGTGTAAGAAGTTAATATTTTCCCTGTTCCCCCAGGACACTGCACATTATCTGATTAATCTATCCGACGCTCACCAGCTGAGCACCACACTTCTCAAATGTGTCCTTGAGAATGAGTCTTCTGGCGGGTGATCTGCCTATGTTATGCTACGTTTAGGCATCCTGTAAGGTCTTTACTGTTATCGGCAACGTTAACCATTCTCACCCTTCATCCTGTCCTTTAACTGTGTGAAAAAGACAGAGCTGGAGCGCAAGAGCCTGGAACATACATTTAACCAGCCAGGCACAGTGGGCCCCATTTAACAATGATTCCTATACCGGTGACATATTTTGTTTAGTATCGCAGTGATACAGACAAATATGCAGCTGGTATTCATCATTATTTCCCCTCTGGTGAGGTACAGCAACATCCTCCTCGTCGGCGGGGTCCTCCACTCAGATGCTGGCAGCCAATCACTGCCAGTGATGGGCTACTCAGTTATGAGCGTCGGTCAGTCTGCCCATGGGCATGACTGTTAACCCAGCGGGAACCTGGTAGTGCTTGGAAGGCTTCATTGTGACAAACAGGGGTAATAATAGATGACATAACCCTTTTACGCTACCACACTGCTTCCAGCTCTTTGCCAGGATGGGTCCTTATTATCGTATTATCACTCCTGGTGAGAAAACATTATCACGTTCTGAATTTATGCAAAAAATTATTATCACATCCTTATTAAAAAATGTGGATTGTGATAACTGCCACACAAAATGGGCATCGCACTTAAAATACCCAGCATAAACATTAGCCAATGTTGTAAAATAAACTGGTACTACCATTGCTGGGACATAACTCATTGAAATAACGCTGTTCTCGACCTTTCTGTTATGAAATGCCACTGCACCACTAACTATCCTTGGAGTGGGCATTTATCCACAAAGTGGCACCTTAGCTATTGTTTGTTAAGCTCTGGGAGATAGGGTAATGGCTGATGATATGGCAGACCTCCAAAAGCTGACATCAAAATCACTTGGCTGACGTAGAGGAAGCAGAATGGTCATCATCTGTCAGTGGAGTTTCCACACTAAACAAAATAAATGTCTCATTCAAGCACAAACAGCAATTCCTCCAACACCTCCGAGAACATCTGTACAGCTCCAACTGAGGACATCACCCGACTACTCGCTCCAGGCTCGTGTACTGTAGTTCACCCCACTCTGACTAAGTCTGGTGCCTAAAGAACTTTGCGCTGATTAAACTCTGTGAGCAGGGGTGTTTTAAGAAAGGAGGGGGCCCATGTGCAGCCTCCGTTTCGTGCCACCTCCTCTGTCAGCGCAATGAGCACTGTAGATTCTGGCTTTTCACCGCCATTTTCCTAGTGAGTTTTTGCCGGTCCTGCACGGCGGAATAGCACATCAGAATCCAGCGGAGAGGTGAGTATATTATTAACTACGGGTTCAAGCCAGGGTGTGCGGTGTGGGCCCCCCTGGACCCTTTATAAAGACGCCTATGTCTGTGAGTCTTCAGCTCAGCCATTCTGTCCTACCAGGGCCAGTTCTAGACATTGTGGAGCTCAGGGCATAAGTTCCCAGTTGCACCCCCCACCCCCACCCCAAGAAAAAATGTGGGTTTTTTTTAACAGATGGCGTACTTTTGGCGCGTGTCCTTGCAGAACACCCCCAATTCATCACACTCTGTGCTGGGCTTCCCACAAGCTCTCCCCTTACAGTGAATAATTGCCATGCCCAGTAATGCGCCTTACACAATAACGCGCTTTATAACACATTGCCCTTTATAACGCATTATGCCACACGCAGTAATGCCCTCTATAATATATTATGCCACAAGCAGCCATGCCCCTTATACATTATGCCACACTGTAATGCCCCATATGCACACATACATATCCATAGGTACATATATGTTCATATATAGTTACAAGTTTGCATATCTACTATACATACCACACTCACATTGTAAACTGGCAGCCCTGCATCTGGCTCCTAAAGGAGGGGAGGAGAAAGCAGGGGAGGAATGCTGGGAACATGTGCCTGCATTGGTATTACAGTGGAGGTCTCACTGCCACACACTGCTCGTTATAGGCTTCCTATCACTCATACTTGCCTACTTTTGAAAAGTAGGTTCAGGGAGATTTTAGTTAATAGTAGAATGCTCGGTGCGCTGTTGCAGGGATGTGTCATGCTCTCCCCAAAGGGTGGGTCTAACTTCACCTATGGGCAATTCTGTTACTGGTACAGTGGAGAATCTGGGGGTTTTGTTTAACTTTCTGGGACAGTAGAAAACTCTACAGTGAACCTGGAGTCTTCCAAGATGCGTGTAGGGTAGGCAACTATGCTAAAACCATGTAACAACTGTATGCAGTGGCGGAACTCTCGAAGACAATGGAGTAATTTGCCACCGGGCTCCAGCCCTTAAGGGGGCACCTGTCCCCATTGTCCCCCGGGCCGGTCCGGGCAATGCTATGGAGATGGAGTGCCGCCGATTGGCGCTCCACCTCCAGCGGCGTAAATACAGGGGGTCCCCCTATTTGCCAGGCGCCCGGTGAGTGTGTTACCAGCGGGTGCCCGGCTCCTTCTTTCCCCCCAGCGGCAGCCGGAGGAATGGAGCTCACTCCTGAGCTCCACTTCCGGGTCCCGCAATGCACTATGGGAGTGACGTGATGATGTCACTCCCATAGTTCCGAGGAGCGGGCGCCAGGGACGGAAGGCAGCAGCACTGGAGCGGGGTTTCAGGTAAGTATTGTTTTTTTTTGTATGTGTGTGCGCTCGCGGGGGGGCTCACTACAGGGGGCATTATTGGTGGCTCACTACAGGGGGCATTACTGGGGGCTTTCTACAGGGAGCATTACTGGGGTTTACTACAGGGGGCTTACTACAGGGGGCATTACGGGGGCTTACTACAGGGGGCATTACTGGGGGTTTTCTACAGGGGGCTTACTACATGGGGCATTACTGGGGGTTTACTATAGGGGGCTTACTACAGGGGGCTTACTACAGGGGGCATTACGGGGACATACTACAGGGAGCTTACAGGGGGCTTACTACAGGGGGCATTATAGGGGGCATTACAGGGGCTTACTACAGGGGGCATTACAGGGGGCTTACTACAGGGGGCATTACTGGGGGCTTTCTACAGGGGGCATTACGGGGGTTTACTACAGGGGGCATTACGGGGCTTACTACAGGGGGCATTACTGGGGGCTTTCTACAGGGGGCTTACTAAAGGGGGCATTACTGGGGGTTTACTACAGGGGGCTTACTACAGGGGGCATTATGGGGGCTTTCTACAGGGGGCTTACTACAGGGGGCATTACTGAGGGCATTACAGGGGGCAATACGAAGGCTTACTACAGAGGGCATTACAGGGGGCTTACTACAGGGGGCATTATGGGGGCTCACTACAGGGGACATTACTGGGGGCTTCTACATGGGGCTTACTACAGGGGGCATTACTGGGGGCATTACAGGGGCTTACTACTGGGGGTTTTCTACAGGGGGCTTACTACAGGGGGCATTACTGGGGGCTTATTACAGGGGGCATTACAGGGGCTTACTACAGGGGCATTACAGGGGGCTTACTACAGGGGGCATTACGGGGGTTTACTACAGGGGGTATTACTGGGGGCTTTCTACAGGGGGCTTACTACAGGCGGCATTACTGGGGGCTTACTACAGGGGGCATTACTGGGGGATTTCTACAGGGGGCATTACTGGTGGCATTACTGGGGGATTACTACAGGGGGCATTATGGGGGCTTACTACAGGGGGCTTACTACAGGGGGAATTACTGGGGGCTTACCACAGGGGGCATTATGGGGGCTTTCTACAGGGGAGCTTACTACAGGGGGCATTTCCGGGGGCTTTCTACAGGGGGCTTACTACAGGGGGCATTACTGGGGGCTTACTCCCGGGGGCATTATGGGGGCTTACTACAGGGGGCATTACTGGGGGCTTAGTACCGGGGGCACTATAGGGAGTTTACTACTGGGGGCTTACTACTGGGAGCACTACAGGGGGCTTACTACTGGGGGCACTACAGGGGCCCTTACTACTGGTGCACTGCAAAGGGGGATCACTACTGGAGGTACTGCATAGGGGGACCATTACTGGGAGGCACTACATAGGTGGCACTGCATAGGGGGACCTCTACAGAGGGCACTACACAGGGGTCCACTACTGGGGGAACTGCATAGGGGGGCGGCAGCTGGGGCTGGCATAGGTGCTGGGGGGGTGGTACATTTTAATTTGGGGGGGCACCAACATTTATCTTGCCTCCGGGCACCTGGGATGAAGTTACGCCACTGACTGTATGACATGCAATAAAACAAATGCTAATACTAAATTATTGAAAAGAGCCAATATGTTAATGAATTTTGAGACGTACATACATGTGTATATATAATATATATATACACACTTACACATACACTATTTTAGCAAATAGAATTTAGGTGAAATACAATTATGTATGCCCAAAGGCATAGTGCTCTTATGCATATTGCAGACAGACACATCTTTACTTTTGAAGGCTACTGTAGCTAACTGAATAAGAGGAATGAGGCAGACAAGCATTGGCAATGATCTGTCAGTAATACACTGTGTACAGACAGCTACAGAACACACCTGTTCTCTTCCCACCCACCCAGGGCACCAACACAACGCTGGGGGTATAGCATTCAGTCAGCAGTCTCTACCATAGATCATGAAGGTAAGCGGTTACCTCCATGTCGCTGTGTCTAACCCGACGGAAGCTGCTCTGACACGAGAGCCGCCTGGGACTGACTGACACAGGAAGCGGCACCTTCCTTCTCACAGCACTCCGCCTGTTTTTAAATCACTTACATGGCCTCCTATTGGATGTCTGCTACGGTCTGCTCTGAGCAATATGATGATTATGATTGGACTCCTGGACCTCTAGCTGCTATCTCCGGATTATGATTGGACGCTTGGACCATCTTGCTGTCATCTGCGGATTCCCGACGGGGGTGGGGAATTCGGTGGTTTAGTTTGACTTTCCAGGGCAGCGGGAGACTCTACTTTAGATCGTGAATCTCCCGCAGGTTGATGCGGTAGGGTAGGGAACTATGCTATCACTGAGCCTCAGTCAGTGACAAACAGCCTACCAGGCAGTTTTGTTTTTATATGGGTCTCCGTGGCGCCCTCTAGGGGCCGGCGCTCCGGGCGACTGCCCTGTTAGCCCGCCCCTAGAACCGTCATTGTGTCCTACCCCTTTGTGACAGCTTTTAAATCTAAAGTCTGAAGGCAAACTGAAGCAGGCCACACATCTAAAGATTATCTGTCCAACCAGCCAACTAGTTGATTGGTTGGAATGAAAATCTGGTAAGGTATGAAAGCAAATGACAATCAGCAATTTGCTCCCAAATGCCGTAAAATGGACAAATACTGTTGTTTGAACAAATTGTTTAGATCAAACATTTAACAAACTTGTCTGACGTCCATTTTCATCTGTTTTCTGGCATTTAGGAGCAAATTGCTGATCATCAGTTACTCCCATACATTACCAGATTTTCATTCCAACCAATCAACTAGTTGGACAAATAATCTTTAGATGTGTGGCCAGCTTGACTGTGATAATTGTATTATTTGCTATACTATAACTCAGCGTTTTTCAACCACTGTGCCGTGGCACATTAGTGTGCCAGAAGCGGTTGTCAAGTGTGCCGCAGCGGTCAGCTCAGCGCACTTGTACTGTAGTGTGTTTTATTCCTGTGGAGGCCAATATGTGTGTATATTTTTACGTGGGAGACAATGTTTATGTTTTGTCATTAGTCACGCACACCACATAGCCGGATAGTGTGCCTTGACAATTTTACAATCTTGTGTAGTGTGCCTCGAATTGAAAAGGTTGAAAATCACTTCTATAACTGATTTATTTCAGCTTTGTATTAAATGTTAATGTAAAACTTAAATGCTGCTCTGTTTGCATTTCCCTGTGTATATTAACATGCCATTTTGGGGTCTATTTACTAAGCCTTGGATGGGGATGAAGTGAACGGAGATAAAGTACCAGCCAATCAGCTCCTAACTGCCATGTCACAGGCTGTGTTTGAAAAATGACAGTTAGTAGCTGCTGATTGGCTGGCACCTTATCACCGTACACTTTATCTCCTTCCTAGGCTTAGTAAATAGAACCCTTTATTTCTTTATTCCAAAGGAAGTTAATAACCTCTACCTAACAATCTAAATCCCCTTCTAGTAAGGACTTTGCCAGAGGGCTTATACTTCAGTTTACACGATGGAATTCTCCCCATCAAAGTTGATGTGAGAATTATACCAGCTTGGCAGTGCTAGATTGGGTTATGAAGGATACAGTGCGGGAAGGCAATGATAGGGGTCCTTCTTTGCCCTGATGATATTTTGTGGCCAGCCACCAGGGGGAATGTGGACTACCCATGTAGGATATGGAAGTAAAGGAATGGCCTAATACAGAAGAGGCATTGTTATAATGAAAGCTCTGCCTCTGACGTTGCTCTGGATCAGAGAAGGGGAGCAGAGTCCATCCAAGTTGGAAGCTTGCGTTACTATACAGAGTGATTATACAAAATTATTGCAAGCCCACTATTTGGAGGTCTCTTAGTACACCCAAGACATGTTGAGGAATAAAGCATTTTTTTAAATTATTTAACTCTATTAGCAGATTAGCCATTGTGGCAGCATAAGTACCTCCATAAATTCTTCTGTACTTCACATGGGAATTCCTTGCTGGTGAATTTTACCACCATCAGTGCTACCACCAGCAGTACCAGGGTTTTAAGTTAAGGCCCCCATACATCAGCAACGGATCGTTGTGTTACTGCGATCCTGCAACCCGGCATCGCAGGATCGGCAAAATTCAACATGTTGGATTTCATAGATATGCCGATCACGATCAAAAAATGGTCATGATTGGCACATCGGTGAAATTTAACATGTAGAATTTCACTGATCATGCGACGGATTGCGGAACATCGATCCGGCGTTTCCGATCGCAGAATCGCGAGATCGGGCGTCAGATGTCAAATTGCACTTACCTGCTATCCGCAGGTTCATCTAGGTCACTTCTTATTGGCAGACACTATACCTTCAGCAAAAAAGGATAGGACTAGTCATCGATCATCGATGGTTAGCAATCATCAATGGTCTGATGGTAATGGTTAGTGTTTTAACCATTGATGGCTAGTGTCAGCTGCAGGCGTCGGCTGTGCATGTGCAGAGCTGAACCATTTGACGGCTCAACCATCAGTGGGTTTTTTTTAGCCAATGGTTAAAAAACCTCAACTATCGATGGCAGAGTCATTGATGGTCATCCCTAAAAGAGGAAGGGAAGGAGTGAAGAGGGCAGAAGTTACAGACAGGGGAGGTGGGAAGAAGTACAGAGAAAGAGGAAAAGTAGGTTGTGAAAGGGACGGGGGAAAAGTGGGTGGTTGGGGTGAAGGGGTGAAGCAGGTGGTGAGATAGATATAATAGCAGGGGTAAATGAGACATAGATATAATAGAGGGGTAAATGAGACATAGATATAATAGCAGGGGTAAATGAGATAGATATAATAGCAGGGGTAAATGAGACATAGATATAATAGCAGGGGTAAATGAGACATAGATATAATAGCAGGGGTAAATGAGATAGATATAATAGCAGGGGTAAATGAGATAGATATAATAGCAGGGGTAAATGAGACATAGATATAATAGCAGGGGTAAATGAGACATAGATATAATAGCAGGGGTAAATGAGATAGATATAATAGCAGGGTTAAATGAGACATAGATATAATAGCAGGGGTAAATGAGACATAGATATAATAGCAGGGGTAAATGAGATAGATATAATAGCAGGGGTAAATGAGACATAGATATAATAGCAGGGGTAAATGAGACATAGATATAATAGCAGGGGTAAATGAGACATAGATATAATAGCAGGGGTAAATGAGATAGTTATAATAGCAGGGGTAAATGAGACATAGATATAATAGCAGGGGTAAATGAGACATAGATAGATATAAAAGCAGGGGTAAATGAGATAGATATAATAGCAGGGGTAAATGAGATAGATATAATAGCAGGGGTAAATGAGACATAGATATAATAGCAGGGGTAAATGAGACATAGATATAATAGCAGGGGTAAATGAGATAGATATATTAGCAGGGGTAAATGAGACATAGATATAATAGCAGGGGTAAATGAGATAGAAATAATAGCAGGGGTAAATGAGCCATAAATATAATAGCAGGGGTAAATGAGACATAGATATAATAGCAGGGGTAAATGAGACACATACACACAGAGGGGAGATAAGAAAGAACAGACCCACATAAAGTGGTGACTGAAGGACAGTGGGCTGTTAGGGATGCGCACGCTGGGGGAAGGATGGAGAAATGCAGACAGTAGACAATATGTTGCAGTTTCAAAAGTACGCGCTGATATAATTTGGGATATGACACTCGACAAAATAAAATCTTTCAATGTTCAGGCTCACAGCAATGATACATCTACAGTACAGTAATACAGACTATGCCTTGATGGCGTGTTTTTTATTTCATCTCCAATTCTCAAGTACCTCCAAAAGGTCATGTTTTCTTTGGTCATGCACAGGTGAGTCAATCTATTTTGCTAGGTCAGTAATAATACCACTTGTTTCCACAGCCATCCTGAAAACATGACCTGTTGGCAGTACTTGGGGATTTACTTTTACAATTCTGCACTAGGGGTCTCCAAACCTGGGTTACCAGGTCGCATTATCTCACTTTTGTCTTTTTGGAAGCAATCATTGGCTACATGCAACTTGAAGGTTGGAGACCCCATCGGGTATTAATCAATCTCCCCGTGGTAAACACAACCACTATCGGACAATGGTGTGGATCCAAAGAGTATTTTTTTTTTTACCCACAAGGTCAGTGTAACTACTGAGTATTAACTTTAATTCAGATTTTTTTTGGGGGGGGGAGGGCGAAATTAAGGAAGACCAAGATTTCAATACTTATCACACAGAGGATTTCAAGGGTGAGGGTCGGGAAACCCTATTTCTCTGATGATATATATCGTATATAGATCTGCAAAATGGCTACAGTGCCACCTCCAACAGCCAATTTGTGTTTTCTATATTTCTTAAAATACAGCCAATTGTTTCACTAGGAACCGGTGACATCATGAATATTAGTGAATCCTCATGAATATGGGCTCAACCCACAAAATGTCTTTTTCACAAAGAGCCATAAGCTAATAGTAATCAGGCTGGCTTCCTTGTTAATGTATTTTGGCAATGAAAGCTTTCCAAAGCTCTAATGTACGTATATCAGAACAAATCAGCACTCCCTATTATACTTCTGGCATATGAATACCTGTAACAGAATCTCCATGTTATTTGTACAGCTAGTTACAATGAGGACTACAAAGATCACGGGAATCTGAGATGGGTTTCTCACTTCTATTACAAGCAAATACTCCCATGATTAGTAATGTTGCAATACAATAACTCTACACAAAGCAGCATAGTGATGTTTAAATGTTTGGATTCCTTTATCCTTGTTCATATATGGGTGCTGCACCGCGGTGGGTTGTATTGTATGACCACAATCGTATTTTGGTTTTAGACAATGATGGTGGCTATTGTATCCTTTCTTAGCTTATATATCATTATAAAATATAACATTTCATGGTTATTTTATTGCATTTGTAATGTAAAAAAACATGACCGCACAAACTAGCCTAGCATCGCTCAAAAAGGGTGGTGGGGGGATTAAAAGTGATCTCCGTGAAGTGCCCGAGAACCGGTCAGAATGCGGGCACTTTGCGGCCACCATCAGCTTGGTGATTTGCACAGCCGTATTGCTACTGAACATTGGCGAAAATTGAATTGCCCCCAAAATGATCAAGGGGGTCAACTAAATTCTCAGTGATGTGCACAAATGCTTTCATTGCAGAGAATTATGGTATAGGCAAACACAAGGGTGAGGGGTTTCCAGTTGCCTGGTCATGAAGATGTGATGTCTGAAGTATTACGTACATGGCGCTTATAGGATGCAAACTATAGCTTGGTGTTAATTTGGCCTCTTCATGGCCAGGCCACACTAGGGGTTATATTTACTAACGGTCGATTTTAATCGATTTAAAATCCATCAAAATCGATCAACATCAAAGTTGTGTTTCTGGAGTTAAATCACACACTAACAGCCTATTTTTATTTTTTATTATTTATTAGTAATTAGTAAATGTGTAATAGTAAATGTGTGATCTAGCCCCAGAAACACAACATGGTTGTTGATCGATTTTTATCTATTTTTTTTTTTTTTTTTAATTTAGTATTTTTTATTGGAATTTACATAATACCAACACCCAATAAAAAGCAAGAACAAAAACATAAAACAATACAGATAAATCAACATAACAATTAAGTAGACACATAATAATGTGATACATATTTGAGCAATACATATATACCCCTAAGTTAACAGTATACTAAAATATATCGTCCCAACTATATAAAGATATTACACATATTATACATCAGAACTAATTTGGTACGGCTCAGTCCTAAGTACAAAAATATGCTAGCAACATAACACAATTAGGACATCTATTCCACAATATTATTAAACATATCACACAGTGATCAAATCCACCTTATCTTATTAACTAACAATACAATATAGGTAAATAAAAAAAGAGAGAAAAAGAAAAAATGTAAATGAAAGAGAGAAGAGAAGCTTTTTCTCCTGCCGAACAGTGGTACGGACCAATGCAAGCCATGCACAAAAGTCCGGACCCTGAGAGGTCGATTTTTATCTCTTTTAAATCGATTAAAGTCGACCTTTAGTAAATATACTCCTAGTTATTAAATCAAACATTTGGAAACCCCCTTATAGAAGCTCTGCATTTGCCTCTGGACAGAAATGATGCTACTTTCTGTTTAGACCAGGGATGGGGAACCTCAGGCCGGGGGTCGTATAAGGCCCCGGAATCATTTGGTCTGGCCCTCTGAGCTTTTTTCTGCTAGTCTCATCCAGCTAGCAGGGTGCCTAGAATGACACCATGCAGCCAGAATCTATACAGCATTGCCGCCTGGAGCACCCTTAGGATGCTTCTTATGGTCACACCACTGCCCTTACAGCTCCCCGGAGCATCCTCAGGATTCTCTGGGCATTGCTGTAATCACCGGCGATTGTGGACCCGCCCCTTGTGACATCACACGGAGGGGGTGGTGGCCTGCGAATAATATTATATATATCAAAATGGCCCTCGGCAGAAAAAAAGTTCCCCACCCATGGTTTAGATGAATGGGAGAAGGTCTACACCAAGGTGTTCTAAGAAAAAAGAATTCAGATACAGACTAAAAAGAGTCTGCAGGTTTCTCACTTACGTAACTACTACAGTAATTGCCAGCCTTTTTCTACAAAACTCTGCGTCCAAGTGTCTATAAATGACCCCTGACTATCAGTCTGTACCATACATGCCTACCCTCCCGGTTTTCGCGGGAGGCTCCCGATTTTTCGGGTAACCCCCCGCACCCCCGGAAGGGTAGGCAATTCTCCCGCATTCTGCCCACTTCCTAGTAAAGAATTAGGAGAATACCCGCGGCAATCGCGGGTCTCCGTGAAGGGGGCGGGGCTTAAGCTGTGATTCTGCATGAATCATAGCATTTGGCCCCGCCCCCTATGTAAATTGTGCCCAATCGCGGCAATTTACCGTGAGGGGGCGGGGCTTAATGACGTGAATCATCAAGCCCCGCCCCCATCGGCCCCCTGCTGCTTCTCTTACCCGGGCTTCTCCCGGGAAGAGAATATTAAAGGTAGGCAACCCTGGTCTGTACTGCTGTCTGTCATGCATACTATGGGACTTATTCTTTGTACAAAATATATATTGCTGTACTCAGGGCCGGATTAAGGTCTGTGGGGGCCCTGAGCAATAAACTGGTGGGGGCCCCTATCAATAAAATTATCAAAGTAATATATTGGCGATGTAATAAAAAAGTATAATGTCTTTGCGTGTGTGTATATACATATATATATTTGAACGTAAAATCCCATTATACAGTACTACATTTTAAAGCAAATGTAATAAATGGAGTTTCAAGTGAAAATATATATATATATATATATATATATATAATAAACTGGAGTTTTAAATGCAAATATAATATATATATATATATATATTTATACAGTAATGAAGTGTCTGTGTGTATATATATATGTATATATATATATATACACACATGAAGTGTGTGTATGTATATATATATATATATATATAACGGGTTTCAAATGCAAACATATATATATATATGTGTACACATGCAGTGTATGTGTGTATATATATATATATATATATATATATACATACTGTACATGCAGTGTGTGTATATATATATATATATACATGCACATGCAGCATATATATATATATATATACATACACATGCAGTACATATATTTATATGTATATATATATATATATATATATATATATATACACACACACACACATTTCCTATACATGCACACAGACTCACTGCGCTCTACTCCAAGCCCGGTGAAATGCTGAGGCTGAGTTAACAATCAGCATCCAAGCCAGCTGCTCTGCCTGCCTTACACCATCTCTATCAGACACGCACTGCAGGCAGCTTGGGCTCCAGTCACAGTCTCGCGAGATTTGGCTTCATAAAATCACGAGACTGTAACCGCAGGGAAGCTCCTCGGCAGCTGCTGTAAGTGAACAGCTGAGCTGCCGAGGACTGTAACTGAGACAGCTAAATGCGGTGCTCCATTTTTTTTTAGTTATTAGTAGTTGCCGGGGGCTGAGTAATGTGTGTGGGGGCCCCCTATGTGTGGGGGCCCTGGGACGACCGCCCCCTTCACCCCCCCCCTATAATCCGGCCCTGGCTGTACTGTACATGAGTACCAAAATTTGTAGCACATTCACTTAACTGAGACAATTAAACATGAACACATACATAGATAACACATACATAGATAACACATACATAGATAACACATAGATGGGTAACACATTCATAGATAACACATACATAGGTATCACATACATAGATAACAATGCATACATAGATAATACATACATAGATAACACATACATAGATAACACATAGATGGATAACACATACATGGATAACACATACATGGATAACATATAGATAGATAACACATACATAGATAACACATACATAGATAGCTCATACATAGATAACACATACATAGATAACACATACATAGATAACACATAGATGGATAACACATAGATGCATAACACATACATAGATAACACATACATAGATAACACATACATAGATAGCTCATACATAGATAACACATACATAGATAACACATACATAGATAACACATAGATGGATAACACATACATATATAACACATACATAGATAACACATACACAGATAACACATACATAGATAACAAATACATGGATAGCACATACATAGATAACACATACACAGATAACACATACATAGATAACACATACACAGATAACACATACATAGATAACAAATATATGGATAGCACATACATAGATAACACATACATAGATAACACATACATGGATAGCACATACATAGATAACACATACATAGATAACACATACATAGATAGCACATACATAGATAGCACATACATAGATAACACATACATAGATAACACATAGATAGATAACACATACATAGATAACACATACATAGATAACACATACATGGATAGCACATACATAGATAACACATACATAGATAACACATACATAGATAACACATACATATATAACACATACATAGATAACACATACATGGATAGCACATACATAGATAACACATACATAGATAACACATACATAGATAACACATACATATATAACACATACATAGATAACACATACATGGATAGCACATACATAGATAACACATACATAGATATGCTTATCAGGATGCTTATATCTTGTGGGTGCTGGAGCACAAATTCAACAATACATGGTGATATGCATTAGATTGGCTGATTGCATATTGACGTTTCCAGCTGATGGTACTGTGGTCTCTATTTAAGAACGGGCCGTAATCCCCTCTAACACTCGCTAAAGGCATTATGAGCTTTGGGCCTGATTCAGCAGAGGACGCTAATGCGATCACAACTGCGATTTTGCACAGAATGCAGCTGCGAATATATACTAATGGCTGCCAAAGCACAGCCGGCATAACAACACCCACTGCTACCTTTACATATACATCCAATGTCACACTCCTGCGTAAACATCGGTACCATCGACGCACATCAAGCAGTCACACAGCATTTAAAGCAGGTCTGACCAGCCGCATACGCTGCAGCGCTCCTGACACGCAGAGAGCTCTCATACTGCGAATGCAGCCGCGAAGACTACTTTATGTCGCCTGTGTTTACCTAACCACCCCCCCAGTTACCTACCCAAACGCTGAACACATGACACTCGCTTTGCAAATGGATCCTCTGTGCGTACGCAATCACAAAGCAATCGCGACGTGCGCCCAGTGCGACTTGCAGTGGCAAAAAAAACCTGCTCGATCTGCGTAAATATCACCATTGCATCTGCTGCCCTTTGTTGTGTATTTAGCAAACCCCGATAAGCTTTGCTTACCACTGATTGTCACTGTACCGCTTATGGGGACCCAGTAAAAGCCTTTCCGGCTTCAGCGAAGTTTTCCCGGCTTTGGGGAGACCCTGCTGGGTGAAAGTGTAATGTGTATGTGCACACGGCCATCTCATGTGTGTATTAAGGTGCCCACACACTAGGCATTCAGGTCACGATCCGATATTGTGTCCGATTTCTCCCCCTGCAGCTGTGGGCACGATTTGGTGTTAAAAAACTATCCAAATTGCCCCACGATCTATCGTGCATCCTATACTATTCCAGTGCATCGTGACTGAGATTATCAGATCTTGCCTCCAGCAGGCAAGATCTGAAGATGCGATGTACAACCAGCGGGTACGCGCATCGGCATCGTAATCGTGAGTAGAGACTCACGATTAGGACATATTTTACACGATCTGTCGTCCCAATGCTTCGGAATCGGGCTGATCATGTAAAATATTGCCTAGTGCATAGGCAAAAGCAGGGGGGGTTCCGGTTGCCTGGAAACCCCCCTCCCTAGCCCACATCATGATGCACACAATTGAAATTGTTGCATACAAAAGTTACATGTTATTAAGATGCCCTTAGTGTCACAAATGAAATTATTAGCTCGACCTGTTGATCTTTTAAAATGTGTCAGTCAGTAATGAATATACTTGTGCACCAACTAGAAGATCAGGAAAACATGTACTGTTGGGGGTGCACTGATACAGACCATCTATAGGGTCAATTATTAATACTGTATAATAATACATTATCAAGCACATAAGGAGACCAATCTGTACATATATGTCCAGGGCAGTGCAAGGTTCTTTTTCTGCCCCTCCAGATTCCCGAACTTGCTGAAATGATCTGTAATGGAGCCCACATCTGAAATAAAAACATTTAGCTGAGACAGGATGGCCCTACTTCCTCATAGAATGGCTTACTGTAATTGCTGGTCCTGTATACTTCAGAATTATTACATACTGTACACTACTGTAAACTGTACTTCGCATGTCGTATATTATAGCTGGTTTAGTGCTGAGTATGCCCTCTTCATGGACTGACCACACTTGCTTTAAAATCAAGCATTTGGAAACCCCTCTCTAGAAATCCTGCGTTTGCCACTGTAGTGTGTGGGCACCTTTACTCAGCAGCCTTTCGCTAGCAGCAGCAGGCTGTTGGCGACAGAGTGTTGGATGGCACAGAGGAGGGGCACACTGCAGGGCCTCACCAGAGAGGTAAGTTATGTGCGCATGCACGAGACCCGGCGAGCGACGGGCTTTCCATCGCTCGGGGTCTTGCACCAAAGGGGGCGTGCTGTCGATGTTGAATGACAGCACGCCCCCTTTGGTGGGCGTGCCGGGGGCATGCCTGCCAGACGGAGGCGTTCCCATGGGAACGCCTACCGTCTGCAGCCGGCCCCACTGACATCACTAGTGATGTCAGTGGGAGTGATTTTGGCTCTGATCACTCCAGGGCTTGTGGCTGGGAAACCCGACCGCAGGGTTTCCCTCGCAAGTCCGATGGTCGCGATGGTCAAGACCATCGCGACCATCTTTTTGGACGCTCGTATATGCTGTGGGTGGTGACCCACAGCTCTACGAGCGTCCAGGAGGACGCTCCATTTTAATGGTGGAAGGCCCTGATTCAGAGCGAGCGCTCTATTATATGATGTTGCATCTATACTTTTACTAACATTTTCAATTACTGCAGGAAAAATAATAATTCCTATTTAATCTTTAGAATGTTGAATTACCCCAAATATTTAATTCAATTTGTGATCGTACAGTAGGTAAACACATTTTATAAGGAACATGCAACTTTTGTATTTATTAATAACTGTCAAGATCATATAATCTAGTCTATAAGATTCATTATATTATGTACAAATGAGGCAATGCAACTTTAGCAACAATACGGTCAAGCCCAGTCTCTATGTTATAGCTATGCTTTCCATACACCTTCTCTGCGCTTTTCGTGGGGCGTTAGCATACATATTATGACCAATTGCACCCCAGGCTCCTATACTACTGCTTGAGCTCGACACATTTGGAGTAGGGGTGAGCGGGTTCGGATTTCTGAAATCCGAACCCCCCCGAGCCCCCCCGATCCGAGTCCGATCCGAGTCAGGCTCGACTTTTCCCGCCTGACTCGGATCTGAAATCGAGGCAAAACGTCATCATCCCGCCTTCCGAGTCTCGCGGGTTTTGGATCCTATATAAGGTACCCGCGTCGGCGCCATTTTCTCACTCGGCTGTGGACAGTGAAGAGGGAGGGTGGGAGTTAGGGCTGTGTAGTGTAGTGTAGTGTAGTGCTGCTGTTGTCCACTACTTCAAAGTCCATAGGGGCTGGCTGTGTTGTGCTGTGCTGCTGTTGTTAATAGGGGCTGTGTCCACTACTTCAAAGTCCATAGGGGCTGGCTGGACTGTGTTGTGCAGTCAGTTCTCCATAGGGGCTGTGTCCACTCCAAAGTCCTGTGCAGTGTCCCAGTCCTAAAGGAGTGCTGTAGTGTTGTCCAGGGGGTGCTCTGTCCATCAGGGGTGCTCCCCCCAAGTGCTAAAAAAATAATATATTTTCTGTGTTTGTGAATTGTGTGCGCAGTAGCCGCACGTGCATCAACAAAGTAGTGCCAAGCGTGCGCCTGTGTCATAAGTAAAGGGCCGGCTGGCTTGACCGTTAAAGGGTGCTGTAACCCCCGAAAGTACACTCCAGTCCAAACCAAAAAAAAATTATTTTCTGTGTTTGTGAATTGTGTGCGCAGTAGCCGCACGTGCATCAACAAAGTAGTGCCAAGCGTGCGCCTGTGTCATAAGTAAAGGGCCGGCTGGCTTGACCGTTAAAGGGTGCTGTAACCCCCGAAAGTACACTCAAGTCCAAACCAAAAAAAAAATTATTTTCTGTGTTTGTGAATTGTGTGCGCAGTAGCCGCACGTGCATCAACAAAGTAGTGCCAAGCGTGCGCCTGTGTCATAAGTAAAGGGCCGGCTGGCTTGACCGTTAAAGGGTGCTGTAACCCCCAAAGTACACTCCAGTCCAAACCAAAAAAAAAATTATTTTCTGTGTTTGTGAATTGTGTGCGCAGTAGCCGCACGTGCATCAACAAAGTAGTGCCAAGCGTGCGCCTGTGTCATAAGTAAAGGGCCGGCTGGCTTGACCGTTAAAGGGTGCTGTAACCCCCAAAGTACACTCCAGTCCAAACCAAAAAAAATATTATTTTCTGTGTTTGTGAATTGTGTGCGCAGTAGCCGCACGTGCATCAACAAAGTAGTGCCAAGCGTGCGCCTGTGTCATAAGTAAAGGGCCGGCTGGCTTGACCGTTAAAGGGTGCTGTAACCCCCAAAGTACACTCCAGTCCAAACCAAAAAAAATATTATTTTCTGTGTTTGTGAATTGTGTGCGCAGTAGCCGCACGTGCATCAACAAAGTAGTGCCAAGCGTGCGCCTGTGTCATAAGTAAAGGGCCGGCTGGCTTGACCGTTAAGGGTGCTGTAACCCCCGAAAGTACACTCCAGTCCAAACCAAAAAAAAATTATTTTCTGTGTTTGTGAATTGTGTGCGCAGTAGCCGCACGTGCATCAACAAAGTAGTGCCAAGAGTGCGCCTGTGTCATAAGTAAAGGGCCGGCTGGCTTGACCGTTAAAGGGTGCTGTAACCCACAAAGTACACTCCAGTCCAAACCAAAAAAAAAATTATTTTCTGTGTTTAGCCGCACGTATATATCAAATCGATATAACATAAATGGAGGACCAAACTTTCTCCGATAAAAATAAAATAGAGAAAGATCAAGAACCACTTCCTCCTAGTGCTGAAGCTGCTGCCACTAGTCATGACATAGACGATAACATGCCATCAACGTCGTCTGCCAAGGCCGATGCCCAATGTCATAGTAGAGGGCACATACAATCCCAAATGGCAAAGTTCAGGAAAATGACCTTGAAAAAGACATTTAAATCAGCTGAAGAGAAACGTAAACTTGCCAATATGCCATTTACGACACGGAGTGGCAAGGAACTGCTAAGGTCGATCCCTAGTATGTTCATGACTAGTGGTTCAGCTTCACATGACGATGGAAGCCCTCCTCCCACTAAAAAAATCAAAAGAGTTAAGCTGGCAAAAGCACAGCGAAGAACTGTGCTTTCTAAGAAGATATCACAAATCCCCAAGGAGAGTCCAAGTGTGGTGGTGGTTGCGATGCCTGACCTTCCCAGCACTGGACGGGAAGAGGTGGCTCTTTCCACCATTTGCACGCCCCCTGCAAGTGCTGAAAGGAGCACCCACAGTCCACTTGCTGATATGCAAATTGAAGATGTCACTGTTGAAGTACAACAGGATGAGGATACTGGTGTAGCTGGCGCTGAGGAGGAAGTTGGCGAGGAGGATTCTGATGGTGATGTGGTTTGTTTAAATCAGGCTCCGGGGGAGACAGTTGTTGTCCGTGGGATGAAAAAGCCCATCACGGTCATGCCTGGGCAGAAGACCAAACATTCCACCTCTTTGGTCTGGCAATATTTCTATCCAAATCCGGACAACAACTGTCTTGCCATATGTACCATATGTAAAGGTGAAATAAGTAGGGGTAGGGACGTCAACCACCTAGGAACATCCTCCCTTATACGGCACCTGCAGCGCGTTCATAAAAAGTTACTGTCAAGTTCAGAAACTTTGGCTAAGACCGTAAGCAGTCCAGGGACACCTAAATCCCGTTGTCCTGTTGTATCCAAGCGCCTGCAAACCACACCGTCAACTCCCTCCTCGTCAATTTCCTCCTTAGTCAGGATCGGAAGTAGTCCTGCAGGCCATGTCACTGGCATGACTGACTCTCCTATCCGGGATTCCTCTGGAGGATCCTGCATTGCTACGCCTACTGCTGCCGCTGCTGCTGTTGCTGCTGCTGGGAGTCGTTCATCATCCCAGAGAGGAAGTAGGAACACCACTACTTTTACTAAACAATTGACCCTCCAACAGTCCTTAGCGAGGAGGATGAAGTACGACAGCAGTCATCCTGAAGCAAAACGTATAACTGAGGCCTTGACTGCTATGTTGGTGTTAGACGTGCGTCCGGTATCCGCCATTAGTGCAGTGAGATTTAGACAATTGATGGAGGTAGTGTGTCCCCGGTTCCAAATCCCGTCTAGATTCCACTTCACTAGGCAGGCGATACAGAGACTGTACAGAAACGTCAGAAAAAGTGTACTCAGTGTCCTGAAAAATGCCGTTGTACACAATGTCCACTTAACCACGGACATGTGGACAAGTGGAACAGGGCAGACTAAGGACTATATGACTGTGACAGCCCACTGGGTAGATGTATCACCTTACGCAGCAACAGCAGCAGCGTCACCAGTAGCAGCATCTCAGAAACGCCAGCTCGTTACAAGGCAGGCTACGCTGTGTATCACCGGTTTCAGTAAGAGGCACACCGCCGACAACCTCTTAGAGAAACTGAGGGAAATCATCGCCCAGTGGCTTACCCCACTTAGACTCTCCTGGGGATTTGTGATATCTGACAACGCCACCAATATTGTGCGGGCATTACATCTGGGCAAATTCCAGCACGTCCCATGTTTTGCTCACACAATAAACTTGGTGGTGCAGAATTTTCTGAAAAGCGACAGGGGCGTGCAGGAGACGCTTTGGGTGGCCCGAAAAATTTCTGGCCACTTTCGCCATTCAGCGACTGCGTGCCGAAGACTGGAGCGCCAGCAAACACTCTTGAACCTGCCCCGCCATCACCTGAAGCAAGAGGTTGTGACGCGGTGGAACTCAACCCTCTATATGCTTCAGAGGATGGAGGAGCAGCAAAAGGCCATACAAGCCTATACATCCACCTATGACATAGGCAAAGGAGGGGGTATGCACCTGACTCAAGCGCAGTGGAGAATGATTTCCGTGTTGTGCAAGGTTCTCCAGCCCTTCGAACTTGCCACACGTGAAGTCAGTTCAGACACAGCCAGCTTGAGTCAGGTCATTCCCCTCATCAGGCTTTTGCAGAAGCAGCTGGAGAAAGTGAAGGAGGAGCTAAGATGGAGCGATTCCGCTCGGCATGTGGGACTTGTGGATGAAGCCCTTCATTCGCTTTGCCAGGATTCCAGGGTGGTCAATCTGTTGAAATCAGACCACTACATTTTGGCCACCGTGCTTGATCCTAGGTTTAAAGCCTATGTGGTGTCTCTCTTTCCGGCCGACACAAGCCTGCAGAGGTGCAAAGACCTGCTGGTGAACACACTGTCAGCTGAAGCGGAACGTGACACGTCAACGGCTCCTTCTTCATTTTCTCCCGCAACTGGGGCTGCCAGGAAAAAACTTAGGTATCCTAAGCAACCCGCTGGCGGTGATGCAGGGCAGGCAGGACCAAGTTTGGACATCTGGTCCGGACTGAAGGACCTGGCAACAATTTCTGACATGTCTACTGTCACTGCATATGATACTGTCACCATTGACAGAATGGTGGAGGATTACATCGGTGACAGCATCCAAGTAGGCATGTCAGACAGTCCATACCTGTACTGGCAGGAAAAAGAGGCAATTTGGAGGCCCCTGTACAAGCTGGCTCTATTTTACCTGAGTTGCCCCCCCTCCAGTGTGTACTCCGAAAGAGTGTTTAGTGCAGCCGGGAACCTTGTCAGCGAAAGGCGTAGGAGGTTGCTTCCACAGAATGTGGAGAAGATGATGTTCATCAAAATGAATTATCAGCTCTTCCAGGGAGACCAGCCTCCAGAAGGTACAGAGGGACCTGTGGTGGTGGATTCAAGTGGGGACGAGTTAATACTTTGTGAGGATGAGGATGTACACACTGAAGAGGGTGAGGAATCGGTGGATGAGGAGGATGAGGATGACATCTTGCCTCCGTAGAGCCAGTTTGTGCAGGGACACATTAATTGCCAGCTTGTTTTGTGGGGGCCCAAACGAACCAATCATTTCAGCCACAGTTGTGTGGCAGACCCTGGCGCTGAAATGATTGATTTGTTAAAGTGTGCATGTCCTGTTTATACAACATAAGGGTGGGTGGGAGGGCCCAAGGACAATTCCATCTTGCACTTCTTTTTTTTCTTTGCATTATGTACAGTTTGGGGCCTAGTTTTTCTAACTGCCATCCTGTCTGCCACTGCAGTGTCACTCCTAGATGGGTCACGTGTTTGTGCCGCCCACTCGTGTCGCTTAGCATAGTCATCCAGCTACCTCGGTGCAACCTTTTGGACATGAAAACACTATTGTGAGGTGTGAGTTGTTCAGAATAGACTGGAAATGAGTGGAAATTAAGGTTATTGAGGTTAATAATAGCATAGGAGCAGAGAAACCAACAAATTCTGTGATTTTAGCTGTTTTTATGCTTTTTAAAAAAAAAATACAGATCCAAAACACAAAACCCAGAACCCAAAACACGGAAGGGTGGTTTTGGCAAAACCAATCCAGATCCAAAACACGAAGAAAGATCCAGATCCAAAACCAAAACACAAAACACGAAAAGTGGCCGGTGCACACCCCTAATTTGGAGATGCATCTGATACATAAATATGTTTTTTTACTTACATATGTGTAGAGCCCATTGCATGTCCACCTCTAATTCATCACCAGTATGAAATGAATACACCTGATTTAATATTAAGGGGTCTATTCAGCAATTATTTTTTTACATTAAAAATACGGAAACTATGATTTCCGTATTTTTTATGTAAATCCCCTATTCAGCAATGGGATAATGGAGAAGATAACGCAATTATCTTCTCCACTAATTCCCATCTCGCTGAGTACCGCACTGTAGGGATCACCCATTGATCTCTCTATTCAGCAAAGCAAAAAGTGTTAAATCACTCGATAAATATTTACTTTATATAACGCCATCTCAGAATGGCGTTACATGAAGAAAATACTTAAATATCCAGAAAACTGCAGGGACAGAGGAAAATATTCCCATAAGTCCCTGCAGCATCTTGTAAGCCCGCCCAGTCTCCGTCCCTGCTTCCCGGTGACTGGCGACAGGTAAATCACTCTAAAGCCTTTTAAACCTCCCGAACTTGATTGATATGTGTATACAGGCTATATACTAGCCTTTATACATGTATATTTATATGCGATTATATTTAACATTTATATATAGATGTTAAATATAAAAGCACATAAATATACATGTATACAGGCTAGTATAACGCCTGTATACACATGTCAATCAATTTCGGGAGGCTGGAGCTGTACTTACCCCCGTCGGTGGTCACTGCAAGCAGGGAGGGAGACTGTTCCTGAGCGCATGACTGAGCATGCGCAGGGAACAAACAGAAGGGATTGTTTCAGAATTCCGATAACAATCCCTTCTGTGACATCGCAGGGACAACGTGTTACCGCAACCGCTGTCCCTGGTCAATATATTGCTGCCTAGCTTACATATTTTATCATAATTGATAACATTTTGTGACGATGTTGCCCGATAATATTCTGGGCAACATCGTTACTCTTGCTGAATAGACCCCTTAAAGCTATTTACTAACGTTTGTATCATTGTATCTGTCCTAATGTTTGGGGAGTTTTCATCTGCTGACGTTTTATTTCTTTACCCCAAATACTCTCGGAGGCACGATCATCAGCCGTCATTTTCTGGCAAAGATCATCTTCTCCTGAGCTGTGACGTAGGATGTTTGTAAGAATCCCAGTAATAAGTTATCAGGGCTCTTGGTGGATGCGTAACATCTGTCTTTGTCTTCTTAAAGAGAATGCCAAAGGCAATGGCAACATCTGACACAATGTAGCGCGTACAGTTTGTGCAAGGACTCTCTGACCCATATTTGAAAAGTAGGAGCATTTGATCTGAGATGGCATGGTAACCTCATTTCCAGGGACTTAACAATGTATCTCTATTAATGTAGCCATTTCTAGTGAAGGAAAGACGAAGAGACATCTCATAATTTATAAAATGTCCATGCAGTTCCAATCTTTCTGATTTTCTTGCCCCGAGGACCCGCAAATTCTCCAGCAGTGTTTGGTGTCTGACAACGACAGGGGGGGGGGAGTATTTGGAATAAGAAAGTAATATGTTGGGTCCTCTCAACACAGCTCAGTCTGTTAGTTTCTTTCATTTGCAATATATTTATGTCTTAAGATCAGAGAAGATCAGTTTACAAACTTTTCATGGTAGATGCTGACCATGGCCCTCATTCAGAGCCACTCGTAAGCGGCAGTACGCTCGTTCCGAGCGATATTTGCACATCTGCGCATGCGTATGGTTTTTAGTACGCATGCGCGAACCAGTCAGTGCGGCCGAAAATCGTTTGTTCGCTATATAGCGAGTGCCTGCTAATTTGAGTGACAGAATGAGGCGTATGTGGGTGGTAACAGGGGAAGGTGCTTGAAAAGGGGGAGTGGAGATCAGAACGCAGGCGTGCTTAAAGGTCAAAGCGGGCGTTTTATTTGTGTGCATAATTAATACAGCAGCGTCATTCACCACGTCACTGGGTTATTTTATAGTCAGAACTGCTCGCAATATTGTGGTTGAAAAAACCAACCACAAGAATAGTGAGCAGTTCATACGCTGTTCGATGTACTCGATTAATCTAATAAATAGCGGACATGACGTATGATGCGAGCGGCCAGGGGGCGTTTTTAGCAAATAAACGAGCGTATGTTTTGCTCGCTCGTTCAGACATGGAGGCGGCAACAGATCGCAAAGAGCGAACGGTTCATTTGAATAGCCACCCCCTTTTTATGAACGAGCGAGCGCTAATTGCGAGCGGCTCTGAATGAGGGCCCATGTCTGTTGCCAGGATGGTTTCTTGTTAAAGGCTTGGATGACGGCTACACTTTTTGAGTCGTACCCCAACCGTTGAGTCCCTGAACCAGTGTTAGCAGGCCTTACAAGATTCTTAGAGACACGATGAGCCTGGAAATGTTATGTTACTTGTGATCCTGATAGCATCCTGCCAGATACAAAGTTGGCTGTGCATACTGTTAAGAGGGAAGGTAAATCTGTATATACCGTAAGTGGAAACATAGGGTGTCCTTGTTGTATAATATTGATTTTGAACATTTATATGCACTGATTTAGCAAATACAGCTAATATGGCGTCCTGCCGTCTTTAGAACCTTGAGCAACATAAGCCGGTAGTGGGGCTCTGTAGTAGTTGTTAGTAAATATCATAGCAGTTCTATTACTCAGCGTTATAGTTGAAGTCACAGTTGGCATTGGGGTTAGTGTTGCTGCCTAACAGCACTAAAATCAGGGCTGTATTTACCCATGGCCAGACCCCTAGGCTTTCTGGTATTGCGGGCCCCCCTGGCACGTCAATCTTTTTGCCACACTACAGCTGACAGCCTGACCCTGGTACGGTAGGGTGTTCCACTGTCCGTATCCCCCATAGTGGTGATATCTCCCTGTGGCGTGTCTGCAGTGCAGCGTCTACTGATAGTGCAGTCACACACTGGCAATGGGTTGTGTAAGGTGACCCTTGCTCTTCCTGTACGGTGTGCACAGTATACGTCTCCCTCACCCTGAATGAGGTAGTCAGGGTTTTGGATGTACTTGTGTGCAGGGGTGCCGAGATGGGGGGGAGCGGGTACTAATTACCCGGGCTAGCTGGAGGGGCCCGGCAGGGGCACGGGTCCAGCACCTCTCCCCCTCCCTCTTACGTCACAGCAACCCAGCACACGCTGCTGTGTGCTGGGCTGCACTGAGAGAGTGCTCGTGGCTGCTAAAGCAGCAGCCGGAGCAGTCTCCTATGCCTATGGGGGGAGCGATCACGCAGATCGCGCCCTCTTTGGCTGTGCGCCGGGCTGAGGGGCACACAGCGCCCCCCTCTGCTGCAAATATTTTTTTTTCTAAGGGGGCGTGGACACGCCTCAAGCGATTAGGCCATGCCCCCTGTTAATTGGGCCTGGCGCGACTGTCAGCGCCGTGCTTGTGTGTGTGTGTCGGGGCGGTGTCCCACACTATGCACTTACCAGTAGGCTGCAGCGTCCATCCTGGGGTGGGCACCCTGGATCTTCAATCCAGTTGGCTCCATCCCTATACCTGGGTATCCTTGCTCTGCGGGATCTTCTGTCCCTGTGTGTGCTGAAGTCTGGAGAGAGAACTTCCACCAGGTAGTGGCGGTGATGGCGGCAGTCACATGTCCACTCATGGAGGTGTAACATCCCTGACGCTGGTGCGTCACCCCCAGTATGCCATAATCTATATATGGCAGGAATTGACTATGAAAATATATGTGTACTGTATGTCGGAATACCACTTTTTGGAAAAAAAAAAAAACTAGGGTACACTTAAAATCCTTATAGAGCTGAATTTGCGCATAGTACAAGAGTTTTCGATGTTTCTATGTAACCCAGTACTGCGTCAGCCTCTCCCTGCCTGCTGCATCACACACCAGGATGTGAATCTGGAGAAATAAACAGAGCGAGAACATAGGACATAGTAACCCCAGTATTACACTGCAGTCAAACTATACTTAATTGGCCCCAGCAGTATTCCACAACTCTTCAGATACATCAATGTGCTGCTCTCCTAGAACTTTAGATGCGTTACCATCTGTCAGCCACGATACAGCAAGTGAAAGCTGAGCTTGTGAGGGTAAAAACTACCCTGCTGGCATCACGCATCTCACACTCCCATCAACTGTAGTATGTAATAAAGCAGCATACAGGAGACATAAAGTAACAATACATTATGCACACTTCAGTCTACATAACTCCAGCTCGTTACAGTAAATCGATTACCAGAGACCACCAGAGCAGACCCTTCAAACAGGACCTTGATACCCTGTACCCTGGCTATGTTATGAATCTAAGCCAAATACATATAGTAAGTAATAAACTACTGGCCCACTGTTCTGAAGACCCTAATAATAATAATAATAATCATTTAATAATAATAATAATGATGATGATATTATTATCATCATCATAAATCATTTAAAAGGTGACACAAAGGGTCTGCAAAGCTGTACAAAGCATACAGCAAAACTGTGCACTAAATGCCCATACAGAACATGACCCAATAACATACAGCTACAAAGAGCAGAATAAACAGCATCGAGGTACAAGGCTGAGCAGCTCACAATGGGCCCTGATCCAGAGGTGGACGCTACTGCGGCTGCGCCGTTGTCTCTTTATACTAATGCCACACCATCGGAGATGGCGCCTACTCTATGGCAGGTGTAATTTCTCTGTTTGAACATGGCTGCCGGGGTCAGGGTACTACAACATGCCCACGTCTGGCCTGCCATCCCTGTTACCTCCCTGAAATGCTCACCGAGATTGCACGGATCTGATTGCAGTTTCGACACTGCGTCCACCTCTGAACAGAGCTGGATTAACACCCTATGGGGCCCTAGGCAACATATCGGTCTGGTTCCCCATCCTCCATTAACATTATGGCGGCAGCCGGCAACAGAAATCTTGTGGCCTGGTACACCCTTCCCCAGGTACAAGCTGGTCGAGTTGAGACTTTTCTTACCTATATGGTGGTTTCTTTGGAACGGGAACCTCTGAAGAAATCGTTCCTCCCTGGGCAGATGGTAATTTCAGTCAGTTTTCACTATTCATGTAGGTGACCACAGGATCTGGTAGATGCCTGTTTGTTTATGAATATAACCAATGAGTTCAAACAAAAATAACCCAGAAAAACCCAGGCATGTCTGTCCGTTTAAACGCCGTTGCATGGGCGTGCATAAATTAGCCACTGCGATTACATGCGCAGCATGAGTACTCATTGCGTGCTATTAGACTTGCAGTGTCTGCGGCTGGTCAGACCTGGTGTAAATGCTGCGTGACGGGCCGTTGTGCGCCGATGGTACCGATGTTTAAGCAGGAGTGCGAGGTTGGACGGATGTGAGAAAGCAGCAGTGGGTGTCTCTATGCCCGCTGAGCTGTGGCAGGCAGCGTATTTTCGCTACTGCGTTGTGTGCGAATTCGCAGCTGCGATCACCATTCCGGTCCGTACTGAATGAGGCCCACAGTCAGTTGAAACCACAATAAGCTGAACGGTGTCAAGATCCTCACTCTCAAAACTTCTATAAAATCTATTATAGGTGTTATGTTATCTAGTACTAGCTAGACTCCTCTCAGTGTTGGAGAGGCTGTGGAGAACTAGGCTCTTACATGTACATAGGGTGATCCTATCCTTAAGCCACTTGTATTCCTATAGTTACCTCCACACCCCCCTCTAAAAACCCATAGTCCTTTATTTGTAACTTTTTTTCACACCATCATAAAAATAGCCATGCAGCCTCTTCACCCCACCCCTCATATATCATACTAATATCCTCTTTCTCTTCTGCCAGTGGTGTATCATGGGGTCCTGGCGCCACCCCTTCTGTCTCACCAGCCAGCCCCCCTGTGCCTCACCAGCCAGCCGTCCTTCTGTTTCACCAGCTAGCCCTCTTATGTTTCATCAGGCAGCCCCCCTTCTGTCTCCCCAGCCAGCCCCCGTATGTTTCATTAGCCTGCACCTCCTTCTGTTTATTCAGGAAGGCCCCCTTCTGTCTCCCCAGCCTGCTCCCCTTCTGTCTTCTCAACCAGCTCCCCTTCTGTCTCCCCAGCCAGCTCCCCTTCTGTCTTCCCAACCAGCTCTCCTTCTGTCTCCCCAGCCAGCTCCCCTTCTGTCTCCCCAGCCAGCTCCCCTTGTCTCTCCAGCCAGCCCCCTTCTGTCTCCCCAGCCAGCTCCCTTCTGTCACCCCAGCCAGTCCCCTTTCTGTCACCCCAACCAGCTCCCTTCTGTCTCCCCAGCAAGCCCCCTTCTGTCTCCCCAGCCAGCTCCCCTTCTGTCTCCCCAGCCAGCTCCCTTCTGTTGCCCCAGCCAGCTCCATTCTGTCTTCCCAACCAGATCCCCTTCTGTCTCCCCAGCCAGCCCCCTTCTGTCTCCCCAGCCAGATCCCTTCTGTCACCCCAGCCAGTCCCCTTTCTGTCGCCCCAACCAGCTCCCCTTCTGTCTCCCCAGCAAGCCCCATTCTGTCTCCCCAGCCAGCTCCCCTTCTGTCTCCCCAGCCAGCTCCCTTCTGTTGCCCCAGCCAGCTCCCTTCTGTCTTCCCAACCAGCTCCCCTTCTGTCTCCCCAGCAAGCCCCCTTCTGTCTCCCCAGCCAGCTCCCCTTCTGTCTCCCCAGCCAGCTCCCTTCTGTTGCCCCAGCCAGCTCCCTTCTGTCTTCCCAACCAGCTCCCCTTCTGTCTCCCCAGCCAGCCCTCTTGTCTCCCCAGCCAGCTCCCTTCTGTCTCCCCAGCCAGCCCCCTTCTGTCGCCCCAGCCAGGCCCCCTTCTATCTCTCCAGCCCGTCCCCCGCATTCAGCTCCCACAGCCCACAGATACTTACCTTCTCTTGCACGTGACGTCATGGAGCCATATTCAAATAAAAACTTTATTCATTGTACCAGGCAGCCTGGACATCTACACTGGGTAGGAGCCAGAGGCGGGCTGGGGACTACAGTCCTGACCGTCCCACCCTGACTCTACCCAGTCTGCGGGTGGCACAACCGGACGGCGCCCCTCCCCTTCGACCGGCGCTCCTGGCGAGTGCCATCCTGGTAGGCCCCTGCTGCCAGACGCCCACAGTTGGCAACTCATAGCTGCAAAATATTGTCCACAGCTCCCATTTGTGGCAACAATCTCATATCATTATGATGAATGGTCTCCTCTTCTTTCTGTGCCAGCTGCAGAGCCTGAAGTAGCATCCTGGATAACAGACCTAGCAGTGTTAGGACACAGATTGAAAAGTGATAAGGTGCCAGCCAATCAGCTCCCAATTGTCATTTTTCAAACACAGCCTGTGAGATGGCAGTTAGGAGCTGATTGGCTGGCACCTTATCTCATTTAACTCTGGGCCTGATTCAGAGCCGCTCGTAAGCGGCCGCTCGTTCGCTCCGAGCGATATTCGCACATCTGCGCATGCATATGGGTCGTAATGCGCATGCGCCAACCAGTCATTGCGGTCGGAAATCGAGCGCTCGCAAAATAGCGAGTGCCTGCTAATTTGAGTGACAGGATGAGGCGTTTGTGGGTGGTAACAGGGGAAGGTGCTCGAAAACGGGGAGTGGTGATCCGAACGCAGGCGTGCCAAAAGGTCAAAACGGGCGTTTTAAGGGTGTGCATAATTAACAAAGCAGCGTCATCGACCATGTCACTTGGTTGTTTCTTAGCCTGAACTGTTCGCATGATTGCGGTAGGAAAATCCTACCACAAGCACTGCGAGCAGTTCAGACGCCTTTCGATGTACTCGATTAATCAAATAGATAACGGAGATGATGTAGGATGCGAGCGGCCAGGGGGCGTCTTTACAAAATAGCGAGCGCGTGTTTCGTTCGCTCGCTCAGACATAGAAGCGTCAACAGACCGCAAAGAGCGAGCGCTCAATTTAAATATCCGGCCACTTTTTCTGAACGAGCGAGCGCAAATAGCGTCCGGCTCTGAATCAGGCCCTCTGTCTCCGAACACCGCTTTGTAAATAGACCTCATAATGACAGAGAAGTATGAGGGACAAGAGCTGCCAAAAGAGCAATTGGAAAGCTACAATTCCAAAAGTGCCTGTGTAACAAGCAGAGATAAAATGTTCAAATATAAATAATTATAGAATGTCCAAAATTATACAAAACCTGTTATAGGTACATGCAGATTTACTACAGTATATACAGTGTATGTGTATTTTGGGTTTTGGATTGCATAAATTATATGATTTTAGCTGTTTTTATTTTTAAACTTTTCATCAATTTTTTTTTTTTAAACCAGATCCAAAATCAAAACACGAAGATGAGTCCAGATCCAAAATCAAAATACAGGGGTCAGCGCACATCTCTAATAAATACACAGACACAGACACATGCATTACATTGAAGAGGAGTATACAGAATAAAGAGACGGATCTTGTATCCACGTAATTGTTACACATTTTCTGACATCCAAAGATCCAGGTCAAATTTTACTGTACAATTAGAAGGCACTCCCTCCGTCTAAGACATATTCATGACCTATGTATCCGAGACCTAGCATTTATTAATAGAAATTTAATATATAGCGTGCCCATATTATGCAGCGCTTTACAGAGAACATTTAGTCATTCACATCAGTCCCTGCCCCAATGGAACTTATAATCTATATTATCTATCTACCACTTGTACATACTAGGGTTAATATTTTTTCAGCAGCCAAGTAACTTACATGTATCTTTTTGAGTGCAAAGCTGGGTACATATATATGTACGCAGGACGATCTCGCGAGCGACGGGACCCGGCGAGGGTAGCGGAGAGGCATGCTGCATTTGGCAACAATTGGCATCGCTAGTGACATCCTCAGATCTTTCTGCATGTACAAAAGATCTGAAGATGAGCATCATGCGCACATCCTGGACGATATGAACGATTTGTCGTTCCGATGCATCGGAATCGGCCAAATTGTTCAAGATATCGTCTGGTGTACCCAGCTTTAGAGTAAACTGAAGCTCAGTGGCATCACTGGGAAGGGGGGGGGGGAGGGGGGAGTCTGGTCCGTGTGACACCAAGCGAGGGTCTGACACCTCACAAGCACAAGGTTATGCCCCCTTTCGTGCGCACGCCTCTGGTGCGCGTGAGGGGCCTGGCGGTGCCACAGCAGGTGTTGCCTTTACCAAAGCTCTCAGGAGGAAAGCCACACAGAGAAAACATACAAACTCCACACAGATTGGTCAGGAATCAAACACATGAAAGCTATTACTTTACTACAGAATCTTTCATGAGAAACTTGATAAATCTCTGCTGAAAACAATTTCTTATTGCTGTGATATGCAATAATTAAAAAACAAAAACAAATTATACTTTTTACCTGGATAAAATGTGAAGGATCTTAAATAGATGCTATAAATGTATACGTTACAGTATAACAACAGGAAGCTATCAGATTATTGATCTTCACATAAACTGTTCATTTCAACTATTTACGAAACAAGAAATACTGGTAGTGATTTAATCAATCTGCATCCGCACACCATGCCACTTTACACGTAATTAACATCAAATAAAGGTGGGTGCATACTATATGATATATATTGTGCAATCTTGGTAGTTTCGACAATCTGCACCACCATTGTATAATAGCGTGTACAACCCAATCTATCGTTTACACACATCGTTCATAGAATCGCCCCATATGATGTGCTGCACATCAGATGGGACGATGTAATGAACAATGCGGTGCCCATTGTGTAGTGTGTGCCCACAGCCCCCAACACAAAATATTGTGACGTAATTCTGAACATTGCATAATGTGTACGCTCTATAATGTGTGTTCTGGGACCGTATGACTGTAAGCAGTGGCGTAACTTGGGTATTTGGAGCCCAGGGCAAATATAAACATGGACCCCCCTCTATGGGCATGGTCACTTAAAAATGGGGCATGTCAACATGACACACACCCCTTTCTCGTCACACTGAACATTCCTTTCCATTCCATATGCACCTTAATGCAGTGCCCCTTATACAGTCCCCTCTATGCAGTGCCCCCAGTAGTGGTCCCTCTAAGGCAAGCCCACAGTAGTGCCCCTTATACAGTACCCCAAGTAGTGGTCCCCCTTATGCAGCCCCCCCCATTAGTTCCCCCTTATGCAGGCCCCCAGTAGTGCCCCTTATACAGTGCCCCCAGTAGTGGTCCCCTTATGCAGGCTCCCAGTAGTAATCCTCCCCTATCCAGTGCCCCCTGTAGTGGTCCTCCCTATTCAGTGCCCCCAGTAGTGGTCCTCCCCTATCCAGTGCCCCCTGTAGTGGTCCTCCCTATTCAGTGCCCCCAGTAGTGGTCCTCCCTATTCAGTGCCGCCAGTAGTGGTCCTCCCTATTCAGTGCCCCCAGTACTGGTTCCTCCAGTGCAGTGTCCCTTGTGCCCCCAGTAGTAAGCCCCCTATGCAGTGCCCCCTATAGTGGTCCTCCCTATTCAGTGCCCCCAGTTCAGTGTCCCTTGTGCCCCCAGTAGTAAGCCCCATATATAGTGCCACCATGTGGTAAGCCCCTTATATAGTGCCCCCAGTAGATCCCCCTATGCAGTGTCCCCAGTAGTAGATCCCCCTATGCAGTGCCCCAGTAGTGGTCCCCCCTATGCAGTGCCCTTTATATAGTGTCCCCGGAAGTAGTCCCCCCTATGCAGTGCCCCCAATAGTGGTCCCCCGATGCAGTGTCCCCAGTCCCAGTAGAGTTCCCCCCCAGCAGTGCCCCCAGTAGTAGTCCCCCCCCAGTAGAGGTCCCCCTCAGTAGCGCCCCAGTAGTACTCCACCCCCCCCCCCGATGCAGTGTCCCCAGTAGTAGTCTCCCCCCAGTGGTGCCCCCAGTAGTAGTTCACCCCACCTGCCGCTAAGCCGTTGTGGAACTACAGGTCCCAGTATGCCCCGCTAGCTAGGGATGGGGTGGGGGGGAGGCTGGAAGTAGTTGTTTAACCACAACTGAGACGCTATAAGTTGTGTCAATTGCTTTTAGAATTGATCCCCATCTTAATTGTAATAAAATAATACGTTTTATTCAAGACCTTTTGGAAGCGTGTCATTAGTGGCAGTGAGGGGAGAGACGGAGCAGTATCGGTTCTAGTGGGAACTGTTATATGGCTGCAGCTCCCATTCTCTCCCGTTCATCTAGCGGACCTGTATCCCCCAGCAGCTGGTTGTTGGTCTTTCTGGAGTGAGGATATTTAATGAGCAGATCTAGGATAAGAAGAGGGGGCGATGTGAGGGAGACGGGAGGATATGCTTACTGCCTCTGTCACTGCCATGGAAACACCTTGAGTGAGCTTCATTGACTAATATTTATATAGATCTTACATAAGTAAAACACATTCATTATCCAGTTAATTAAAATGTAAAAAAAAAAAAAGGTCTGGTCTACAGTGCGTATGGAGAGCTACATCCACAGATGATATAATAAAATGTGTCTGTAGGGAGAGAGAATGTCATTATTGAGGAAGAATGTATTGAGAGAAGGCGATGCAACATATGGTATTATTTATTTATTGCATACATCTATGTGTATTACTTTATTTATGAGACTTTTGTGTCTTTTGCACAATGGAGACAATTTAACGGTATTGTCCCCCTGTTGGTTTAACCATAAGGTTAGGTAGGTAGAAATAACCCAGGTGCACAGGATTCACTTTCTTTTTTTCCCAAAACAACATCAGCTGAGTGTGCTTTTAGCACACATAGCCAATGAAACAAACGTCTGAGATACAGACTAGTGTGTGCTAGAAGCACCAGAGCAGAGAGCGACACCCCAGGCAGGAAAGAGGAACTGCACGGGTTGTGACAGGTGCAGGGTGCTAGAATGAAGACTACTTCCACATGCCTATAATAGGTCAGTACAAATTAGACAATCAACTGGCACTACAGATAAAGGTATATTTCTGTACCTCTTATGCTGGGTACACACTATGCAATTTGCCGTTCAATCGTCCGACGAGCGATGTATCCAGGGGCGTATCTACAGTATAATGGGTGCAGGGAGGCCCCGCACCGCACACCCTGCACCCATAGTATTACTTACCTCTCCGGAGTCCCACGTCGGCACGGGGGTCCGGCGGTGTAAAAACGACTAGAAAATGGCCGCCGTGGCCATTTTCCCATCGTTTGCGCATGCGGCCATTTTCCCGGTGACCTCTGCATACTCTATAGACTCTGGGCTCACTCTAGTGCCCAGAGTCTATAACTCCGGCGCTGGCCGCGCACAGCTCAGTGCGCTGCCGGCCGCCGGACATGGAGGAGAGGGCCCGTGTTGGAGAGTGCACACGGGCCCCCCCTCTTCTCTAGAAACGCCCCTGGATGTATCACAAGTTCATCGGTGTACAGACGATGTTCACAGACATATCAGTTCGGCCCTACAGCACAGCCGATGCACATATATCCCCAACAGTGACTGACATCTCAACTGATGGGCAAATATAAATGCCCACCCAGCTGTGATGTCAGCGCAGACACATTCAGTGACAGATTGGTAAATGTGTATTGGCTTACCAATCGGGCGCTCAGTCTGTGGATACCTGGGTCATTGGACAGGTCATTCAGGGGTTTACCCAGCCTTTCAGTACAATACCATTAGGGCATCCTTGTATATCTAATACTGATCCCCAGGGGCTTAAAGAGACACTAGTGGGTCCCATAGTACAAGATTATAGCTATGAGATTATAGCTATGATTTATAACGTAGATTCTATAAAATGTTAGCCTCTTCGAAGGTTTAATGCATCACCCCCAACACAAAACCTCCATATCCTCAATGCTAAAGGCACAGGAACAAAACTGAATTATGAAAGTCGACTTTCCTAGGAACATAATATTGGCATATTGCGGTTATTGTTTAATATAGTTTTGTATCAGATACAAATAACATTCCAGCAGTAGAAGTATACAGAGACGCTCCCGGAGGAGCCAACAATTAGCGGGAAGTCTCTGAGGCTTATTATATTTCTGCAGGATCTGCGCACATCCTGACAGCCACATTTGAGAATTGTGTATTGTTTATCAGTGTGAGGCTTATATCTGAACATTAATTCAAGTTAGTACAGATATAGCTTGGAGGTGGTTAATAATTACATAGTAGGGTGATGGGCAGTCAGCCAGCAGTAACACATAGGATTCTTTGATGTGTACACTAGACATACAACAAATGAGTCATTTACAGTGTCTAGCAAATCTCCTAGTATTTATATTCTCTTACTCGTGATTATCCAGCTTCTGTGGAACTATAAGTAGCAGCATGGCCTGCCAACCTTTGGCTGAAAAGGTTTGCTGTGACTTGTAGTTCTCCAAACAGTTGGCAAGCCATGGATTGCCTAACTGTGGGTATAATTCAGAGATGTGCGCTAATGCCGCTGCGAATGCGATTCTACACGCAGCGGCTGTGCGAAAACGTGCAAATGTCGCAGCAGCTGGGATGTGCATTGAGGCGCCCACCGGCGGCTTTGCCAAGCCACTGCGTAGAAAGACGCATCATCGGTCGCAGATTTAGTCGATAATCTGCCTTATGAGTGCCATTAGGGTTGATCAAGAATGTGCGCTGGAACTAAGATGCAGAAGCCATATTTACTGCGTATACAGGATCACAGTCTCAGGCTGATATACACCCCAAAATCAGTCCCAACACGTCTGTTTTTGAAAACCACCCCTCCCCCCCTTCCCCTGTTGCTGGCCACACGTCATACCCTCCAACTATACCGTTTTAGCCGGTACAGTACCGTTTTCTAATGGTCTGTACCGGCAAACGGGGCTGTACCGCTTTGTACCGAGTTGGTACACTCACCAGATTTGTTAAGCAGCGCTGCTGGGACACAGGACTCCCGCAGCGCTGCTGAGTGACAGCCGACCTCCGTGCTTCTCTGCCCTGACCGCCAGCGCCGGTATACAGAACATGCAGTATATTACTGCATGTTCTAAACTAGCCAGCGTCCGATGCCTCCAGCCCCCATGGACACGCCCCTTTACCGATTACCACGCCCCTTTATCTGCGGTCATGCCCCCCCATGTACCGGGTTCTTACTAGGAATTGTTGGAGGGTCTGACACGTCACACATGTGCAGTGCAGCTCACACTCATGCCATACCTCCCACACTGCTGGTCCAGTGGTCGGGACATCCACGTGCCAAAGGTGCCCGAAACGGGGTGTGGTCTATCAGAAAAGGGGTGTGGTCTTATCCCCCTCACCGTTACCTCACTCCGGGGGCGAGTCCAGCATCCCCAGAGATGGTGGGCTGCCCCCAGGCCCTCCCTGCACAGTGAATAGGTGCCGTGCGCATGCGTATGGCATCTATTCACCCGCTACTCTGCTATGAGAGCAGCGGTGAAATTGATTTCTCCCAACTTCCCCCCACCGCGGGACACTGCAGCCCGTGGGTGGAACGGCGAGACAGTACCTGAATAGCGGGACAGTTGGGAGGTATGTGCCTGCACAGATCACCGATAACTGCTCAACTGCGTATACATCACATTGCTTCCATTCCTGAATCAGGCCCTGTGCGAGCATCACTTATGTCTGTAGATGCATAGATAAGGTCCAGTAGTGATATAAAGTATTGTCTATAGTAATAGGAAGGAGTGTATCTAAAACCAACACATCACCCACTAGTCATCTGTATCTCTGTATACAGACAGGCTCTGTATACAGACAGGTGTCTATGCTGAGTCATTGATTGAATGCAGGGACACAGTTTTCCGTCCCTGGGGACTTTGCTCATGTATCCGGAGACCTCTGTTGATCTTCTGGACACGATCTCTTCGTCCTATTCTTGCTGTCAGATGCTCTCAGCTGGAGCCTTGGCAAACAGCAGGTGAATTTCTAGCTTATGCTCTTTGAAAATCTTGGTTGAAAAGTAGAAATTAGTTCAGATGCTGTGAGGCTTTAAGCTGTCAACCCAACTTCATTTTACACGAACACTCGCTATAATGTTCCCCATTGGCTCCGGGCTCCCTTAGCTGCCAACACTTTGCAATTGTTTCCCGGGAAATGTTGTACCGCACAGTCCATGTAGACATTTGAATACTGCAGTTTCCATCATGTTTCCTGTATGTAGTGACGTGGTGTTGTTGCATACTCTGGGGTCCATTCAGCAATGCTTTTTTTTACATGAAAAATACAGAAACTATGATTTCCGTATTTTTTATGTAAATCTCCTATTCAGCAAAGGCAGGGGCGTTTCTAGAGAGGAGGGGGCCCGTGTGCAGTCTCCGACACGGGCCCCCTCCTCTCCGCCCGGCTGGCCGGCAGCGCACTGAGCTGTGCGCGGCCAGCGCCGGAATTATAGTCTCTGGGAACTAGAGTGTGCACAGAGTCTATAATGAATGTACAGGTCACCTGGAAAATGGCCGCGGCGGCCATTTTCCCTGTACTACGCATACGACGGGAAAATGGCCACCCTGGCCATTTTCCCGTCGTTTTACAGTGCCGGACCCCCGCGCCGACGTGGGACTCCAGAGAGGTAAGTAATATTATGGGTGCAGGGTGTGCGGTGTAGGGCCCCCCTGGACCCAGGGGCCCGTGTTCTCCGCACACCCTGCACCCATTATAGATACGCCCCTAAGCAAAGGGATAATGGAGAAGGTAACGCAATAATCTTCTCCATTAATTGCCTGCTTGCAGAGTACCGCACTTTAGGGATCACCCATTGATCTCTACGGTGCATTAACGCTTTTTTGCTATTCAGCAAAGCAAAAAGTGTTAAATCACTCTAAAAATATTTACCTTATATAACGCCATCTCAGAATGGCGTTCTATGAAGAAAATACTTAAATATCCCGAAAACTGCAGGACAGAGGGTAATTTTCCCATAAGTCCCTGCAGCATCTTGTAAGACCGCCCAGTCTCCGTCCCTGCTTCCCGGTGACCAATTAAATCCTGTTAAACTTGCCGAAAGTGATTGACATGTGTATACAGGCTTTATACTAGCCTGTATACATGTATAACTATATTTATGTGCGTTTATATTTAACATTTATATATACAGGTTGAGTCTCCCATATCCAAATATTCCGAAATATGGAATATTTTTAGCATGACTTAGATAATGAAACCTTTGATTTTTGATGGTTCAATGCACACAAACTTTGTATAAGGCACAAAATTATTAAAATTAAAGTATAAAATTACCTTAAGGCTGTGTGTATAAGGTGTATATGAATCATAAATGCATTCTGTGTTTAGATTTGGGCCCTATTCCTTTGACATTTCAATATGATATGCAATTATTCCAAAATACGGAATATTCCGATATCCAAAATACCCTTGGTCCCAAGCATTTTGGATATGGGAGACTCAACCTGTAAATGTTAAATATAATAGCACATAAATATACATGTATACAGGCTAGTATAAAGCATACTTGCCTACCCTCCCGATTTGGTCAGGAGCCTCTCGAAAATCGGGTGCCGCTCCTGACCTCACGGGAAGGCAGGCAATCCTCCCGGCCCCGGCGATGTGCCCGCACCCCCCCGCGCTTTTAAGTAAAAACCCCGGCAGCAGGGGGGGCGGTGACGCGATTCGCGCTGAATCGCGTCATCGTGGCTACGCCCCCAGCTGCACAATGCCATTAATCACGGCATTGTGAAGAGGGGGCGGATCCATGATGACGCAATCGCGCTGTCACGCCCCATGCTCCGCCCACAATGCCACGTCAGGTGCCGGGCCCCGCCCCCTTTGGCCGCATTACGCCCCCAGCCCTGTAAGCCCGACAGCTTCCTCCCGGAAGGAGGGAGCTAAATGTCGGCAAGCCTAGTATAAGCCTGTATACACATGTAAATCAATTTGGACAGGCTGGAGATGTACTTACCCCGTCGGCGGTCACCGCAAGCAGGGAGGGAGACTGTTCTGGAGCGCATGACTGAGCATGTACAGTAGATCAAACAGAAGGTATTGTTTTCGGAATCCCTAAAACAATGCCTTCTGTGACATCGCAGGGAGAGCGTGTTACCGCAACCGCTGTCCCTGCAGAAAATAGTGCTGAAAAGCAGAAATAAATTATCATAATTGATAAAAACTCGTAACGATGTTTCCCGATAATATTCTGGGCAACATCGTCACTCTTGCTGAATAGACGCCACTGACTTATCTCAGAAAGTGCACAGGGCTTTGCGAAGCACGTAACTAATAAGTGCCTATTTTTTTAAATCGAAACATTCATCGCTCTAAGATTTTTCATACTGATACTGCTGACCCGAATTAAGGGTCAACTATAATAACACTGTACAACAAATTAATACTTTTAAGTTGTTTCCTTTCTAAATATAGTCATACATTACTAATTTGAGGTCAAGAAAAACTAAAATGATTTCAGAATGTTTTTACTAGCTCTATTTTTTGAGCTACACTACTTGCACTATACTGTATGTACATTAGTAATATAGCCATAGTGAAAAGCTATTTTAAAATAATCTGATATTTTCTTGATAGAAAATAAATAACAGTTGTTTTAATTCAATCAATCACAAATAGGAACACAAAACGAAACAAACATACAGCATAGGAAACAAACATACAGCATAGGAAAGTACTATGTAATATAGTGGCCTAGTCATGGGGGTGCTTTCTCTTTGCTTGTTGCTTGTGCTCCTCTTCTGGGGCATCTCTTGTCACTGTCCAACAGTAGTGATCACCTACACTGATATCTTTGTTCCATTGCTGAAATATCTTGGTGGAACCGCTCACTATGCTTGTCACTCAGTGCACCACAGTTATCTTGTGTGGGTAATCCCGTGAATCGCATCTATTTGAATAGGGGAGGGGACATTTAATTGGGTCATTAGGCCCCGCCCCCTCTGCGCGGAACGCAGATTGCTGGTAAGATTCTCTCCATTCTGCCCACTTCACTAGGAATATCCCTACATCGTCACAAATGGGCTATATCTCGGAACTCAGAACTAAAAGAGTTTTAAATGTCATATTCATTCTTTGCATGCTGAAATCAATTAGAAGTAACTATTTTCACATCGGAAACATTTTCATTGTTGTGCAGTGTAATCAGTGTCTCCTGCTAAATATGTGAGTGATTCAGTTTTCACATGTTTCCAGTGCTATGGTCATTTATTATTGTGACATTCTGTTTTAACACAAAAAAAATACTTTTGAAGCTACTGATTGCAGATATTTGTATTGCATAGGAGAAATTAAATGAAAAGAGAGTGCTGTTTAAAGTGTTTAATCATTTTGAACATCTTGCACTATTACACCTTCGTTTGTTTACTCTCGGACAACTTCCTCTGGTTCCTCATCCCCCCAGGCTTAGCTCAGGGCTCTTAGGGCCTGATTCAGAGCTGAACGCTCTGACCAGAGCGCTCGCTCTGAATCAGGGCCCTCCTACCTTTTTTTGGAGCGTCCTCATGGACGCTCGCATAGCTGTGGGTTACCACCCACAGCTATAGCGAGCGTCCATGATAATGGTCGCGATGGTCTTGACCATCGCGACCATCAGGCTTGCGACGGAGACCCTGCGGTAGGGTCTCGCTGCCGCAAGCCCTGGAGTGATTTTGGCTCTATCAGAGCCAAAATCACTCCCACTGACATCACTAGTGATGTCAGTGGGGCCGGCTTGAGACGGTAGGCGTTCCCATGGGAACGCCTCCGTCTGGCAAGCACGCCCCCGGCACGCCCACCAAAGGGGGCGTGCTGTCAATCAACATCGACAGCACGCCCCCTTTGGTGCGAGACCAGGAGCGATGGTGAGCCCGTCGTTCGCCGGGTCTCGCGCATGCGCACGACGGAGCTCCCTCCGTCGTGCGCATGCGCAGTGGGGAACATCGACCCGCTTGCGAGCGTCCTGCCGCTCGCGAGCGGGTCTGAATGACCCCCTTAGTCCCAGGAAACTTTGAGCAGTTACAGGTGCACACGCAGGAAAGTTGTATGTGAAGCAGATGCAGGCATAGTAGCACAATACAATTACGCAATTTGAGGGTGCCAGACCGTCACCATCTCCATGATGGAATAAACAATTATTCGCACTAACATTGATTCCACTGATAGATCAGGCAGACAGCACCTGTCTTGGCTGTACAGCCAAAATCCTGCTGTAACTTACAGCCGTGTCACAATTCCTCTGCCTCTCACTACAGTCCATATTCATTATGTTAATTATCTGGGTCTTGGCGGACCCCGATAATTTAACAATCCTTACAGAGCAGTGAAACTTAGCACTGCCAAGTCTGGCTCGGCAGTGTTAGTGTGCCTGCGTGAACTAGAGTCCACGCAGGGGCATACAGGGACGGCGTTTGGGAAGGAGCCGGATAGGGGTGGAGGGATCCGAAATGATCCCTCTTCGCAACCCGGGACTCTTTTCCTTAGGGAAGGAGCTGGTGTGCGGGAGCAAACACCACCTGATGGCGAATGCTTGATGAATTTAGTTCTTTTTTTTTTCCCCAGGTACTGGCTACGCTGCAGATCAGCCCATAGGTGGTCCACATTACTCTGGGACATCACCTATACATGTCAATGCAAATGGGGGAATTACATGTACATAATTTATCATTCATTTGTTTTCCCTTTTAAATATGCTTCAAAAAATATGAACTTAGAAAAGGGAAAAGAGTAAGAAAATAGGATAATTATATCCAAATGTAGAATACAAAGAATCAAACTGTGCTCTCAATATTCAAAAATAGGACAGAATTTCCCACTAGACCGTTAGCAACTATTATTTTCTTAAAGACCAACAGCACCCAAACGTTCTTAGTTTTTTTAGAAGCTTAGTGTGTAAGTATTCATATATCCCCCCCCCCCTTGCCCTTTTCACTGGCTGCGATGTTTCGTCACATGTTCCCAATCGTAAAGCGCAACAGCATGTGCTCCGCAATATAAGTAATTGTTAATAATACTCATCACTGAGGATCTAGAGACAGAATATGATGAACAGTCCCCAGCTCCTGAGCTACGACAAATAACGATTTAACGCCGCTAATTGCCTGACTCTCCTGCCGCGACAGAGCATCCGATAAGATGTTGTCCTGCTGAACAGATATAGGGGCATATTTAGCACAATCTACATTTTTAATGCGGATGTGATAAACATTTACGTAAATTCTCGACGTGAACATGAATATTTTCACTCGACCTTACCATTCTGATCTTGCCAGGAGCTTCCTGGTTCATTTCCTCGGCACACATGCACGGCCGGCACACGCGTCGCCAGGGGGCACACAGAGTAGATTCCTCTCCATAAAAATGTGCATTATAGTAGCATGAAGCCCCTTACACACTGGACGATTCTTATGATATATCGTTCAAATCGTCCAGTGTGTATGAACTTAGCGACGAACGATGCGCGTTAACGATATCCCCAGTCGTCTGTACATGCAGACCTATCTGGGGATATTGTTAACGATGCCATGCTGCACATCAAACCTGGTGATATCGTTTGCGGCTCCATGCATGTTAATGAAGGAGTGATTGTTCCGTCATTCATTATATCGCTCCAATGTGGGCAATAAGCAGCCCCCCCCCCCAGATGTTATAAAACTACACATCCCAAAATGCCTTGCCACAGTTTTGCGATTTGGCCAGGCTAAAAATGTTGCAATGCATGCTGGGATTTGTAGTAAAGCAACAGCTGGAGGGTCACTTTTTGCCCACCCCTACGTCTAATGTGTACCCACGGTACGGAATCAGTATGATTTACCGCCGGTTCAAATCCTGACAGTGGCTGCCCAGCAGGGGTGAAAATCCTGATCATCCAAGGTATTTGCTAACCCTATTCTACCCCCTAACCCTTCCATAGGGGTGCCTAACCCTAACCTCCCCCCCCAAGTGCCTAACCCTAATCCCCCCTCTAATGACAGGCGTCGGGATTTCCAGGATTAACCAGTCGGGATGCCAGCGGTCGGGATTACGTCCGTCGGCTTCCCGACTGCCACACCACGGTACTATGGGGGGAATTCAATGCAACGCGAATTGAATAGCGCCGGGAGGGAGCTCCCGGAGTTATTCAATTCAGTGCGCTGTTATGACAGAGAATGCTGGTTCTCGCGACTTAACAAGGGTGTTAAGGCACGAGAACCGGCATTCTCTGACTAAAGTACCGGCCGTTAGCGCCGCATTAAGCAGTAAAACAGCTGCGGGCCCGGCCCTTTTGTAGGATTTCTCCTCGCATCCCCAGGGGGGTGCGAAAAGGAACCCTTTGCCCGCCCAAACAGCGCGGTGTATTGAATAGCTTCGGGAGCTGCCACCCGCGGCTATTCAACATCACACTGAATTGAATTCCCCCCTATATGTCGGGCTGACAGTGTCAGGGTACAGATTGTCCAGTGTGTACACAGCTTTAACGATGGACGGAACAAGTGATCGTTCCGTCATTCATTAATCGCTGCAGTGTGTACCGGCAACAATCATGCACACGGTGAAGGCAAATCACCCTGAACATCATCACGATTGCCGGTCGTCTGAAGTCATCAGAAAAAAAAAAAGCCGCTAGTAAGGCCTGCTGGAACAGGTAGTTCTTCTCTGAGAGAATGTTGTCTAGAGCAGCTGAAACTACTGTACATCCCAGCCTACTGTACTTTGCACACTTCAGTTGAAGGAATTGAAAACCATAATATCGGATAAAACTCTTTTATTAACTAAAAAACAAATAAAACTTCCCCTGAGTCCTTGTACCTGGGAGTGCAGGAATGCCTCCGCTCTGTGCTGCTGCAGCATGTGGCTGTGGGAAGGTTAATAGGGAGGAGAATGGAAGTTGAGTTCCAGACCGTCTCTGTGTCACCCGCAGCAGCTGCACTGAGACAGACCTTGCAGGTGGGAGAGGCTTTTTCTTTTTGGCAGCCGAGGACTGGTTCATTAGCTGTGTGATGTGCCTCCTCGGGAGTCAGGTGAGGTGGCTGAGCCCTGTCCATCTGGTAGTGTGTACTGTAGCCTCGGTGAGTACAGCTAAAGTTATGGATGCAGCAGATGCTTGCAGAGACTCCAGGAACATGCACAAGGTGTGTCTCTCGGCAGGGGTCGTGGAACTACAAGTCCCAGCATGCCCCTGCCAACAGCTGGAGAAGCACAGGTTGCCAGAATCTGACTTATTTATTTGCAGCTTATGTATCACTAGTAAGATCATCAGAATGCTGCTGTGTTGGACACTTTCCTAGCACTTACCTGTAGTTTGTGGGATATGCTCCTGCCTTGTTCTGTCTGTGTCATTTGTGTCATTCTCTCAGTTATTTAGGGGTCTATGTACTAAGCAGTGTTAGAAGACCAGAGTGAAAAGTGATAAGGTGCCAGCCAATCAGCTCCTAACTGTGATCTCACAGGCTGTGTTTGAAAAATGACAGTTGGGTGCTGATCTGATTGGCTGGCATCTTATCACGTTTCACTCTGTCTCCTAACACTGCTTAGTAAATAGACCCCTTAGATTTGTGTCTCAGTTTGTATGCAGGAACCCATGTATTCAGTCTGCAAAATGATTCTTGCTTTATAGTTCCATCAATATCACGTTGGGTGATAAATCCCTGAGAGGGTCAGTGGGTCACTCATCAGCTCTACATTAACGTTGCTCTGTGAACATACCCCTATATTTAATAAATGCGTCCTTATTTAAATTGTTGCATTCTACTTTCATTCCTAATAAAATCAAGGTCTGGTTTAATGTGGCTTCCCTCATCCTGTGTATCCCCAAGGCCCAGGCTAACGTGGACCTTCTAGCAGTGTTGGGGTAGGGTAGCACAACAGACAAGACAAGGAGGGCTATAGTGGGTAAGCCTGTTGCTGAATTGAGTTGCTCTGCTAACACCTGTATTGTTCCGATATAAGCTTCCCCTAGAGCAGTGGTTATCAAACTCGGTCCTTAAACAGTGCATGTTTTCCAGGTCTCCTCACAGAATCACAAGTGAAATAATTATCTCCACCTGTGGAACATTTAAAATGTGTCAGTGTGTAATGAATACACCTGTGCACCTGCTGAGTGACCTACAAACGTGACCCGTGTGGGGTCCTGAGGACCGAGTTTGAGAACCTCTGCCCTAGAGCAGTGGTTCTCAAATTCGGTCCCCAGGACCCCACACAAGTCACATTTTCCAGGTCACCCAGCATGTGCACAGGTGTACTCATTAGTCACTGACATATTTTAAAAGATCCACAGGTGGAGCTAATATCTCACTTGTGATTCTGTGAGGAGACCTGGAAAACATGCACTGTTTGGGGTCCTGAGGACCGAGTTAGAGAACCTGTGCTCTAGGGCACAGGTTTTTAAACTCGTTTCTCAGGACCCCAAATAGTGCATGTTTTTCAGGTCTCCTCACAGAATCACAAGGGAAATCATTATCTCCACCTGTGGATCTTTTAAAATATGTCAGTGAGTAATGAGTACACCTGTGCACCTGCTGGGTGACCTGTGTGGGGTCCTGAGGACCGAGTTTGAGAACCACTGCTCTAGGGCTTGCATCTTTGAACAGAGACTCAGAAGGTCATTTCTGATGCTTAGTCAATGACAATATGCAAATAGAAAAAAACAGCACAATTTTTCTGGTGCATCTGACAAAAAGGTCTAAAAACATTGAAGCAGCAAACTTTTCTTGTGTCATTCTCAAAACTTTTGGCCATGGCTGTACAGTATATGTTTCCTACACATAGAGGAAGTTGAGTATTCAGCCTAGGGGGCCCATTTATTAAGGATCGCATTTTGCAATGCGATCAGGGCATGCAGTACCGCCCATGATCGCATTGCAAAATGCGATCATACCGGCCGAATGTATGACCCGGCACATGCAGGGAGACGGGCTCCGAAAAGAGCCCGTCCCTGCGATGTGGCCGGAGCACATTCCGGGCTGCTGCACATGCGCAGTCTGGGAGATCCCTCCGCCAGCTGAAATGCGGGTAAGTGCCCATAGGACACAGCGGCTAACGCTATCTTCAGATAGCGTTAGCTGCTGGGGTCAGTAACGGGAATGTTTCGCATTCCCGATATTGATACATTTGGCAGCATCGCATCCCCCATAGAAAACTATGGGGGAGGCGGCTGCCGGCAGCAATGGAGGGATCGCTGCAGGTATCGGAGATACCTGCTGCGATCCCTCCTTCATATATCCGGGGGATACTAAGTATTGAGGTAAACCTCCGAAAACAGGTGTTTTCGGGGAATTTACCTCAAATGCACTTTGATAAATGGGCCCCTTGATTTCTAGCGATTTGATAGGCTGCCTCTTGGCATAGGTACATCTGGTAATAGCTAGTGTTCTTATTAAGGTGTTAATCTGAGATATAAGATGTTGTTTACATTCCCACACTCTAAACACATTGTGTTGTATTTATACAGGGAGTTTCCCCCACCCGGTGCCATTTACAGAGTTACAGATGTGGCTTCCATGAAACCTTTACAGTGGGTTTAGTGGTTATACAGTCACATGGTGGAGAAACTGGCTTCCTATTGGACGCTACATAATACAGTTAATTTTCCTCTTACGTAAGTTGGGTAGCCCAGATTCAGTGTATAGGAGACATTTTATTATATGCTGTCTCTTTGTATAGACCTTCCGTGTGATTTAACGCAGCATGTGGCTCCTCTGTTTGTTTGCATGTATTACATGTATTGCAAATGTCTGTTTATTATCTAATCTGTCCTGTTGTAAATCCAAAACAAACCACCTTTGTTTTGTGAAGAGCACATTGATTTGTATTGTAAAATGTTGTAACATCACTGGGGAGACAATACAATACGTGCCATTCAGCATGCCCAACCACAAGCCTTTATTATTATCCTTGTATTTATATAGCCTCAATGTATTATGCAACACTTTTACCGGGAATGTTTATTTACACCAGTCGCTGTCCCAGTGGAGATTACAGCCTAAGGCCATAATTACCTATTATTTAAATATATGTTATGGGAGAATTCCAGTGGGTGTGCCCGTGTGATGGGGTCGTGGCACTGCAATCGCGTCATTGTGGCACCGCTCCCTCGAGTGCAATGCTGTGATTCGCAGAATTGTACAGAGGTAGCAGGGCCTCGATGACTCAATTCAACGCGAATCGCGTCATCAAGCCCCAGGATGACACTTGGTAGTTTCTCCATCCACTTTATCTTTCTCCCAGGCTTAGTACCTCTACCCCTTATCTGCATAGTTGCACGATACCATATTTTATTGTGTACTTGTTGAAGTACGGGAGATCCATCATTTTGCAGCATGCTATAAGGCACCCCGCTGCCTGCAATCCGTGAAGCCAGTATATCAGCAGGCCCAAGAAAAGGATTCGGTACATTACGTCGACAGTGACCATGTCAACACTGATGAAATGTCGACACAGCCATAATGTCGACAATTAATTTCTAAGGCATCCCCAACCTTGAGGATAGCCCTAATAATGTTGACGTATTTACTAGGTCGGCATGCCATATGTCATTTTGTCAGTGGTGACATGTTAGGTGTCGACATTTTAGCCATGTCAACATAACTGTTGACATCCTAGTGTCGATATTACGATTGTTGACATAGTGAATGTCGGCAAAGTGCATGCACAACTAAAAGGACCATGTTTTGGGGGGAAATGGGCACTAAAGTAACATTAGAGATAGGAGTAGCAATGTTGTCCCAGAAGATGGGCATTTTAGGGCGAGGAGTGAATTTTTCTGATACCAAACACTTTTGATTTTTGTTGGTTTTGCTACACAGCTGCCGTTGTTTTGTGTAATTAGTATTCACATTGGTTTCATGGTATGAATAGTTTTAGCATTTCTCCTTTTCCCAGCTTTCTCACTCTGGGGGAGATGTATCAAGTTGATTGGTTGGTACTTTATCTCCACGACTTAGTAAATCTCCCCCCTTTTGAGATCTAAAGACGATTCACTACGGAACGCAATTCTGCTTATACGCACGCAGCGCAGTTGCTAATATCAGCGGGGATATGTAATGTTTGCATTCACATTGCGATTGCAGCCTGACATGAGGACCCCACTTCCCCTTACTCACATCCGTATAATTTGGCAACATTGAGTAACAACTGACCCAAACGCACAGGTGGTCAGACCTCACTCAGGATTTGCTAACTTCAGCGCACGCTATGAGGCCTCAGGCTGCGTATGGCATCACAGTGGATAATTTGTGCACGCCCCTGCAACGCCGTCCCAACGCACTGGCACTCCTGCGTTCGCCTGAACACCCCCCCTGTCACCACCCACAAACGGCACTTCCTGACAGTCACCCTGCCATGGGTCTGCGTACACACTGCTTACATGTCTACACTCCGGGAGTTGCGGGAGGCTCATGATTTTTGGGGGGTAATGCCCTACACCCCCGAAAGAGTAGGCAAATCTCCCTAGTGAAGTGGGCAGGATGGGGAGATTTTCCCCGAGACGTTTGCGGGTCTTTACAGAGGGGGCATGGCTAAATGGCGAGAATTGTGTCATTTAGCCCCGCCCCCTCCTCGCGGACCCGCAAATTGCGGTAGTTTCCTGTGGAGGGGGCCCAATGCCGGCTATTGTCTGGCCCCGCCCCCAGAGAGATGAAAGATTCAGGTTTCTCTCCGGCTACTCCCGGAATGGTGCCCTGCAAAGTCAGTAAGTATGACACACTGCGATCTCATTCCCGAACGCAGCGGCTAGTTCGCACACTGCAATGCATGCGCAATACGCAACAATCGGCCGATTACGTGCGTCTTACCACTTGCGATCCTTGCTGAATCAGGCCCTGTATCCCACCATCCCTACCTACATATTTCTGTACCCCTGCTGCGGAGATCTGGGGTGCTGGTGTGGAGGGCACGGCAACGCAACTCAAATCCTGCAAAATTCAGCAATTTGCTGCACCACCCAGCATGGGACTGGATTTAGTGATGCAATTCTTTGCATTATGGAGGAGGGTGGGCTGCTGTCCCAAGTGTCTGGGGATTGCTTCAAAATTTGGTAGTCTACTGGATGTTCTGGGAGAGTAGGCAAGTAGGCTGTACCCCAGTAAATGATGTAGTATCAGTAAATTTTAGGATGAAATGGATCCAGTGGCGGCTCCAGAGGTGGGGCTGCGGCGCAGTTCAAAATTCAAATAGGGGAGTCACACCAACTGTCATTTCACACACTGCCACACATCACTGGCTGGGACTCACTGGCAGTTGGTGTGACTCACCTATTTTAATTTTGAACTGTGCTGCAGCCCCACAACTCTGGAGCCTCTACTGAATGGATCCTCCGTCTGTTGTGGTTTCTCCCAAAATACCTTAGATAGGAAGTAAATATTAATGTTGTCATCCACCCCCACCCCACCCCCCCCTAAGCTGCGCAATGTGTGCCAAAGCTGTACCCACAGTCCCATAAGCTGTCAGATCAAGGCTTGCGTTTCCTCTCGGTGGTGAGTTGAATGATTTAATTGAAATAAACAAATTGTACTGAATAGTTCTAGCACTTGTCCTATTCTTTTGCTGTAGGGGTGTGCACCGGCCACTTTTCGTGTTTTGGTTTTGGATCTGGATGTTTCTTCGTGTTTTGGATCTGGATTGGTTTTGCCAAAACCACCCTTCCGTGTTTTGGGTTCTGGGTTTTGTGTTTTGGATCTGTATTTTTGGGGAAAAAAGCATAAAAACAGCTAAAATCACATCATTTGTTTTTTTTTTTTGGTTCCTACGCTATTATTAACCTCAATAACATTAATTTCCACTCATTTCCAGTCTATTCTGAACACCTCACACCTCACAATATTGTTTTTAGGCCAAAAGGTTGCACTGAGGTAGCTGGATGACTATGCTAAGCGATACGAGTGGGCGGCACAAACACGTGGCCCATCTAGGAGAGGCACTGCAGTGGCAGACAGGATGGCAGTTTGAAAAACTAGGCCCCAAAGAGTACATAATGCAAAGAAAAAAAAGAGGTGCAAGATGGAATTGTCCTTGGAATTATATGTTGTATAAACAGGACATGCACACTTTAACAAACCAATCATTTCAGCGCCAGGGTCTGCCACACGACTGTGGCTGAAATTATTGGTTCGTTTGGGCCCCCACAAAACAAGCTGGCAATTAATCTGTCCCTGCACAAACTGGCTCTACAGAGGCAATATGTCATGACAGGTGTGCCGATGACAGTGACTAACACGCACACACAAAACAAATTTTTTTTTATGAATTTATGTTTTGGGCAGTAGCCTTGTCACAAAAGAATCCTTGAGCATGGCTGCTGCTGGGAGTTGATTTTCTCATCGCAGAAGGGGACCAGGAAAGTGCTTTCCAAAAACAAATAAACAATTGACTTTCCTTTGCAAACCTTCTGTAAAGGCATTTCCCAACCTGTACAGGGACATAAAAAAAACAGAGTTAGTTAGTGGCCTTCAAACTGCCGTTGTTCCCACTGTCCACTTAACCATATCAGATATGTGAACAAGCGGACCAGAGCATTAAATGCAACATTTCAGATTTAAGGTTTGAGTCTTACATTGTGTCTTTATTGGGAATTCTTTCTTGAGCGCCATGCATGCTTGCTGGGAGCGGATTTTTTTCATCCCATAAGGCAGAGGTTCCCAACCACGGTCCTCAAGGCACACTAACAGTCCAGGTTTTAAGGATAGCCATACTTGAGCACAGATGTCCTAATTAGTATCTCAGAAATTTTGATTTAGCCAGCTGTGCTCATTTATGGATATCACTAAAACCTGGACTGTGAGTGTGCCTTGAGGACCGAGGTTGGGAAACACTGCCATAAGGGGACCAGGAACAGGAAGCGTGCTTTCCAAAAATAAATAAACAATTGCCCTAGATAATCCTTTGCAAACCTTCTGTGCTGTAAAGGAATTTCCCGACCTGTACAGGGACATTAAAAAAAAAACAGAGTTAGTTAGTGGCCTTGAAATTGCCGTTGTTCCCACTGTCCACTTAACCATATTACTTAGATATGTGAACAAGCAGAACAGAGTATTAAATGCAACATTTCAGTTTAAGGTTTAAGTTTTACGTTGTGTATGGAGATCAATGAGAAAGCAGAAAAAGAGCTCCACCACAAGCGTCACCTTCTGGATGTGAATTGTCTCATTTGCAATTGTCTCATCTCAGATGAGATGGATCTCAGCCAGTGGACAACATTGAAATCACCATTAAAAGTCACAATGGAAGACTACAGTGTGGAGAATCTTTCTTCATAGTCAGGAGAGGCCTCAGAGAACATGAAAAAAGATGCTCTAGGTGCTGAACTGCAAGGGATTTCTCCATCATGTTGTGCAGTGTGGAAAGGTTTCATTCACATGTTTTCTATAAAGCGGTTCAAAGTTACAGCCTTCAAAGTGTCTGGCTATAGCACCCACCTTGGGCATTTTTGGGCAGCGTAGCCCTGCACCACACAGGATAGCACCTGTAAAAATTGAAGAAGGGCAGCGGCCTACACCACAACACACAGGACAGCCCCTGTAAAAATTATTTGTATTTTATATTTTGGACAGCGTAGCCCTGCACCACACAGGACAGCACCTGTAAAAATAATTTGTACGAGTGTACCCCTACAGCAGACAGGGAAACCCTGTAAAAAATATTTGTATGAGCGTACCCCTACGGCAGACAGGGCAACCCCTGTAATAATTATTTGTATGAGTGTACCCCTACAGCAGACAGAGCACCCCCTGTAAAAATTATTTGTATGAGTATACCCCTACAGCAGACAGGGCAGCCCCTGTAATAATTATTTGTATGAGTGTACCCCTACAGCAGACAGGGCAGCCCCTGTAATAATTATTTGTATGAGTGTACCCCTACAGCAGACAGGGCACCCCCTGTAAAAATTATTTGTATGAGCGTACCCTTACAGCAGACAGGGCACCCCCTGTAAAAATTATTTGTATGAGCGTACCCTTACAGCAGACAGGGCAGCCCCTGTAAAAATTATTTGCATGAGCGTACCCTTACAGCAGACAGGGCAGCCCCTGGACAACACAGCACTATAGCCAGCCAGCCCCTATGGACAGGACAACAGCCAGCCCCTATATGGACAAGGACAACAGTAGCCAGCCAGCCCCTATGTATTGTATATGGAAAACAGTAGCCAGCCAGCCAGTCCCTATGGCCGCGTCAGCAACAGCTCCCTCCCTCCCTCTTCACAGTAGCCAGCCGTACTTCTCTATTTTTATAACGGGCCGTCTAACACACTGAGCTCCCAGCTCCCTCCCAGCTCCCTCCCAGCTCCGGAATGAAAAATGGCGGCGATCACGGGACCTTTAATAGAATCAAAAACCTGTGAGAATCCGACAGCGGGATGATGACGTTTTGCCTCGATTTCAGATCCGAGCCAGGCGGGAAAACCCGAGCCTGACTCTGTTCCCGGCTCGGATCCAGGGGGGTTCGGATTTCGGAAATCCGAACCCGCTCACCCCTACTTTGCTGACAGCTGTTATCTATGGTGGATGCTTCTTCCTGTTCTTGCTTCACTTGATGCAGAATCCTATATCTGAGTTATACAGCTTTTACACTAATGTCCAGGGTCTGACCCAGTATTTGGAACAAGATAACAAACCGGGACAAACCCGGGACATACCCCCCTTGAGACCACGGCGCCGACCCGGGTTATTCCCAGGTCGGCACCGTTTACACTGCACATGGGTGTAGTGGAACTGGTCTGCCGCAGCTTTCATCTCCAAGTGCCAGAAAATCCGGAACTCTCCATCCTGTAAACGGGACCTAGGTCGGACGAACCGGGTTACCCGTTTACACTGCAGGGTTACACTGGTCGTTCCTGTGTTAAACGCTGCAAACTTCCGGGGTTGGATTGCCAGGTTACTCAACCCTGGAATCCAACCTTGGGCCCTTTTTACACCTAGTAGCAACCCAGGTTAACTCGGCAATAACCCAGGTTTTTAGTTGTTTTATTCCGTAAAGGTTAAACCTAAAAGATGTACCTAATGCATAGGGGTAAATTGGGAAAAAAATGAAAACTAAAGGACAGATTCATTCCAAATATGCCCAGCTACATCTTTGCGGCTGGTGCGGTAAAGCGCGCCATGCATGGTGCGAGTTGCGCAGCCTCTCGAACGGTTACGAGCACCCGCGACACCATAGGATTGCATGGTGCGATCGCAGTGTGCGCCATAGTGTACCGTAGCGAATGCAGCCGCATGGCACTTAGAGGACGCATCTGTAGCTTCGGGTTCTGTACCTTATGCTCGCGGGTTAACATTCCGCGCATTTTGCAGGATATTTTCATCAAGTTCGCTCACAATTCCCTTGCCATTCTCTTAGAAATGGCAAGTTGTTAGGGAAATGTACTAAAGGGGAAAATGCAGTAAAACCACATATCCCATTTGTACTAAGCCCCGGAATGCTTCATGCCAGATGGCAACGCCATCTGCAGGTGGCGTTTCCCAATAGAAGCCTATGAGTTTCATTTCGGGTCACCTCTCCTGAGAAGAATCCAATTAGATCCCTCCCATCACCCTTAGCGGCCCGCGTCTTTCTGCACATGCGCAGAAGGATGCTAGAGGGACTTCTGGGTGTAAAACCTGGAAGTCCCTCTCTCCGGAGCCATCGCAAAGGACAACTCTTATCATGAGAGCTGTCCTTTGCAATATTCTAAGTACATACCGCGGTAATCAACCGCAGTATGTACCTGAAGACAGGCAGGATGTACCGCATAATTTACACCTCCACATACCCGTCCCCCATCATTTACACCTCCACATACCTGTCCCTCATCATTTACACCTCCACATACCTGTCCCCCATCATTTACACCTCCACATACCTGTCCCCACATCATTTACACCTCCACACACCTGTACCACACCATTTACACCTCCACATACCTGTCCCCCATCATTTACACCTCCACATACCTGTCCCACATCATTTAGCCCTCTATATACCTGTCCCCACATCATTTACACCTCCACACACCTGTACCACACCATTTACACCTCCACATACCTGTCCCCCATCATTTACACCTCCACATACCTGTCCCCCATCATTTAGCCTTCTACATACCTGTCCAACATCATTTACACCTCCACATACCTGCCCCCCATCAATTACATCTCCACATACCTGCCCCACATCATTTACACCTCCACATACCTGTCCCCCATCATTTACACCTCCACACACCTGTCCCCCATCATTTACACCTCCACACACCTGTCCCCCATCATTTACACCTCCACACACCTGTCCCCCATCATTTACACCTCCACATACCTGTCCCCCATCATTTACACCATCACATACCTGTCCCACATCATTTACACCTCCACATACCTGTCCCACATCATTTACACCTCCACATACCTGTCCCCCATCATTTACACCATCACATACCTGTCCCACATCATTTACACCTCCACATACCTGTCCCACATCATTTACACCTCCACATACCTGCCCCACATCATTTACACCTCCACATACCTGCCCCACATCATTTACACCTCCACATACCTGCCCCACATCATTTACACCTCCACATACCTGTCCCCCATCATTTACACCTCCACATACCTGTCCAACATCATTTACACCTCCACATACCTGCCCCACATCATTTACACCTCCACATACCTGTCCCCCATCATTTACACCTCCACACACCTGTCCCCCATCATTTACACCTCCACACACCTGTCCCCCATCATTTACACCTCCACACACCTGTCCCCCATCATTTACACCTCCACATACCTGTCCCCCATCATTTACATCTCCACATACCTGCCCCACATCATTTACACCTCCACATACCTGTCCCCCATCATTTACACCTCCACACACCTGTCCCCCATCATATACACCTCCACACACCTGTCCCCCATCATTTACACCTCCACATACCTGTCCCCCATCATTTACACCATCACATACCTGTCCCACATCATTTACACCTCCACATACCTGTCCCACATCATTTACACCTCCACATACCTGTCCCCCATCATTTACACCATCACATACCTGTCCCACATCATTTACACCTCCACATACCTGCCCCACATCATTTACACCTCCACATACCTGCCCCACATCATTTACACCTCCACATACCTGCCCCACATCATTTACACCTCCACATACCTGCCCCACATCATTTACACCTCCACATACCTGTCCCCCATCATTTACACCTCCACATACCTGTCCAACATCATTTACACCTCCACATACCTGTCCCACATTATTTACACCTCCACATACCTGCCCCACATCATTTACCTCCACATGCCTGTCCCACATCATTTACACCTCCACATACCTGTCCCACATCATTTACACCTCCACATACCTGTCCCACATCATTTACACCTCCACATACCTGTCCCCCATCATTTACACCTCCACATACCTGTACCACGTCATTTACACTTCCACATACCTGTCCCCCATCATTTACATCTCCACATACCTGTCCCACATCATTTAGCCCTCTACATACCTGCCCCACATCATTTACCTCCACATAGCTTCCACACATCATTTTCACTTCCATATACCTGTCCCACATAATTGACACCTCCACATACCTGTCCCTCATCATTTACACCTCTACATACCTGTCCCCCATCATTTGCACCGCCACATACCTGTCCCACATCATTTACACCTCCACATACCTGTCCCCCATCATTTACACCTCCACACACCTGTCCCCCATCATTTACACCTCCACACACCTGTCCCCCATCATTTACACCTCCACACACCTGTCCCCCATCATTTACACCTCCACACACCTGTCCCCCATCATTTACACCTCCACACACCTGCCCCCCATCATTTACACCTCCACATACCTGTCCCCCATCATTTACACCATCACATACCTGTCCCACATCATTTACACCTCCACATACCTGTCCCACATCATTTACACCTCCACATACCTGTCCCCCATCATTTACACCATCACATACCTGTCCCACATCATTTACACCTCCACATACCTGCCCCACATCATTTACACCTCCACATACCTGCCCCACATCATTTACACCTCCACATACCTGCCCCACATCATTTACACCTCCACATACCTGCCCCACATCATTTACACCTCCACATACCTGCCCCACATCATTTACACCTCCACATACCTGCCCCACATCATTTACACCTCCACATACCTGCCCCACATCATTTACACCTCCACATACCTGTCCCCCATCATTTACACCTCCACATACCTGTCCAACATCATTTACACCTCCACATACCTGCCCCACATCATTTACACCTCCACACACCTGTCCCCCCATCATTTACACCTCCACACACCTGTCCCCCATCATTTACACCTCCACACACCTGTCCCCCATCATTTACACCTCCACACACCTGTCCCCCATCATTTACACCTCCACACACCTGTCCCCCATCATTTACACCTCCACATACCTGTCCCCCATCATTTACACCTCCACATACCTGCCCCACATCATTTACACCTCCACATACCTGTCCCCCATCATTTACACCTCCACACACCTGTCCCCCATCATTTACACCTCCACACACCTGTCCCCCATCATTTACACCTCCACACACCTGTCCCCCATCATTTACACCTCCACATACCTGTCCCCCATCATTTACACCATCACATACCTGTCCCACATCATTTACACCTCCACATACCTGTCCCACATCATTTACACCTCCACATACCTGTCCCCCATCATTTACACCATCACATACCTGTCCCACATCATTTACACCTCCACATACCTGTCCCACATCATTTACACCTCCACATACCTGTCCCACATCATTTACACCTCCACATACCTGTCCCACATCATTTACACCTCCACATACCTGCCCCACATCATTTACACCTCCACATACCTGCCCCACATCATTTACACCTCCACATACCTGCCCCACATCATTTACACCTCCACATACCTGCCCCACATCATTTACACCTCCACATACCTGTCCCCCATCATTTACACCTCCACATACCTGTCCAACATCATTTACACCTCCACATACCTGTCCCACATTATTTACACCTCCACATACCTGCCCCACATCATTTACACCTCCACATACCTGCCCCACATCATTTACACCTCCACATACCTGCCCCACATCATTTACACCTCCACATACCTGTCCCCCATCATTTACACCTCCACATACCTGTCCAACATCATTTACACCTCCACATACCTGTCCCACATTATTTACACCTTCACATACCTGCCCCAAATCATTTACCTCCACATACCTGTCCCACATCATTTACACCTCCACATACCTGTCCCACATCATTTACACCTCCACATACCTGTCCCCCATCATTTACACCTCCACATACCTGTACCACGTCATTTACACTTCCACATACCTGTCCCCCGTCATTTACATCTCCACATACCTGTCCCACATCATTTAGCCCTCTACATACCTGCCCCACATCATTTACCTCCACATAGCTTCCACACATCATTTTCACTTCCATATACCTGTCCCACATAATTGACACCTCCACATACCTGTCCCTCATCATTTACACCTCTACATACCTGTCCCCCATCATTTACACCACCACATATCTGTCCCACATCATTTACACCTCCACATACCTTTCCCCCATCATTTACACCACCACATACCTGTCCCACATCACTTACACCGCCACATACCTGTCCCCCATCATTTACACCGCCACATACCTGTCCCCCATCATTTGCACCGCCACATACCTGTCCCACATCATTTACACCTCCACATACCTGTCTCACATAATTTACCCCATTTTCTGCTTTTTAGAAAAAAATCACCAGCAAAATGACATGTCTTTAAAACCCATATTTTCCTGGTTAAAAAACAATACATATAATATTATGCATTGGGAGGGGAATCCCAGGGGTACTACGCTGTGTCCCGACATTTTTTTTTGGCCTGAAAATAAAGCCTTTCCCATACTATACACCCAGCACCTAGTCTTGAGCTGCAAACTAAAATCTGCGTTAGTTCCCAATGAGACCTGTGTTAACTGGACGCAGATTTCTAATTGAATAGCAAAAAGTCGCATCCAATAGTTTTGAACCCGCGTTAAGCATTTTTCGGCTTATTAAATCGTCCCCTAAAACTTTTGTAATACACTATAGATAATATTGCGATGCCCCTTTTTCTATAGCTTGTCTTGAGCTGCTGTCGTTTGGGATTTTCAGACAATCTTATACAGTATCATTTGTTTAACCTAACAGTTGCTTTGTGTTGTAGGGATATGGAGAGCCTCCTACGTGACAAGCTGTCGCTCTGTTTGATCCTTTCCCTTTTTGTCTCTGGGGACTGTAGATACGGGTTGGGTGACCAATGAGGAAATTCCACACTTCTATGAAATGAATAGTTTTGCTTTTCCCTGTAAATTGGATATTTTGTCTCATGCTCACAGCTGGGCATTAATCTGCAGCTAGACCAAGGCTCTGCATTTTCTACACCATACTGTAACAGTTCATAAGATTTCAATAAGACTTATTCCCGTCACATCTACAGAAACGTTACTCGTCACCGCAGCCTGTATAAAGGATGTAATAGAAAGGCTAAGCATTCAGACACATGTATTTCCCGGGAGTGGATTGCGGGCATGCAGAAATCATCATGAAATGTACTTCTGGAAACTAGCAGCCGAGTATAAGTCAATGTGTTATCTATAGCGCACACAACATTATTCTATAGCAGTGATTCCCAACCTCGGTCCTCAAGGCACACTAACAGTCCTGGTTTTAGTGATATCCATGATTGTGCACAGATGGTTCAATCAAAATAACTGCGGCACTAATTAAGTCACCTGTGCTCAAGTATGGCTATCCCTAAAACCTGGACTGTTAGTGTGCCTTGAGGACCGTGGTTGGGAACCCCTGTTCTATAGTGTACACCAGCAGGAGAATTGTGTGTATGCACCAGCACTATGTATAGAACACCGCAGTGACCTGCCCACACTGTGCACGGCAGTAGGCAGTACAGATGTGTCCACACACGTCTATACTCCCTGAGCTACAAGTCATGATACACATGGCGTGCGACTGCCGCACGTATCTTCATATGACTTTTTCCCGTAAAATGCATCTTATTTGCATAACTGTGTGAACAGGACGTGCTAGCAGCTTTTGCCCATTAAAATAACATGCGGCATGCCTACTTTCTATGTGCATGTGTATCTGCATACGAAATGCTACGCTGCTTTGTTAGCGGGCAAAATGCTACGCTGCAGTGTCAGCAGGCGAAATGCTACGCTACAGTGTCAGCATGTGAAATGCTACGCTACAATGTCAGCATATGAAATGCTACGCTAGGGTGTCAGCAAGCTAAATGCTACGCCACAGTGTCAGCAGGCGAAATGCTACGCCACAGTGTCAGCATGCGAAATGCTACACTACAATGTCAGCATGCGAAATGCTATGCTAGGGTGTCAGCAAGCTAAATGCTACGCCACAATGTCAGCATACGAAATGCAACGCTACAGTGTCAGCAAGCAAAATTCTACGCTACAGTGTCAGCATGCGAAATTCTACGCTACAGTGTCAGCAAGCAAAATGCTACGCTACGGTGTCAGCAAGTGAATTGCTACGCTACGGTGTCAGCAAGCGAATTGCTACGCTACGGTATCAACATGCGAAATGCTATGCTACAGTGTCAGCAGGCGAAATGATACGCTACCATGTTTGCATGTGAAATGCTACGTTACGGTGTCAACATGCAAAATGCTACACTACAGTGTCAGCGGCATATCATTTTAATCATCAAAAGCTGCTTGTGTGTCTTATTCGCAATGCTATGCGAATAAGATGCATTCGAAGTAAAAAAGTTGAACGAAAAGACGCTCAGCGCTACCAACTTGGTGCAATTAGAAGGGCTGTTTAGCGTGCAAGAGGGCTAGATGTACGTGGAGTGGACCCACCTGTATATGCTGACATATATTGGGCAGCTGTGCTAAACTCCCAGTGGTTATTGGGGCTTTATTAATATGTGGGCAGGTCTTGGTGTGCTGTATTAAATCTGTGATGATTATTGAGTTAATATACTGCCAGTTATTGGTGATCTGTACAAAGGGGCATATTTATCACAGCCCACATTTTTAATTTGGATGGGATAAATGTTTTATGCATAATTTGGATCCCTCACCGGAAGAATCTGCGATATGGTAGCCTTTAGGCCACTGTAGGATAAAGCCATTTGGAAATGGCGTTATCGGTGCCAAGCAGCTTGGTAAGTCCGGCAGAACAACAACTCCCTTAGAATCCTATGGAGATTGCATATGAGGAATGAAAATGGAGGAACTGTGACATATATCGGAGATATCTGCTGCGACCCCCTCCATAGTAGTCTGGGGGAATTTTATTATTCACTTGTTTGTGCCGACGGGCGCAAATGCAGGATTTCTGCTCGCACCCTCCTGAGGTGGTGAGCAAAAATTGGATGCGCTAAGCAGGACTTTAGTCAGGTTTAGCCACTTTACTCGTCTAAAAACCTGGTCTATTTGGGCGGTACATGCGTGAAAAACCTGAAACAATTGAATATCGCCCCGTCAGTTTAGAAGGGCGATTGGACGCATACAATTGAATTCCCCCTAATAGTTGCAGTGCTTCCTCCTTTAAGGAGAAGTTCCCTATAGCAACCAATCAGCACTTACTGTAGCTATCCAATTTATCTAGCGCAGTCTGAAAAATGGCAGAAGCTGATTGGTTGCTATGGGCAACTTCTAGGGGTTTGTTTATGAATGTCGGGTTCTAAAATCTTGCACTTCCGATCATGTTTATGCCCGAAATTTAAAAGGGCAATGAGTTTATTAGCAAAACACGGCTTAGTAAATAACCCCCTATACTTTGTGTCTGACTCTCGTTTTCTTCTCTGTTAGTTATTAGGCACTTTCTGTGTTACTTTACACTTTATTAGTTGTATGTAAGTTATAGATGTTTTTTTTTTATTTGAATGTGGGGTAGATGTACTAAGCCTTGGAGAGATAAAGTGGACACAGACAAAGTACCAACCAATCAGCTCCTAACTCTCATTTTTTCAAACTCAGCCTGTAAAGTGACAGGAGCTGATTGGTTGGTACTTTATCTCTGTCCACTTTTTCTTTTCTCCAAGGCTTGATACATATACCCCTGTGTGTCCAGCCGGTTGTGGCCACGTGCATTGCACGTTATCATGGAAACATGTATGATACATGCAAGCGCTTTTTTCACAGTCCAGGGATATAATTTCCAAACAGTGGTTTGTGGGCAAATGATGGGTAAGTTAGAGAAAAAGATAATATGTATATTATTATTATTTTATTAGTTATTATATAGCGCACACATTACATAGTGCTTTCACGAGAATATTTGTCATTTTCATCAGTCCCTGCCCTAGAGGAGCTTACAATCTATGGGCCTCATTCAGACCCACTCGCAAGCGGCTGTCCGCTCGCAAGTGGGTCGATGGTGTGCACTGCGCATGCGCACAACGGAAGGACTTTCCTTCGCTCGTTGTGTCTGATCAAAGGGGGCTTGCTGTCGATGTTGATTGACAGCACGCCCCCTTTGGTGGGCGTGCCGGGGGCGTGCCTGCCAGACGGAGGCGTTCCCAAGGGAACGCCTACCGTCAGAAGATGGCCCCACTGACATCACTAGTGATGTCAGTGGGAGTGATTTTGGCTCTGATAGAGCCAAAATCACTCCAGGGCTTGTGGTAGAAAAACCCGACCACAGGCTTCTGGTCGCACTGGCGATGGTCGCGATGGTCAAGACCATCGCGACCATCAACCTGCACGCTCGTATGTGCTGTGGGTGGTGACCCACAGCTATACGAGCGTCCAGGAGGACGGTCCATTTTTATGGAGGTCGGCCCTCATTCAGAGCGAGCGCTCTGCTCAGAGCGTCCGGCTCTGAATGAGGGCCTATATTTCCTATTTAAACAGCCATGCCGTGACGCGATGAGCGTCTTTTTGTGCAATTTTTTTTCCCTTACAGTGCGTCTTATTCACAAAATGATGCAAATCGGACGCACAAGCAGCTTCTGGTGATTAAAATTATTATATCGTCATGCCTATATTATGTGTGAGACTGCCGGTGTATCTGCATCTGAAATGCTAGGTTAGTGTCTGGATAACAGTGGGTTTCGTTATGATCGAAATTAAAAAGTAAACACACGTGACCATTTGAGTGAGCACAAATGAACACACTTTATTTACAAGTTACAAACAAACAACAAACAATTAACATACAAAGTATAGAGTATACTCAACTTTTGTCTGTATATTCAGATGACACCAGTAGTTCATCATCTTCAACGTAAGATGTAGTTCATCTTCATCTTCTCCTGGGGAGCCCTCATTTTATCAACGCCCAGGTCTTCCAATATACATTGCAGACACCCTACTGCAGTCTCAGGTCCATACACGAGCCAAAGAGCCTTTGTCTATGTCCTGATTTATATACCATAGTATGGGTGTTGGCTTTCTGGATATTATTGCTAATTAAATACCTTACACATCCTTACTTAACTAAGCACTTAACTTATCTAATAAATAAAGAGACAGACACCATAACAGCTAGGATAAAAGGTCACAGCTTTTATTTCCGAATTAATGAATTCACCTAACCACGCTGGCCAGGAGACGCTGCCTACTCAGTTCTAGCTTTCAAGCTGACAAACGGGGAATGACTAAAACGCTCCCCCTAAAGACGCACTTACGCTGTGAAGGTCTCGCCTCCCTCCTGGGCCAGTCTGCTCTGAGCACTTCCATGCAAAAGCGCTCGGGTCCCCTCGTATGAGAAGGACAGACTCGTCATGTTACATCGAGGTCAAGCGCCCTCACAACGCTCTCTTGCGCCACAATAAAGCCACTGAGATGCAGCGTTCTCCCGCCATGCCGCGCCTTCCCTGAATAAGGAAAAAACAAACACAACAATACAGATATTGACAGTTGGTCTGACCTCTGACCCCTCCCTTCAGTATCTGTGTCACCTGAGAGTTCTGCCACCTACTGAGCGTGTCAGAGACAGACATCTTACAGAATTATATAAAAGTTCAAATTGAGAGAAAAAGAAACTCTTTTTTGGAGGGGCACTCAAATATTGTATTAAAAATTAACTTTTATTAATCCATTTAAAAGATTTATGAAATATTCAAGGTATACTTACCTTGACAAAGGGATGTTGTGGTCCCGAAACGTTGGTGTCTAACATGCTTATTTGAATACATCACTTTGTTGGAAGTCTATGAGTGCCGCCGTTTTTTGTAGCTGCGTGTGTGTGTGTGTGTGTGTATGTGTATATGTATGTATATATATATATATATATATATATATATATACATATATACAGTCAGGTGCATAAATATTGGGACATTGACAGAATTTTCATATTTTGGCCTCTATTCCCCACCACAATGGCTTGGAAATGAAACAAACAAGATGTGCTTTAACTGCAGACTTTCAGATTTTATTTGAGGGTAATTACATCCAAATCAGGTGAACGGTGTAGGAATTACAACGGTTTCTGTATGTGCCAAAAGTAATGGGACAAACTAAACAATCCTAACTCAAACTTTCACTTTTTAATACTTATTGCAAATCCTTTGCAGGCAATCACAGCCTGAAGTCTGGAACGCACAGACATCACCAGACGCTGGGTTTCATCCCTGGTGATGCTCTGCCAGGCCTCTACTGCAAATGTCTTCAGTTCCTGCTTGTTCTTGGGGCATTTTCCCTTCAGTTTTGTCTTCATCAAGTGAAATGCATGCTCAGTCGGATTCAGGTCAGGGGATTGACTTGGCCATTGCATAACATTTCACTTTTTAGCCTTAAAAAACTCTTTGGTTGCTTTTGCAGTATGCTTCGGGTCATTGTCCATCTGCACTGTGAAGTGCTGTCCAATGAGTTCTGAAGCATTTGACTGAATATGAGCATATAATATTGCCCGAAACACTTCAGAATTGATTCTGCTGCTTTTGTCAGCAGTCACATCATCAATAAATACAAGGGAACCAGTTCCATTGGCAGCCATACATGCCCACGCCATGATACTACCACCACCATGCTTCACTGATGAGGTGGTATGTTTTGGATCATGAGCAGTTCCTTTCCTTCTCCATACTCTTCTCTTCCCATCACTCTGGTACAAGTTGATCTTTGTCTCATCTGTCCATAGGATGTTGTTCCAGAACTGTAATGGCTTTTTTAGATGTTGTTTGGCAAACTCTAATTTGGTCTTCCTGTTTTTGAGGCTCACCAATGGTTTACATCTTGTGGTGAACCCTCTATATTCACTCTTGTGAAGTCTTCTCTTGATTGTTGACTTTGACACATATAAACCTACCTCCTGGAGAGTGTTCTTGATTTGGCCAACTGTTGTGAAGGGGTTTTTCTTCACCAGGGAAATAATTCTTCTGTCATCCACCACAGTTGTTTTCCGTGGTTTTCCGGGTCTTTTGGTGTTGCTGAGCTCTCTGGTGCGTTCTTTCTTTTTAAGAATGTTCCAAACAGTTGATTTGGCCACACCTAAAGATTTTGCTATCTCTCTGATGGGTGGTTTGTTTTGATTTTTCAGCCTAATGATGGCTTGCTTCACTGATAGTGACAGCTCTTTGGATCTCATATTGAGAGTCGACAGCAACTGATTCCAAATGCAAATGTCACACCTAGAATCAACTCAAGACCTTTTACCTGTTTAATTGATAATGAAATAACGAGGGAATAGCCCATACCTGTACATGAAATAGCTTTTGAGTTGATAGTCCCATTACTTTTGGCCCCTTAAAAAGTGGGAGGCACATATAGAAACCGTTGTAATTCCTACACCGTTCACCTGATTTGGATGTAATTACCCTCAAATTAAATCTGAAAGTCTGCAGTTAAATCACATCTTGTTTGTTTCATTTCAAAGCCATTGTGGTGGTGAATAGAGGCCAAAATCTGAAAATTCTGTCAATGTCCCAATATTTATGGAACTGACTGTGTATATGTATATGTATATGTATATATATATATATATATATATATTAGTGTTCAGTCTAGCTCCGGTGGGAGGCAGGGCGCCGGAGCTAGAGAGGGCAAACTTATGCGTGCGCCGAAAAGGGGGCGTGGTCATGAAAATGGGGCGTGTCTATAAGACGCGTCCCCTTTTCATCATACTTGGGGGCGTGCCCGGCGCTTACGGACATGCCGGGCAGCCCCCAAGCGCTGCAGAAAGGGAGAATAGATGCCGGGCGCATGCGCCCGGCGTCTATTCTCCGGCGGTGACCGGTACACTGCGTGTTTCTTCACCCGCGGGACACTGCGTCCCGCGGGTGAGAATGGCACCCGCAGGCTGTGAAGGCAGGGCGCTTTTTGCCCTCCTCCTGGAGGGCAGGGTGCTTTTTGCCCTCCAGAAGGAGGGCAGGGCGCCGTGCCCCGCTAAAACAGCCTAGCGGGAACGCTATATATACTGTATATAAGATCTTATAATATGACCGTTCTTTCGAAGAGGTTGCTACACAATTTCTTCGGCTGTGCAGAGGGAAACGATAAAACTTTGTGTAATATATGCATGGGTGGACAACAAAATGCTACTAGCTTTGAAAAACACATTTCTTTTATTAATACGCCACTGGGCCCCCTTTTGCTTGCAATACAACTTGTTATCCTTCCTGGAATAGACATAAGTTCTGAATATTATTTTCTCCTAGTCTTTAGGAAGTAACATCTTCAAGTTGCTTGAGAGATGATGGAGGAGGGAATCTGCTTCTCACACTATCCCCAAACACGGACCACACTGCTTCCATGATATCAAGGTATGGAGGTTGTTCCGTTCAAGGAAGATGCAAAACTTCATCTTCATTCTTCTCAAACCAAGACTGGGCACTACTAGCTTTCTCTAATGGGACCATTGTCATCTTCAAAAATGATGTAATTGTTGGTAAACAAGGACTGGACCATGGGAAGCACCTGGTTGCCCACCATAAGCATTTAGTCACTGGCTGTAACTCAACCCATGAGAGTAATTATAAAATACCAAGATATTTCTGCCCAGACCATCCCTGATCCACCTCCATGTTTCAAGATTGGAACCAGTCATTATAGACTGATATAGGGAACTACGTGAAGGATGACTGATTAGACCATGTTACACTTCTATAATCCTGACACCATCTCTTTCACCTTTGAGTGTTGTCCACAATAGCGTAATGAGAGGTTTGTCAATTGCCTTGGATGTTTGAAGTTTTTTGTTGGCAATGGGGGGGACTATGGGGCCATGGGGGGTGGGGGGATAGGACAAAGGGTAATCAGAAGGGGAAGAGGGGAGGAATATATGAAGTGGGAGGTGTGAAGTAGAAAGTGGGATTGATCTGTGGCTGATGGGAGAAGGGAGCAGGGCCAGTCCCAACGGATGGGCCAGCCCACAAAAAAGTAGTCAAACACTGGAGGGGCTGGAGCTGGGTGCAGGGAGAAGGATGGCCGGGCCCATAGCAACCGCAAACCCTGCAGCCTGCACCCATGATAGTTACACCCCTTCTGTCAGGTCTGTAAATTGTGGGACTAGAGAAGGCAGACGGAGATGTCAAAATGGGGATGATCTCCATGGTAACCACAGGCAGCGGCCACACTGTACCTCCAATATGTAGGGTTTCCAGATCATCCCTTTAATAAGGGACACATATGAATTACATAAATTCACCTGGTTTTAATCAGCCACAGATCCTGTATAGTTCACAGGTCCCTTATTAAAGCGATGATCTGGCAAACCTACCTATGGGGTGGCACCACCATGCGTCCTCTCCACTTCAAAGGTCCACCAGCCGTCCCTGCATTTAGCACATAAACTTTACTTAGTGCCAATTTTCTTTAAGGAACTTTCACGTGCTGGGTTGGAAAACATATTCCATATTTTTTTTCTTGAATTCCAGAATTTATTTTATTATGTCAAATGAAGCGCCTCTCTTTTTGTGTCTTTTTCCCCCAACATTTGCTGTTGGATTTGGATTACGTGTTTGTGCAGGTTACACAGCCCGTAAGATTTTGCGAGGGATTCAAACTGCTTCGTTTTATCTAATGTTTTCTTATGTTTAATTCAAAATAATGTAAGACATTAAATAAGTGTTTTAACAGAAGAGATTATTATCCTATAACAATAATGCCACTAGAGACAGGGCTATGTGCATTGTTTCTCCATTCATTACCTATTCATACCGAGTTCCTGAAGAGCTTTGATGCTATAATAATAAGTCATCATCAGCATCGTAAATGTAATAATAATAATAAAACTCCTGTGTGATACTTATTTTATATATTGTTACTATTTCTGTTAGCTTTGCCCTACTTTTTCCAGGACTTTACTAGTGATGTCAGTGGGAGAGATTTCGGCTCTGTTAGAGCCGAAATCTCTCTGGGGCTTGCGGCAACGAGACCCTACCACAAGGGTCTCGTCGCAAGCCCGAAGGTTGCGATGGTCTTGACTATCGCGACCATCTTCCTGGCCGCTTGCTATAGCTGTGGGTGGTCACCCACAGCTATGCGAGCGGCCAGGAGGCCGTACTAAAAAAAACAAAACGGCCCTGATTCAGAGCGAGCGCTCTGTCAGAGTGACCGGCTCTGAATCAGGGCCTCTGCTCTATGGTTTTGCTGGTTTCAGCAAGTAAGTAGAAGCCAGCCAATCTCCATGGGGATAACGTAACCTTGTCTAACCTGGTTTAGGGGCTGAATTATTACAGGAAAGAAAAAAAACAAACAAAAAAACAATATTGCCAATGTCTCGTAATACGCTATTACTGCAGTAGCGCCAAACAGCCATTTTTGGTGCGCCAGGTCCTGTGCGACTTAGCTTGCGCTGAGCGTCTTTTTCACCCAAAGATGTGTCTGAAGGCTCATGCACACTTAATGATATCGCTCATGGAGCATATCGTTAAGTGTTTCCCCCTGTGCTGCCTGGCTCAATGTCGTTAATGACATTGAGCATACACACGGAACGATATCGTTAAGTGTCGGCACCCTCCCTCATTCCGAACTTGCAGCACCTGACGATATCGTCGTGTTGCCCTGCAAGTAAGGCCAATGAAAGACATCGCTAACGATCCGCGGGAGCGCGCATCGTTAACGATGTCTTGCATACACACTGGACGATATTGAACGCGATGAACGATGACTATCATTATTCATATCGTTTAATTTATCGTCTAGTGTGTACGCGGCTTAAGTCACAATCGGATGGGACAAACTGCTACAAGAGACTGCGCTGATTAATTTGATATGTGACACTTGTATATCGGTGTGCGATTATGGGCCTCATTTATCAACAAGTTTTATCACTCAAAACGAGTGATAAAACTCGCTGTGTATGATAAATGGAGCTCCAGCCAATCAGCTCCCAACTGTCATTTTTCAAACAGATAACAGTTGGGAGCTGATTGGCTGGAGCACCATTATCATACACAGCGAACTTTATCACTCGTTTTGAGTGATAAAATTCGTTGATAAATGAGGCCCTGAGTCTGAGGGGCCTACTCATCAACACTAAGATAAAGTTTTTAAGGACATTTTCCTTAATTACCGTTAATTTAGTATTCATGGAAGACATCTAACACAGGAGATATCACTGATCTCTCCTGGTTAAGTCCGCCTGCTTTAATTTCCATACTCCCCATACATTAGTACATTAGTATGGGGATGTGGAAATTAGGCTATTCATCAAATTCCGAAAATTATGTATTTTCGGAATTTGATGGTGTTACTATCCGCCACTCTCAGGGGGCGTATAGTGGGTGACACTTACCTGTGTCAGCGTGGGCAGGTCCTCAGCCGGCTCCCTCCGTCACTCTGCTCGCTTCTCAGGCTCCGTCTGCTGTGCTGACACTGTGCTCTCCCGACAGAACACAGTAAAGTTTAGAAGGAACGTTGTTTGTTTTTTTTTCTAAACTTTACTGTGTTCTGCCGGGAGAACACAGTGTCAGCACAGAAGACGGAGCCTGAGGCGGCTGCAGCGCCCAGGTAAGTGGGGGACAGGGGGGAGGTGAGCGGAGAGGGGAGGGGAGGTTGGGGGGGCAAACAATTACCACAGCTGTAGGCAGTGCTGCGCATGCTCTGATTTTACGGATGTAACGGTGCATGCGCAGCACTGAGTACAGATGCGGTAAGTTAGGGCAGGCAGGGAAAAGTATCTATTTTCCGAAGAGCTGTCATCGCAAAAATGACAGCTTTTTGGAATAGATACTTATGGAGAGGAGAAATTATTAATTACTTCGGTAATTAGGTAGAACTCGCGAGTTCTAAACCTAATTACCTCCAGAGGATTTTTAGTTATGATGAATAGGCCCCAGAATGTGCACGTGGAGTGCTGTGATACAGCTGTCTTTTTTTTCATGCCAAGGTGCGTTGAACTTCGTATACAGAAGCACACAGAATATATAAGTGTTGCATATCAAATTAATCAGTGCAGTCTTATGAAGTGGTTGGGGAATCCAGTTGCCACTAAGCCGCATTTTTGGGAGAAAAAGACACTCTGTGTAAGCCGATGCGCATGGCGTATTAAGGTCAGGTGTATGAGGACACATCTATACATCAGAAGGTTCCAGCCGGCAGTAATGCCTTTACTGAACCAGTATTGCGGGGGGGGGCATCTACACCAGCGCAATTACTATTTTAGTTTTTTTTTAGTGGAGCCAAAAAACACGAATTTCAAGTACAAGTACGGCCGCAATACGCCATCTCATGTGATAACCGAAAGAATTGACTGTGGGGATTTTTTTTAAAATAAAGTATAGAAATGACATTTGTTTATAATATATTGTGTGGTCCAATGCAGCAGCGTAACAGGGCGGCAGTGCGCACTCCTGACATCATGGGACAGCCAGCACTGGGAAGTACGCGGGTGTACAGGCTGCAAGTTGCGTGCGGGTGGCACTGCATCAGCGATACTGGCTGCAGGATGCCATTCCAGGCACCCTGCTAGCCAGATGCAGGGGCCATGGGCAACAAAATTGCTGCTCCGAGGCGCCTGCGCTATGGTACAGCTCGCACACCCCTAGTGATGGTCCTGGTCTGATGACTGCGCAATAGCGCGTGATGGACCCCGAACCAGGAATCCCTGTTCCCTGTTTGTGATTCTAGTTACATTCCTGCGATACTTACATTCCTGCGTATCCAATTAGCCCCGAGTAATTTCTCTCCCGAATAAAATAGGCTGTTACTTCAATTTACATTATCCAATTAGATCCTGTTATTTTCCGTGACAAACCACAGGTTGTATGTGTTTTTGCGACCGTCGACACAAAAACAGGGCTGTTTTCGGCGATTTTGTTTCATTTGCCTGAGGGTGGTGAAACACAATTCCCAATAAATGCCGGCTTTCAGGGCTAATTGGATAGCCCTGGGTGATCCATTAGTTCCCAAATAATGTTCACGGCTAATTGGATCCTGGCCATAGTCTCTTATTGACGCAATAAGCATCAATAAGAAATGTATAATTATCAGGTCTAAAACCCGATCATTTCTAAATATACCCCCAAATCTAGCGACTGTATTGTTGAAATAGTGCATCTGCCCCAAATCACAAGTTAGTACAATTGTGTCAAAATCTTATTTTCTTATTGAGGCATAACTGGTGATATATTACTAAAGCTTTCAGGTGGTAAGTGGGTGGGTGGGGGTGTTGTATAGTGTAGGAAGTCATTGTAGCCCCTCTTCCCACTGCTCAGTATTAGAATTTGTATCAGTAGGGGGCACACCCAAAATAACACAATTCACCTCATCAAGCCCCCAGACTGCCCACCTCGCTGGGGAAATTGGCCTCAAAACATAGGCAACTATGATTTGAGGGTCACTGAATTTTGCCCATGAGGAGATTGTTCTCTGTAACTGTTTCTGTAAAACACCTGTTTTGTTCTCCTCAGTAAGAAGACACAGGACTGAATAGGATGTAATTGTTCTTGGGCACTATGAATAGTAACTGTTTTCTCTGGGTACATTTAGGCTGCGTGGTAATTCTGTGTTCGGCGGTTTCCGCAGATGCCTCTGGGACCCGCCTCATATTCCTGCAGACATTTTTCTCTCCAATGTTTTGAAGATTGGGGTTGTAGAGGGTAATTACAGTTATTACACCCGATATCAGTTATTTAATTCACACTTTTTGATAGGGCCATCACCGAATGTGTTAAATGAAACAGGTATGCACAGTATCTTCGATTTAAGGTTCTCTGGGACGCTAAACATGCTGCAGATATAGGAAAACATTATTGTAAGGGGCATTTAACTCTTGTCATTTACAGTATATATATATTATATATATATATATATATATATATATATACACACAGTCAGGTGCATAAATATTGGGACATTGACAGAATTTTCATATTTTGGCCTCTGTTCACCACCACAATGGCTTGGAAATGAAACAAACAAGATGTGCTTTAACTGCAGACTTTCAGATTTAATTTGAGGGTAATTACATCCAAATCAGGTGAACGGTGTAGGAATTACAACGGTTTCTATATGTGCCTCCCACTTTTTAAGGGGCCAAAAGTAATGGGACAAACTAAACAATCCTAAATCTAACTTTCACTTTTTAATACTTTGTTGCAAATCCTTTGCAGGCAATTACAGCCTGAAGTCTGGAACGCATAGACATCACCAGACGCTGGGTTTCATCCCTGGTGATGCTCTGCCAGGCCTCTACTGCAAATGTCTTCAGTTCCTGCTTGTTCTTGGGGCATTTTCCCTTCAGTTTTGTCTTCATCAAGTGAAATGCATGCTCAGTCGGATTCAGGTCAGGGGACTGACTTGGCCATTGCATAACATTTCACTTTTTAGCCTTAAAAAACTCTTTGGTTGCTTTTGCAGTATGCTTCGGGTCATTGTCCATCTGCACTGTGAAGCGCCGTCCAATGAGTTCTGAAGCATTTGACTGAATATGAGCATATAATATTGCCCGAAACACTTCAGAATTGATTCTGCTGCTTTTGTCAGCAGTCACATCATCAATAAATACAAGGGAACCAGTTCCATTGGTAGCCATACATGCCCATGCCATGACACTTCCACCACCATGCTTCACTGATGAGGTGGTATGTTTTGGATCATGAGCAGTTCCTTTCCTTCTCCATACTCTTCTCTTTCCATCACTCTGGTACAAGTTGATCTTTGTCTCATCTGTCCATAGGATGTTGTTCCAGAACTGTAATGGCTTTTTTAGATGTTGTTTGGCAAACTCTAATCTGGTCTTCCTGTTTTTGAGGCTCACCAATGGTTTACATCTTGTGGTGAACCCTCTATATTCACTCTTGTGAAGTCTTCTCTTGATTGTTGACTTTGACACATATAAACCTACCTCCTGGAGAGTGTTCTTGATTTGGCCAACTGTTGTGAAGGGGTTTTTCTTCACCAGGGAAATAATTCTTCTGTCATTCACCACAGTTATTTTCCGTGGTCTTCTGGGTCTTTTGGTGATGCTGAGCTCCCCGGTGCGTTCTTTCGTTTTAAGAATGTTCCAAACAGTTGATTTGGCAACACCTAATGTTTTTTATATCTCTCTGATGGGTGGTTTGTTTTGATTTTTCAGCCTAATGATGGCTTGCTTCACTGATAGTGACAGTTCTTTGGATCTCATATTGAGAGTCAACAGCAACTGATTCCAAATGCAAATGTCACACCTAGAATCAACTCCAGACCTTTTACCTGCTTAATTGATAATGAAATAACGAGGGAATAGCCCACACCTGTCCATGAAATAGCTTTTGAGTTGATAGTCCCATTACTTTGGGCCCCTTAAAAAGTGGGAGGCACATATAGAAACCGTTGTAATTCCTACACCGTTCACCTGATTTGGCGATTCCGGAAATGCCAAAAATGGGCATTCAATTAGGAACATTAAAGTATAAATATTGACCAGAAACACCTAGGGATATTCTCCTGAGGAAGCCCAGCCGGAAAAGCGTAAGAGGTGAAACGCGTAGAGAGGAAGGGACGTAGTGACGCAGATTACTGACCTGGCTAAGTACAGCCACTTGAGATAAGCTCTTAAAGAACTTTTAAATTGTATTTGAGTTTTCTATATGTTTACTGTGTGTGGAATAAATTTTTTAATAGTACTACACCATGAAAATTTCTTTTTTCCCCATTATATTGATCTGACTATAAATAAACTAACTAATACGAGAGACCTGAAGGGTAGTAAATAAGAGGGACTCTGTCGAGAAAGAAAAACTGATGAGGAGATCCAAGAAATCTTCTATATGCCTCTGCATATAATTCTAAGGGTACGCATATATATGTAGTTCTTTGAAAGAATCCTGTAGTTCAATACTACAACACTATAAGGCGCTTTTGTTCTCATTTTTGTTTTTCATATATATATATATATATATATATATATATATATATTGCAGTTCCTAAACATTTTCATGTAATAGCAATATTATATCTATACTAATATTATAAGAACGTTGTTTCTGTCTGTTTGCTCCAAGTTGGCACAAAAATGATTGAACCGATTTTCATGCAAACTGCATCACTTTGTAGTGGAAAGTCCTAGAAATAACCTGCTCTTTGTTTTATCTCCATATGTCCAGTATAAGCTGAGCAATAACAAAAAACAAAGTGTACTGACCTCATCAATGAAAAGATAAGTGTGGCACTATGCAAATGGCCGGTAAGCGGTGGAGCTAGAGGTGCTTTGTGCCCGCAGTCACTAGGCTACATAGCAGTCTGTGCACAGAGCACACAGTGACATTGGTGTGAATGGTGGGTGAATAGAATAGGCTACATAGCAGTCTGTGCACAGGGCACACAGTGACATTGGTGTGAGTGGTGGGTGAATGGGATAGGCTACATAGCAGTTTGTGCACAGGGCACACAGTGACATTGGTGTGAGTGAATAGGATAGGTTACATAGCAGTCTGTGCACAGGGCACACAGTGACATTGGTGTGAGTGGTGGGTGAATGGGATAGGCTACATAGCAGTTTGTGCACAGGGCACACAGTGACATTGGTGTGAGTGAATAGGATAGGTTACATAGCAGTCTGTGCACAGGGCACACAGTGACATTGGTGTGAGTGGTGGATGAATAGGATAGGTTACATAGCAGTCTGTGCACAGGGCACACAGTGACATTGGTGTGAGTGGTGGGTGAATGGGATAGGCTACATAGCAGTCTGTGCACAGGGCACACAGTGACAATGGTGTGAGTGGTGGGTGAGTAGGATAGGCTACATAGCAGTTTGTGCACAGGGCACACAGTGACATTGGTGTGAGTGGTGCGTGAGTAGGATAGGCTACATAGCAGTTTGTGCACAGGCACACAGTGACATTGGTGTGAGTGGTGGGTGAGTAGGATAGGTTACATAGCAGTCTGTGCACAGGGCACACAGTGACATTGGTGTGAGTGGTGGGTGAGTAGGATAGGTTACATAGCAGCCTGTGCACAGGGCACCCAGTGACATTGGTGTGAGTGGTGGGTGAATAGGAGAGGCTACATAGCAGTCTGTGCACAGGGCACACAGTGACATTGGTGTGAGTGGTGGGTGAATAGGAGAGGTTACATAGCAGTCTGTGCACAGGGCACACAGTGACATAGGTATGAAAGGTGGGTGAAGAGGATAGGCTACATAGCAGTCTGTGCACAGGGCACACAGTGACATAGGTGTGAGTGGTGGGGGAATAGGATAGGCTACATAGCAGTCTGTGTACAGGGCACACAGTGACATTGGTGTGAGTGGTGGGTGAGTAGGATAGGTTACATAGCAGCCTGTGCACAGGGCACCCAGTGACATTGGTGTGAGTGGTGGGTGAATAGGAGAGGCTACATAGCAGTCTGTGCACAGGGCACACAGTGACATTGGTGTGAGTGGTGGGTGAATAGGAGAGGTTACATAGCAGTCTGTGCACAGGGCACACAGTGACATAGGTATGAAAGGTGGGTGAAGAGGATAGGCTACATAGCAGTCTGTGCACAGGGCACACAGTGACATAGGTGTGAGTGGTGGGGGAATAGGATAGGCTACATAGCAGTCTGTGTACAGGGCACACAGTGACATTGGTGTGAGTGGTGGGTGAATAGGAGAGGCTACATAGCAGTATGTGCACAGGGCATACAGTGAGATTGGTGTGAGTGGTGGGTGAGTAGGATAGGTTACATAGCAGTCTGTGCACAGGGCACACAGTGACATTGGTGTGAGTGGTGGGTGAATAGGAGAGGCTACATAGCAGTCTGTGTACAGGGCACACAGTGACATTGGTGTGAGTGGTGGGTGAATAGGATAGGCTACATAGCAGTCTGTGTACAGGGCACACAGTGACATTGGTGTGAGTGGTGGGTGAATAGGAGAGGCTACATAGCAGTATGTGCAGAGGGCATACAGTGACATTGGTGTGAGTGGTGGGTGAGTAGGATAGGTTACATAGCAGTCTGTGCACAGGGCACACAGTGACATTGGTGTGAGTGGTGGGTGAATAGGAGAGGCTACATAGCAGTCTGTGCACAGGGCACACAGTGACATTGATGTGAGTGGTGGGGGAATAGGATAGGCTACATAGCAGTCTGTGTACAGGGCACACAGTGACATTGGTGTGAGTGGTGGGTGAATAGGAGAGGCTACATAGCAGTCTGTGCACAGGGCACACAGTGACATTGGTGTGAGTGGTGGGGAAATAGGATAGGCTACATAGCAGTCTGCACAGGGCACACAGTGACATTGGTGTGAGTGGTGGGGGAATAGGAGAGGTTACATCAGGCTTGCCTACCCTCCCGATTTGGCCGGGAGCCTCCCGAATACCGGGTGCCGCTCCCGACCCCCCGGAAAGGCAGGCAAGCCTCCCGGCTGCGCCTGCCCCCGCACAACTACTTGAAACCCCCGCAGCGGGGATGCCCGATGACGCGTTTTGCGCTGAATCGCGTCATCGTGGCTCCGCCCCCCGCTTCACAATGCCTTTATTTTTGGCATCGTGAAGAGGAGGCGGGGCCACGATGACGCGTTCGTGCGGACACCCCTGGCCCCGCCCCCAAAACGTTGTCATAGCCGGCTACGCCTCCCCCTCTATGCTTGCATTCAGCTCCCTCCCGGAAGGAGGGAGCTGAATATCGGCAAGTATGGGTTACATAGCAGCCTGTGCACAGGGCACACAGTGATATTGGTGTGAGTGGTGGGTGAGGGCGCTGCTGGTCACCAGTCTGTATAGCGTTGCTGGTCACCAGTCTGTATAGCGCTGCTGCTGGTCACATGGGCCACTCCCGCCACAGGGCCCTTATGCAAAGCAATACAACTAGAAAACCTCAAATAAAAAATAATGTTGGAAGAAGCGATTTCACCATGGGCGAAGCTGCGGGCAACAGCTAGTTCATTATAAATGTATTCCTCTGCAACTGTTGGTGGTACAAATAACGCACATGGCCTGCCAAAGGGGCACCTACTGTATGTGTAAAATATTCGAGAACCACTAGCCTACAGTAACTTCGGGGGAATGTACATGAGCTATAGTTGCCTCTGCTTTTGCAGTGTCAGGGAGACTTTTGAGAGAGCTGATACTACAGTACATCTGTAGAGAACCTACCAGCAGCATCAAAAGTAGTATCCAGCGTATATAACCCCTTTAGATATTAGTTGACGTGTAAGGTATGCTTCAATTGAATATTAATTTACCCATTGCTCAGTGAATATGCAGGTGTTGGAAACGCAGCACGGATCGGTGTGTTTGCCTTTCTCTCCCCAAGATGCATGTGATCTGTCTTTTGATGACACACAAGTTTCATAATATCACATACTCGCTGCTAATGTGTGATCTCATTGTACAGCCTCTCAGGAGTGTTGGAATTCTCTCTCTGGTGGCAGACAGGTGAGCACTAGAGACGGCAAGTGTAGGGAAAGAAACAGACAAGCAGGCAATTGTTCATGTCTTGGCAGTATCCAGCTATCACTTACATCTTCCTTTTACTTTAATGTCTTAAGATAATAAAAGCAAAGTCCTAATTTATAACAACTTCTTTTTTTTTTGTATAGATACCGGTATTCTATGTGATCTTGCTAGATTTCTCTTATGTATAAGATTGCTCTTTTTTTCTTAATCTATTTTATTAACTTTTTCAATGTGATTTCTCTCCGTAGCATTTTATGGTGAGAGCTGCTGAATATGCCACGCAGTCCCACTTCCAGTGAAGATGAGATGGCGCAGAGTTTTTCAGACTATTCAATGGAGTCCGAATCAGACAGCTCAAAGGAGGAGACCATCTATGACACCATCAGGGCTACGGCTGAGCGTCCAACTAGCAGGCTGGAAGATATTCAGACTAACACAATGGTCATCAGGATTGCAATCCCAGATCTACAGCAAACTGTGAGTGATACTGCTGCACGGGCAGGCTCAGTTTTCCGTTTAAGCTTTGTGCTTTACAAGTGAAAGAGGCAGAGCTGTTGATGGACAACGAAGTAGTACTCCAACTTGCTGACTCTATAGACCTGCTCTCCAGGAGATGCAATAGGGAGGTCTGCAGAAGTAGAGTGGGATGCCAATGTGCAATAACCTTATACACATCATTGCACATTGGTAGTCAGTTCATGATGTCACCTGCAATAGGATTGGGTTAGTAGGTCCCTCTCCTGGGGTAGATGGACACCTCCAAACACACAGCAGCCAGGAAACAGCACACCAGTCCAGGGTTTTCGTGCAAGCTAGCCGCAGCTAATTTTTAATGTGCAGTATAAAATGGAAAACATAAAAATAAATCCTAGCCCGTCTGGGCACTAAATAAACAAATTCCCTCTCTCATAGTGGTAGGGGCCTACTGTCCTCACCACAAGCATAGGCGTATGCACAGTACTTACAAGTAGTAAATCACAATGTCTCTGAACAAGCCTGTCTGCTCTCCCCAGGTATGAGACACTGAGCCAAACCGTGGCACAGCCTGTATTAGCCTCTCACAGTTGCAGTCACTAGTTGAAGGCTGAAGGTCTCAATACCTAAAACGGTCTTGTGGATGGAGCCCTCTCTTCTCTCTCACATCCACACCCCCAGGACCCATTATCCGGATTTACTTAAAGCCCACACTCTAATCAAGCAGCCACAGACATTTCCTGGGTGTTTAAAATACATAGGTTAGAAACCTTGGACACGCTTATATGCCATTTAGCACTTTTACCAGTGCTTCTATCACACCCCATACAGATCAACACAAGTCTTCACCTCTGCACAGTGATTAATTTGGCATCACACAGCAGCAGTGGGTAAGCCTTGATAACGCAGGTTGTATCATTGTGTCCTCATCCTTTCCTATAGCACTTTTCCGGCTGGCCAGTGAATTGCAGACTTTTGTAGGTAATCTACTGCAAACCTGCCCTATGCATTGTACAATCCTCAATTTGGGGGGAGTATGGCTCAAAGCTGAGTACACCAATGCGCAGGTGAGCGAATGGAGACAGAACATCCCGTATCCAGTCAGGGCATTAGAATATTAACAGCAGCACAGTGTATTTCAGCATGCAAACTCCATATCCATGCATAGAAAAGTTTAAAGTTAGAGTGGCTAGCTCGAAATGTAGCCATCCTGAGCATCTAAATGTGACTAATCGCACAGAATAGTGATGCGATGCTCTTTTGAATCAGGTATATGAACATTGAAGGTTTTTTGTTAATTACGTTGTTGAAATAGCGGAATCGCTTTATTGCAAAGCTGAAATCTGTTTTCAGTTATACTGGAGCATTGTGGCACCTGTGAGTTACAGTGCCACCCATATAATTAAGAAATGCAGATTTAAATTCATACAGAACATCTTAGCTCTTCCTCTGGAATGCTCGATTTAAAATGAAAAGTGCAGAAATTGATTACAAATGGGATGATAATAGTGGTCGAATTTTGGTTACTTATTGTCTGCACGTAACGTTATGGCATACCTTCCAACATTAGACATGTGATGTTATAGCATACCTTCCAACATTAGACATGTGATGTTATAGCATACCTTCCAACATTAGACATGTAACGTTATAGCATAACTTCATGGACATGTAAAATCCGGACAAAATAAGCCCGGTCTCCAATCCGATCAAATCCTGCACACGATCTGCCCAGAAACGCCCATTTTTTAGATAAACTCCGCCACCTTTTGAGGTCCGTCACTTGGGACAGTCGGGAAATACGCTGTTGTTGGAAACACTATACACAAACATGCTCTTTATGTTGTGGTTCACACTGATACGTTATTCTACTGCATCATTGTAGGTTGTGTACCTTGCACTGATCTCATCCTGAAGAATGCAGAGACCCCCTATATAACTGGCAACTTTACCTAGAACATAACGTACAAGCAGACATGCCGGGGTGAGCTGGGCAGTGAGGGTTATACTCTCCAGTCAGTGCTACATGAAGTTTCTAGTGCTGGCTGCATGGTCCCTAGTATGCCTCTGGTGGCTGAGAGACCAGCCCTGAGCTTCCTTTGCCTGTCACTCTGCGGCATAGTTATAGGGTATATTGGCTTCTCGGGTTGGGTATGGGTTCCTGGCGGTCAGGAGGCTGCCGGTCAGAATACAGACACCCGTAGGTAAGTATAGTACCACTAATCTTAACCCCTACCCTAGCCCTCCCAGGTGCCTTAACCTAACCTCCTCCTCCCCGCATCCTAAACCTAAGGTGTGCCTAAACCTAACCTCCCCTAAACCTAACCCTCCCCTAACCACCGATCCTTACCTTCGGGATGCCGGCAATCGGAATACTGGAGCCAGGATCCTAATGCTGTCAACATTCCGGCGATGGTATTTAGACCATGCCGGCTTCTCACATACACAATTGATGGTTCCTAGAATGATGATTGGGCATACTGCTGGCAAGTCCTTAGTCAGTGTCAGAAGGTCCCCACACTGATTGGTAAACAGCTGGAAATAGTCATCAATGAAAGTGCTGAGAGCTTTTCTCAGAGCTGCCCAGTCCAAGCAAACTTATACCAGACCACCGGTGCAGTAAATAATTAATTTAGCCACAAGAAATCTGTAGCCTAAATTACGTTACCAGCAGAGACCGGGACGAACTGGGGCTAAAATTCGTCCCTGGCATTCTGTCTGTGCGTGTGGGAAAATGGGGCGTGGCCACACATCACATGGGCATGGCCTTGCAGCACACCAGCAGAGCAGACCAGGCCTTCAGATGGTCGGACCGTCCCATCAGGCCTTCGGCCCTTCTGGCATTTGCCAGAATTGCCAGATGACCAGTCCAACCGTGAGTGGAGATTAGGAGTTAGATGACCTGCATCATAAAGCCACCAGACATACAGTTTGTTGGCTTTATGCCATCTTTCGGGATAACCTAGAGGAAAGGTACAAGTGGCAAGTGCAGGGGGCATCAATGGGGGTTGATGCCATGATTTGTCACTAGAATGCTCTCTGTAGTCTATATATGTCAGAAGAATGTGATCTGTATTGCATATACGTCACTTGGCTGTTTTCTGTATTGTGTACATGACAATAGAATGATATCTTTATTGCAGGGACTGTAGATCACTAGGAAGCTTTCCATAGTGTATATATGTCACTAGATCACAAAAATAATTTGTATATGGGTTACTAGGGTGCTCTTTGGATTGTATGTAGGTCATCAGTATTCTCTCTGTATTGTATGAATGCCACTAGAATGCTCTCTGTATTGTATAGCGGCCACTAGTATGCTCTCTGTGTTTGTAATCTTCTCTCTGGGAGGGGAGATCCATGGAGTAACTACATGGGGTGTGGTGATGTTAAATGCGGTATCCTGCAGCTGGGAATGGCGTTGTGTTGATGTGATTTGCAGGAAATTAGGATAGTAGACGGGATCTAGGACATTTCCCTGCTCCCCTGGGCATCCAGCAGAACTCCCTACTTGAGTGTTTAGAGGCGCACAGTCCAAACAGCGCACTGATTGACAGATGCTTGGCAATACCGATAATCAAAAATAGTGTCGGTGCGTATGAAATGTTACTGACAAACAACCTTTCCGCTGTTAGATAAAGCGGCGAGCAGCAGAAAGCCACAAAGTACTGGATTCTTAGACCTTTTAAACACAGGTGGGATTAATCTGTAACTATTCACTAATGTTTAACTATTTTCCTCACCCTGTAATCAGCAGCGTAACTTGGTGAGATGCATAAACAAAGAAACCAACAGCATCGATCAGCCATGGGAGATGTATATAATGTGCTAAGACACATTTCCATTTCTTACTGAAGTGTTAGAACATAAATTAGGTAACGTCGATCAGTATAGAATAAAGCTGCGGGCGAGCCATTTTCCAAATACGGTGCAGAGTTAATGTACTGTGGAGACTTTGCAAAAATGACATAAACTTGCATTACACATTTTATTATGGAACCTGCTGCGTTGATCACATGGACGAATGCATCAGGCCAGAGCGCTTTCCTCAATGTCGGCTATTCTCAGTCCTGCAATGTTACTATAAGGATGTTAAGAGATTAGGTAAGCCCTGACATTACCCATGGCTGGCAGATCACTTTATCACTAAATACCACCCCCGAAACATCTCACAACAAGAAAAGCGTTTCCAGTTGTCCACTAATTCTTAGCAGAGCTGTGTTCCCTTTATGTAAATGTAGTATTGCTTTTATATAAATGCCACTATCCTTTCCAATTGTACGTAAGGGGATCCGGTCAGAATGTCAACTTTAGGTCGACAGCCCATATGTTGACATTCAAAAATGTTGACATGTACATAATATTGATCTTTAACGCGTTGACACCAGAATGTCTACTTGCGTTTTTTTTAACTTAATATAATTAACTAAAATAAGCAGAAAACGTTTGTGTTGTCAACATGTTAAATGTTGACATTCTGACTTAGTTGACATTCTGAATGTTTACTAGTCATGCCACACCTATACTAAAGGGTGCGAAAGCCAGGTACCCCATGGAGTTATTTTAGCCTACTTTAATGCTGTTTCAAATGCGTTTTGTTAACCAGATGCGTTCCAAAAACCTCTAAGTTAGAAACACTGGTAGTGGGTATGGAGTAGAGCAGAGACCCCTTCCAGATGACGCGTTTTACTCTGATTTGTGGCATTGCGCTTTGAGGGGCAGTGCCACAACTACATGAAAAGGTACAACCCAAATGGTTAGTTCTCTTTTCTGTTAAGCTTATTTTGTATCTTGTGTTTTTTTAATTCCAAGTGTAAAGCACTTTTGTCACGGTCTGGGTATTCTGTAGATCCGGTTTGGGACCCTTGGACTGCACGGAGGTGCAGATGAAACAAGGAGCCTTAATGTTACTCTTGCGCATGAGTATAACCAGGAGTATAGGTACACTCGTGACAGTGTAGGAACCACAGACCTGTCATGTGCATGGATACTGGACTGGAACCGAGGTGAACAGACCAGGTCCACTGGGCAACCTTGTAAACCTAGCTTAGCAAAAACCGTTGTTCTACTCATTCAATGAAATCATGAAAACAGCTATTAAAGGGTTTTTTATTAGGGTTATTTTGTTTTCACTCCCATAGTCGGCACAGAATGAGAATTGTAGATACTCCTCTTAGCGCACACACTCTGACAAGGCTGTAATGTATGGAACTGAGGGCCTGATAGAGCCAAAAGCACTCCTGGTCTTGCGATGAACGAGACCCTACCACAAGGGTCTCGTCGCAAGCCCGATGGTCGCGATGGTCTTGACCATCGCGACCATCTTTTGGCCGCTCGCTATAGCTGTGGGTGGTCACCCATAGCTATGCGAGCGGCCAGGAGGCCGCTCTAAAATAGAGAAGGACGGCCCTGATTCAGAGCGAGCACTCTGAATCAGGCCCTGAATGAGGATAGAAAGAGCTCTGGGAGAAGTGGTACCCGGAATTAGTTAGTGACGATGGAAAAAGCGCCGCCTTGGCAAAGTGTTGGGCTCGCCATTACAAGAGGTGCCAATGACCTGAATACTCTGAGGGATGGATGTCTGAGTTTGTCAAATGAATGGCACATTGCCTTATTTTATATTTATTTGATTTAAGAAAGGTACTTAAAAAACATGAATTGGCCCAAGACCAGATTATACCGGTCGAGTTACTGGGAGGTGTTGTTGCAGCCAGTAGTTAAGAGCGAAGTTGAGATGAAATTTTGAACAAATCGAATTTCTTAAGAGAGGGGCTTTTTGCACAACCCTCACACTTTTGGCGGCGCAGTCTCCATTTTGGTGGTCAGGACATTTGACTGGATTGACAGGGGAGCTTTGGAGGTTTTGCACGGTCTCACTAGATGGATGCAGGGTGGGGTGGTGGGGGCCCCTCCCAACTCTGATTCTAACGTAAAACTATAAAAAAAGATTCTAAAGATATGTGTAAGTCAGAATTGATGTCAGCTCATTGGGACATTGATTACTTGAGTCTCCACGCCTGTACTGTATAAGAAAAAGTACACTCAGCTAAAAATACAATACTGTAATGTATATAATAGGGGCAGAAGGGGTGGATAGAGAGGTAGAAGAGCTGTGCTTTGGACTGTTCCTCTTCTGGATAATAGTAAGGGTTAGGTATATAAATAGGGTATGGTTAGGACGTACTTGCATCCTGCTGTAGGGCCGATCAGGTCTCTGAAGACATCTATGTATAGTGCTGATCATTTCCAGTACTGTACTGTTATTGATTCAGTACAAATGGTATCAGAGGATAGACAGCCGCTGCCGCGGGGCTACAGAACGCTGATGAACGTGATTGTAATGTGCTAAGGGTGGGAATAGGGAGGAGAGTTTTATAGGATTGAAAATATCAATGTAGAGTTATGGAAACTAGGTTGCTGTAAGGGATGCAGTCATTAGGTCGACAATACCAATGGCGACATTATGTCGATACCACAATGTTGGCAGTTTAGGATTAGGAATTAGGGGGAGGTTAGAGGTGGGGTATGGGGGGAAAGTTAAGGTACGGTAGGGAAGGGTTAGGATTAAGCATTAGGAGGAGGTTAGAGATGGGGTATGGCGGGAAGGTTAGGGTGCGGTAGGGAAGGGTTAGGGTTAGGCACTAGGGCGGTTAGTGGTGGGGTATGGGGTAAGGTTAAAGTGCGGTAGGGGAGGGGTAGGGTTAGGCATTAGTAGGAGGTTAGAGGTGGGGTATGGGGGGAAGGTTAGGGTGTGGTAGGGAAGGGTTAGGCACTAGGGCGGTTAGTGGTGGGGTATGGGGTAAGGTTAGGGTGCGGTAGGGAAGGGTTAGGATTAGGCATTAGGGGGAGGTTAGAGGTGGGGTACAGGGGGAAGGTTAGGTACGGTAGGGAAGGGTTATGGTTAGGCACTAGGGGAGGTTAGAGGTGGGGTACTGGGGAAGGTTCGGCTGCGGTAGGAGATGGTTAGGCAATAGTGGAAGGCTAGAGATAGGTTGTAGGGGGAAGGTTAGAATGCGGAAGGGGAGGGTTAGGCTCTAGGGGGAGGTTAGAGGTGGGGTACAGGGGAAAGGTTAGGGTGCGGTAGAGAAGGGTCAGGCACTAGGAGGAAGTAAGGTGGGGTACAGGGGGAAGGTTAGGGTGCAGCAGGGAAGGGTTAGGCACTAGGGGGAGGTTAGAGGTGGTGTATGGGGGAAGGTTAGGGTGCAGCTGGGAAGGGTTAGGCACTAGGGGGAGGTTAGAGGTGGTGTATGGGGGAAGGTTAGGGTGCAGCAGGGAAGGGTTAGGCACTAGGGGGAGGTTAGAGGTGGTGTACGGGGGAAGGTTAGGGTGCGGCAGGGAAGGGTTAGGCACTAGGGGGAGGTTAGAGGTGGTGTACGGGGGGAAGGTTAGGGTGCAGTAGGGGAGGGTTAGTCACTAGGGGGAGGTTAGAGGTGGTGTACGGGGGGGAAGGTTAGGGTGCAGTAGGGGAGGGTTAGTCACTAGGGGGAGGTTAGAGGTGGTGTACGGGGGGAAGGTTAGGGTGCAGTAGAGGAGGGTTAGTCACTAGGGGGAAGTTAGAGGTGGGGTATGAGGGGAGGGTTAGGCAGTAGGTAGAGGATAGAGGTGGGGTGTGGGGGGAAGGTTGGGGTGCGGTAGGGTAGGATTAGGCATTACGAGGAGGTTAGAGGTGGGGTACAGGGGGAAGGTTAAGGTGCGGTAGGGAAGGGTTAGGATTAGGCATTAGGGGGAGGTTAGAGGTGGGGTATGGGGGGAAGGTTAAGGTGCAGTAGGAGAGGGTTAGGAATAGGCATTAGGGGGAGGTTAGAGGTGGGGTATGGGGGGAAGGTTAGGGTGCGGTAGGGATGGGTTAGGATTAGGCATTAGGGGGAGGTTAGAGCTGGGGTACAGGGGGAAGGTTAGGTACGGTAGGGATGGGTTATGGTTAGGCACTAGGGGAGGTTAGAGGTGGGGTACTGGGGAAGGTTCGGCTGCGGTAGGGGATGGTTAGGCAATAGTGGGAGGCTAGAGATAGGTTGTAGGGGGAAGGTTAGAATGCGGAAGGGGAGGGTTAGGCTCTAGGGGGAGGTTAGAGGTGGGATACAGGGGAAAGGTTAGGGTGCGGTAGAGAAGGGTCAGGCACTAGGAGGAAGTAAGGTGGAGTACAGGGGGAAAGTTATGGTGTGGTAGGGAAGGGTTAGGCACAAGGAGAAGGTAAGGTGGGGTACAGGGGAAAGGTTAGGGTGCAGTAGGGAAGGGATACATTTAGGCACCTAGGGGAGGTTAGAGGTGGGGTACGGGGGGGAGGTTAGGTTGCGCCAGGGAAGGGTTATGGACTAGGGGAGATTAGAGGTGGTGTACGGTGGGAAGGTTAGTGTGCTGTATGGGAGCGTTAGGGTTAGGCACTAGGGGAAGGTTTGAGGTGGGGTACGGGGGAAGGTTAGGGTGTGGAAGGGAAGGGACAGGGTTAGGCACTAGGAGAGGTTAGAGGTGGGGTACAGGGGGGAAGGTTAGGGTGCAGTAGGGGAAGGTAAGGCACTAGGGGGGGTTAGAGTTGGGGTGCAGTAGGGTAGGGTTAGGCACTAGGAGGGGGTTAGAGGTGGGGTACAGGGGGAAGGTTAGGGTTCAGGCACTAGAGAGAGGTTAGAGGTGAGGTACATGGGGAAGGTTAGGGTGCGGTAGGGAAGGGTTAGGAACTAGGGGGAGTTTAGATGTGGGGTACAGGGGGAAGGTTAGGGTGTGGTAGGTGAGGGTTAGGCACTAAGGGGAGGTTAGAAGTGGGGTACGGGGGAAGGTTAAGGTGCGGTAAGGGAGGGGGAGGTTAGAAGTGGGGTACGGGGGAAGGCTAGGGTTAGGCACTAGAGGGAGGATAGGGCCAGTTTACTTACCTGAACGCCACTCCATCAGATTACTCTGCCATAGCTGAAAGCCACATGACTGCCGGGAATGTTGGGAACAGGTCTGTTACCGCTGGGTAGGTGACTGCCCTAAGATAGGTTGACATTCTATCATGTCCACATTTCATCAGTGTCGACATGATAAACGTCGAAGTGCAGCATGTCAACATTATATATATGCCGACTCTATGAATGTCAATATATTATGCCACACTCCGCTGTATGAATGAAGTACAGTATAAGGAAAGCCTGGCCACTGTCCATAGCATTTAAAGGAAAGTTTATATAGAATAAATATTGGTTTCCAGCATGGATGGGGTTATAAGCTCCAAAAACAAACTCCTATTTCCTGTCATCCTGATAGTGGCGCTGCGCCCTTCTGCCTGTGGTGAGTGTCAGTATTTAGATAGAATCACAACTTATTAATTCCCCTATTACCGTCTACTTATTTTCTGCATTTAAAGTGAAGTAATCATCCAGCAATAAAAGTCCCACAAAAGGGTTCACAATAGTGGCAGATAGAGGTGGTCAGCTAGAGCGGGCGTGCGTCCGATCCTGGGGTGTACATGTAAGCCTTTCTGTACTTTGCATGTGTACTGAGGTGCGCACTTATCTAGGCTTCAGTCCCTTTCTGCGGAACGGGGGTGGACTGGCGTATCTGGGTGCGGTGCATTAAGGTCGCAGCCATGTAATTGGCGCACACTCCCTGAAGATGTAGATAGATTTTAAAAGGAGTAAATAGTAAATAATGGATGTGACGGTGTTGGTATTTCATTACATTTATATGGAAAACATAACTTGCCTTCATTAATAACACTGTGAAGACCATATTCTCTCCTGTGCATATGACCCTTTAATACATTAATTGGTGTATGAATAGGGTAAAGCTAATTTGGCATTTATGGCTAACACTGTGAAGCTGCACCTCTAGGCTATTTGTACACCTGAAGCAAATATATGCATATTTATGAGCTATGCCTATCTTCAGCTATGTGTTAACTAAATAACACCTACTCGAAAAACTGGCCAATCACAGTGCATGAACTGTAATGAAGCCAATCACCAAGCATCGACTAATGTCACATGTCTATAACTTTATAAAGGGACCTTACAACCCCTCGGACACTCATTCTGCTTCTGTGGTTGTTCTCTGTGACTATATACTAATGTGTACACTGCATTTGTTACATAGCTGCAATAATACTGCAGCATTGTCTACCTGCCAGAACTTCCCTTTTTGGTTCATTCACATTTAAATGTTTTCGTGCAATTTTGCGATTACTCATTGTTAGGAAACGCTTACACCAACTCTTTTGTCAAACGTGTAGCAACAACATGCCAGACAAACAATGCAGCAGTTCACAGCAGCCTCATATAATAATAATAATTATTATTATCATCATTTATTTATATGGTGTCACAAGTGCTCCGCAACTCCTTACAATGTTCATAAACAAATAGGTGACCAGTTACTTATAGTATAATACAATACCATGCAGGAAAAGGACATGGATAATATACAGTACATGGTTACATTAGCGACCATAACACCCACGTAAGCAGCAGAGCATAAGCAACCAAGTGTTAGGTGCCCTAGTGGGGAGTAAGAAGTAGATGAAAGTAAAGTAGGGAGAAGCACAAGAGGGTAGAGGGCCCTGCTCGAAAGAGCTTACATTCTAAAAGTAAGGGGCAGACAAACAGGTGTGACACAGATGGGGTAGGTGGGGACGAAGGAACATGTAGCAGCAGGTTAGGATGAGAGCTGGAAGACATTGGTGAAGTAGTAGGTCTTGAGAGCCCGTTTGAATGACTGTAGAGAGTCTGATGGGAGAGGGAGAGTGTTCCAAAGGTGGGGAGCAGCACGGGCAAAATCTTGGAGGTGGGAGTGGGAGGAAGTAATCAGTTGGCATGAAAGGCGGATTGTATTAAGTGAACGAAGAGGGCGGACAGAAGAGTGAATGGAGATGAGATCAGAGATGTAAAAGGGAGAGGAACGAGTGAGAGCTTTGTAAGTGAGTGTAAGGACCTTGAATTGGGTTCTGAAAGGAAAGGGGAGCCAGTGGAGAGCTTGTAGGAGAGGAGGGGCAGATGTAGAGCGGAGGAAGATAAGCCGAGCAGCAGCATTGAGCACAGACTGGAGAGGAGAGAGATGAGACTTGGGAAGGCCAGATAGGAGGAGGTAACAGTAGTCCAATCTGGAGATGACCAGTGAGTGTATGAGGGTTTTGGTGGCATCCTGGGTGAGAAAGGGTCTGATCATGGAAATATTCTTGAGATGGAAACGACAGGACTGCGAGAGGTTCTGAATATGTGGTTTAAAGGAGAGGGAAGAGTCCAGGATGACTCCAAGACAACGCACTTGGGACTAGATGAGATAGTAATGCCATCTATTGATAAAGAAATAGTGGGACATGATGTAATGTGGAAGGGTGGGAAGACGATCAGCTCAGTCTTAGACATATTAAGTTTGAGAAATCGCTGGGACATCCAGGAAGAGATAGCTGAGAGACAGTTGGAGATACGAGTCAGTAGAGAGGGGGAAAGATCAGGTGAGGAAAGGTAGATCTGAGTATCATCAGCATAGAGATGATAATGGAGGTCAAAAGAGCTAATGAGTTCACCTAGAGAGCACGTATAGAGGGAGAATAGGAGAGGTCCAAGAACAGAACCTTGGGGAACACCTACTGTAAGAGGCTTTTGGGGGGGGGAGAGGAGTCATGAGAGGAAACAGGGAAGGATCGATCAAAAAGGTAAGAGGACAGCCAGGAGAGGGAAGTGTCATGTATACCAAGGAAGTGACGGATTTGCAGCAGGAGAGGGTGGTCCACAGTGTTGAAAGCAGCATAGAGGTCAATGAGAATGAGCAGAGAGTAGTGGCCCTTGGATATGGCAGCAAAAGTCATTGCTGAGTTTTGTGAGAGCAGTTTCAGTGGAGTGAAGAGAACGGAAGCCAGACTGAAAAGGATCAAGGAGGGAGTGGGAGGAAAGAAAGGCGGTAAGGCTGTTGTAAACAATACGCTCAAGGAGTTTGGAGGCAAAAGGGAGGAGAGAGATGGGTCTGTAGTTAGAGAGAATGTTAGGATCAAGGGTAGGTTTTTTAAGAATAGGGAAGACAAGGGCATGCTTAAATTCAGAAAGGACAGTGCCTGAGAGGGAGAGATTAAGGAGGTGGGCAAGATGGGAGCATGCAGAAGGAGAGAGGTAGCAGAGGAGGCGGGAGGGGATAGGGTCAAGGGGGTGGTGGAAGGGGGGAGGAACAGATACAGGGGAGAAGGATGTCAGAGTCTGTAAAATGGGGAGGGGTGATGCAGGAAAGGAGGAGGTGGAGAGCTGGGGGACTGGTTGGATATGATTTCCTAACATATAGAATCACTTTTAGATGTAAAGTAGGTAGCAAAGTCAAGGGCATAGAGCGAGGAGGGGAGACAAAGAGGGGGTGGGCGGAGGAGGGAGTTGAAGGTGGTGAAGAGACGCTGGGGATTTGAGGACTGGAAGGAGATTAGGTTCTTGAAATATGACTGTTTAGAAAGGGCAGCACTGTAGGATGAGAGCATACATTTGAAATGGAGAAAATCTGCCTTAGAGCGTGATCTTCTCCACTGTTGCTCGGCGGTTTGTGAAAACTTTTGGAGGTATCTGGTGCATTTGGAATGACAGGGTTGAGGTGTGGATCTGTGAGGGTGAGTAGTGATCGCCGGAGCCACAGAGGCCAGAGCAGAAGTAAGGGAGACCTATAGGGAAGTGGCTTGTTCAGGGCAGGAGAGAGAGAGAATAGGTGAGAGAAGTGAGTCAAGTAGGGAAGAAAAAGAAACTGTGTCAATAGCCTCAATGTTATGCTTAGTGATGGTGGCCTTAGGTGGTAGAGGAAGGGAAGGAGAGAGGGACAGGTTAAAAGAGAGAAGGTGATGGTCAGAGAGGGGAAATGGGGAAATGGAGTAATCTGAAATATCACAACAGTGAGTGAAGACCAGGTCAAGTGAAATGCCCATTCACTTTGGAAGGTGAGGTGGTGCATTGGGAGAGACCAAATGAAGATGTGAGGGTGAGGTGTTTGGTGACAGAGGTTTCTTTGGGGATATCAATTGGAATATTGAAGTCACCAAGGATAATGGAGGTAAGGTCAGAGTAGGGAAAGTGAGGGAGCCAGGAAGCAAAGTTGTCAAGGAACTTGGAGGGAGGGCATATAAGTGGTGATGAATACAATAATGAAAGTCAACAAATCTCCCAGATCAATAAGTGCGTAAAAAAATATTTACTGTACCAAAGTAGTGGTAACGTTACATTGATTTGCAACCGATATGCTGCAAGAAATGCAAACAAGAATCTATAAGATATTAAACTACAAATTTTATATAGTTTTTCTCATCATAACTATTCATTGGGGTGTAGTATAAAAGATCGACAATGTAAAGGTCAGAGCCATAACTAGACTTTTTGGTGCCCTGTGCCAGAAAGAGCATTGGCACCCCCCTCATTTTTCAAAGGGACATAATGCACCCAAAAAAGGGCCATGGCTTCATGGGGAAGGGCCAGGGAAGAGATAGGGGAGACCAGGAGATGCTGTGGATGAAATAAGAGGAAGTTACAAGCAAGAATGATAATAAACACAAATTTGACAGGCCCAAACAGCGCCCCCGACCTGTGGTGCCTTGTGCGATGGCACCGGCCGCACTACCCTAGCTACGGCCCTGGTAAAGGTCGACAGTCAATAGGGCGACACCAAATGGTTGACATGCAATAGGTCGACATGTACAAAAGGTTGACAATGCAAAAGGTCGACGGTTAAAAGATCGACAGGCTCAAATGGTCGACAAAAAAAAAACTTTTTGACCACCTGGTGTCGACCAATTGACTGTCGACCTTTTATATTGTCGATCTTTACAGATACCATTCAACAGAACCCTCTTGAGATATGATGACTTGTGGTCTTGTGCACTTAGGATGGTCCGGGGTGTAGGCGGAAACAGATGAGTAGGTGCCAATAACTAAACCTTAAACGTACAGTAACCTCACTGTAATCACCTGTCTAGTAAGCAAGATGTTCTTAATGAAGATACCACAGAAGATACCACAGGTCTTTCACTGTAAATTTTACAGTGAAAGACCATATCTTCTGTGGTAGCCTCATTTCATAGCCACAATCCTCCAGGTTCAGATAGATTGGTGAATACTATTATAGCCTGCTCAATATTTGAAGAGGAGCCTATATTGCCCACTATTAATTAAAGAGCAAGTTCGGTCTTAAAGAACAATTTAAAATCTTGACCAAAAACTTTCTTAACAGACACCTGACTTGGTATGACCCACATGCGTTATTCAGCAGTAATGGGAAATTGTATTGACCACACATTGACGAATTTTGCTGCTTGGGCCAAGCATTGCATGGCAGAATCACCCTACAGATGTGTCCACATACATCTAGCCTCCATGTGCTACAATTCTCTCTACACATAACGCGGGAGCTCCGTGAGTCTCAGTAGCGCTGAGTGTCTTTTTTTGCATCTTTTTTACATTTAAATGTGTCTTTTTCGCACGAGCAGCTTCTGCTGATTAAAATGATATGCAGCATGCCTATATTCTGTGGGTGACTGCGGGTGTATCTGCATGTGTAATGCTACATTACAATGTTACAGCCGCTGACACTGTGACGCAGCATTTAGCATGCAGATACACCCGCACTCGCACACAGAACATAGGCATGCTGCATGTCATTTTAATCAGCAGAAGCTGCTTGTGTTATCTATTCACATCACTGTGCAAAGAAGACGCATTTGAAGGTAAAAAGTCGCACAAAAAGAGGTTCAGCGCTACTGAGTCATGCTATGGCGCGACTCGGTGGGCTGTTTAACGTGCAAGGAGGCTACATGTATGGGGACACATCTGTAGGGGCGAAACATCATATCTCATCCAAATAGGCCAAGCAAACCGGAAGGTATCACGTCTGACTTACCCCTGATGACCAAAAACACAGGGAGATTGAAGTTGTCTTCCTCTGGCGTTTTTTATTAAACATGCCCAAGATGTATTTCTCATATGTATGTACAGTATATATTACAGACCCAAAATGTTTATCACTTCTAACAATCTCACCTCCACTCCTGGTAGTGTATGTTTTACACTTTCACAGATACATAATTATTGATGATCGTTGCTTATATAGCTTTCTCGATTGTTTCCAGAAATGTATCAGGTTTAACCCCAATGCCACAGTTTGGGTGGCGAAGCAGCGTATCCTGTGCACCCTCAATCAGAGCCTGAAGGACGTTCTCAACTATGGCCTTTACCAGCCTTTCATTAACGGGAGAGATGGAAAGTTCCTCGATGAGGAGCGACTTCTACGGGAATACCCCCAGCCGATGAGCAGGGGGGTACCTTCATTGGAGGTTTGTGTGGTTTGGTTCTAATTCCTCAAAAGGCCGCAAGGATGAAGAGATGTGTGCTGTTACATTGTTACACTCAAAATGCCATTGACCTCAACTATTTGTGTCCTTAGAAAGACATGTATTTGTTTATGTTGAGGTCTCAATCCCAGTAGGTGCGATTATCTTGCACCCACGAGTAAGTGTGGCTGTATGCTACACTTACGAATTGAACACCGTTACAACGGCACTTCGCTCATAATTGGATTGAGAGTGTTTTCTCCTGGTGCTGCCTCCCGTATAGCATTTAGGTATCTCATGATATTTTAGTCACCGACTAATCCTCTGACCAGAAGTTACTGCAAATTCTAAAGGATAATATACAAGGAATTAGATAATAAGTTTAGGTATGTTTTAATCTTACAGGTTTAAACTTTGTACATTGATTAGTCGTGAATTCTCTGCTATTCACTCTTGCAGTTCCGTTATAAGAAGAGGCTTTATAAGCAGTCCAGCATTGATGAGAAACAGATTGCCAAGCTGCACACAAAGGTACGTTAAAGGTATTTTTCTTTTACTGAATAAATACATATTAAAATATATGCATTATGTAATGATGGAGACAGGTTGCAGGTGTGTATCCAGAGTACTGTAGTAGAGATTTGGGGAAATTGTGGAATTAGAAGGTACATCGGCAAACGTTAGTGTGTGCCTGTCACCTACACTCAGGGCAGGCAGTCATTATATGGGCCAAATCAGTACTCACAGGAGTGTAGCCTATAATTTCTATAAGCACCAGTGTAGTCCGATAGTTCCCAGTGAATTGGCTGGCTGCTGTCTTATTATATAGCTCCAACCCATAAAATAACTATAGATGTGTGTATACAATGGATTTCATTTGAAATATTCCAGCAGTTTCCCAACTAAAATATCTATATACTTAGTCAGCGACCGATGCGGCAGTACTTGCTCGTCTACATTTTACTGAGCCGGTTTTGCAGACGAAAACAATGAATGCTGTAACTTTTTTTTATGGGTTAGTTGGACGGAATGAGATGGAATGTTTATAGAGTTCAGTATAATTACAAGTGCTGCTTCCTGAGCATTCCTATGAGTCAGATGAAAACAAGTCAGTGCTAAATAAACTTGGTTTTGGGAGCCCATTGCTTACCGACTCTGTAATTCCAGGCTAATTTACGGAAATTTATGGATTACATTCAGCATTGTTCTGTGGAGAAAATTTGCAAAATGTTAGATCGGGGACTGGACCCAAATTACCACGATCCGGAAAATGGCGGTAAGAAATTGCCATGATATTAACGGTTTATATGCTAGAGCTATTTGAAGTAGGGATGTGCAGGCTCGGATTAGTTCGGACTTTCCTGCCAAATTCAGATTTTCTTTTTTCCCGCCAAAAATCGGGTCTCAGAAAGAGGCAAAACGTCATCTTTCATGGACAAACATCATCATTCCTGGACAAAAGTCCATGAAAGATGATGCTTGTCCATGAAAGATGACGTTTTGCCTCTTTCTGAGACCCGATTTTTGGTGGGAAAAATCCGAACTTGGCGGGAAAATCCAAACTAATCCGAGCCTGCACATCCCTAATTTGAAGAGAACGCAGGGCATGATTGAGGGATGGGCGCAGTTAGCACAGGCGCTGCGTCTTGGTATGCAGTGTGCCAAAAAATGCAAAAGCCGCAGTAGGCGTATTGAATTAAAAAAAAAAAACACAACTACGCTGCCGGCTTCTGTCACCGCTTTGGATAAACTGCGTGACCATTGGACATCTGAGTAACCCTTAGGTTCCTCGGGATGTCCGGTTCATTCACGCTGCCGGGGCCGGTGAAGCTGTGTCCAAAGACACAGCCCCTGGCTTCAGCACGCCCACAAAACGGGGACAACATTCCCATTTTCTGTGACGCTTCCTGACGCCACCACCAAACGCCAGTGGCAGGTCAGTTATGCCGCAGCATTGGGGGCACTGCAATGTTGCTCCAGATCTGCAAATGCGCAGTGCGGTTTCTGGAAGTGCGCAGAAGTAAAAACATTGGAGATGTGCGTAAACATTGGGGTTACGTGCATCTCTGAATAGGGCCCACATTCGTGAAATTGTTATTTTAGGCTGACCTGTCATTTTAATCTATTTCCCCTAAGCAGGCCATGGCCAAAAGTTTTGAGAATGACATAAGTATTGGTTTTCACAAAGTTTGCTGCTTCAGTGTTGTTAGACCTTTTTGTCAGATGTTACTATGGTATACTGAAGTAAAATTACAAGCATTTCATAAGTATCAAAGGCTTTTATTGACAATTACATTAAGTTTATGCAAAGAGTCAATATTTGCAGTGTTGACCCTTCTTTTTCAAGACCTCTGCAATTCGCCCTGGCATGTTGTCACTCAACTTCTGGGCCACATACTGACTGATGGACGCCCATTCTTGCCTAATCAATGCTTGGAGTTTGACCGAATTTGTGGGTTTGTGTTTGTTCACCCTCCTCTTGAGGATTGACCTCAAATTCTCAATGGGATTAAGGTCTGGGAAGTTTCCTGGCCATGGTCCCAAAATTTTGATGTTTTGTTCCCCGAGCCACTTAGTTATCACTTTTGCCTTATGGCATCATGCTGGAAAAGGCATTGCTCATCACCAAACTGTTCTTGGATGGTTGGGAGAAGTTGCTCTTGGAGGATGTTTTGGTACCATTCTTTATTTATGGCTGTGTTCTTAGGCAAAATTGTGAGTGAGCCCACTCCCTTGGGTGAGAAGCAACCTCACACATGAATGGTCTCAGGATGCTTTACTGTTGGCATGACACAGGACTGATGGTAGCGCTCACCTTTCCATCTCTGGACAAGCATTTTTCCAGATGCCCAAAACAATCCGAAAGGGGATTCATCAGAGAAAATAACTTTACCCCAGTCCTCAGCAGTCCAGTCCCTGTACCTTTTGCAGAATATCAGTCTGTCCCTGATGTTTTTCCTGGAGAGGAGTGTCTTCTTTGCTGCCCTTCTTGACACCAGACCATCCTCCAAAAGTCTTCGTCCTGTGTCATGCCAACAGTAAAGCATCCTGAGACCATTCATGTGTGGGGTGCTTCTCAGCTAAAGAAGTGGGATCACACACAAGAACATAGCCATGAATAAAGAATGGTACCAAAACATCCTCCAAGAGCAACTTCTCCCAACCATCCAAGAACAGTTTGGTGATGAGCAATGCCTTTTCCAGCACGATGGAGCACCTTGCCATACGGCAAAAGTGATAACTAAGTGGCTCAGGGAACAAAACATCTAAATTTTGGGTTCATGGCCAGGAAACTCCCCAGACCTTAATCCTATTGAGAACTTGTGGTCAATCCTCAAGAGGCGGGTGGACAAACAAAAACCCACAAATTCTGACAAACTCCAAGGGCGGGATGTAATAGAGATCGAGTTTCCCGGACGTGCGGGATGCAGACTAATCTTGATCGTTTTTTTTAAAGTTGCAGTCATTTACAAGGCAACACCGAACTGAAAACGATCAAGATCAGTCTGCATCTCGCACCTCCGGCAGACTCGGTCTCTATTACATCCTGCCCTGTGCATTGATTAGGCAAGAATGGGCGGCCATCAGTCAGTATGTGGCCCAGAAGTTGATTGACAGCATGCCAGGGCGAATTGCAGAGGTCTTGATAAAGAAGGGTCAACACTGCAGATATTGACTCTTTGCATAAACGAAATGTAATTGTCAATAAAAGCTTTAGACACTTAAGAAATGCTTGTAATGTTACTTCTGTATACCATAGTAACATCTGACAAAAAGGTCTAATAACACTGAAGCAGCAAACTTTGTGAAAACCAATACTTGTGATGTGATATGATAAACTCATTAGTATATGTGTGATGTGATATGAGCATTATTATGAGTGCGATATGATAAACTCATTAGTATATGTGCAATGTGTATGTTGCGATATGAAAAGAACACAATTTGATAAGATCATTAGTATGAGTGCTATATGATAAACTCATTAGTATATGTGCGATGAGATAAGATCATTGACTACCCCAATAAGCACAAGTTATTTTTCTACCACCTTCTTGCTACAGACACCCCACTCACATTGGCGGCACAGCTAGACAATTCGTTGGAAGTGATAAAAGCTCTCCGTAATGGCGGAGCTCACCTGGATTTCAGGAGCAAGGATGGGATGACCTCTCTGCACAAGGCAGCTCGAGCAAAAACCCAAACGGCCCTTGTGGTATGTTCCCTGCTTTGAGAGCTTAGCGTCTTGTACAATGCATAGTATACTGTATTATTACATAACAGCTGACACATAGAGGTTTATTTACTAAACGGTGGGTTTTTAGAAGTGGACTTGTTGCCCATAGCAACCAATCAGATTCTAGCAATTCTCTTCTAGAAGGTGCTAGATAAATGACAAGTAGAATCTGATTGGTTGCTATGGGTAACAACTCCACTTCTAATAACTCTCACAATAGTAAATATACCCCATAATCCTTTATTCCATTGCATTACAGTATATATGTTATGCAATGGAAATTATCATTTCCCATTTTGCACAGGAAAATAATAAAACAAATTTTCAATGCTGTTATTATTCCTAAGATCAATATCTCCAGTAACGCCACTTACATCTAATAAATCTAGTTTTGTGGCTGTTTTCAAAGTCATTTTTATTGATCCAGATTATATTATTGACTTATTAATATGCTTCTTCCAGTGTTATTTCCCTCATGCTCTGCATTAATCTTGATGTACTGTTGTAGGACTTCTATTGCGGAACTAGAGATATATATATATATATATATATATATATATATATATATATATATATGAGGCATCCCTTCACCTGTTACAGTATGCTGCTCAGTATTGCTGTCATAGGCCACAAGCAGTGCTGCGTTATCCACTAATAGGGGTATTCAATATGGAGCGAAAACTCTATTTTTGCGATGTTTTCGCACCGATGACGTCATTTTCGGAGGTTTTGGTTTTACACCGTATTCAATTTCAAAGACTTTTCGCAGGTTCGAAAAGTCTTTGAAAAAAAACGGGGATAACTTTTCACCACGGAATAGGTGGCGAAAAAAAGTGCAGAATTGGGGTTTAGGGGTGCAGGCTTAAAAAAAAATAGCCTGCACCCCTGGGAATGACATTTTAAAAATAACTGTGTCAAAAAAAGTTTAAAAAAAAAATATGGACACCCCAAAAAATTAATTTAAAAATTGGGGTGAAAAAAAAAAAATTGGGAAAAAAAAGTGTTTAAAAATAGGGAAATAGTTTTAGGGCTATTCTGCAAGTATGCGCAGGGGCTGGCTTTCAACTTTTAGCCTGGGGGGGTAAATGCATGCAGGCGGCCCTGGCAGAGGAGTAGCGTGTAGCCAGGGTGCCCGAAACAACGTTCGTGCTACGGTGCCCCCCCCCCCTCTGGAGAGGACACCCTTATGCAGGCCTCGAGTAGTGTCCCCAGTAGTGATCCCCCCTATGCAGTGCCCCTTGTGCCCCCAGTAGTAAGCCCCTTATATAGTGCCCCCAGTAGTGGTAACCCTTATGCAGTGCCCCTTAAATAGTGGCCCCAGTTGTAGTCTTCCCCCTATGCAGTACCCCCACTATTGCCCTTTATATAGAGCCCCCAGCAGTGGTCCCCGATGCAGTGCCCCCAGTGGTAATCCCCTCCCCCCTATGTAGTGCCCCTAGTAGTAGTCCCCTCCCCCCTATGCAATGCCCCTAGTAGTAGTCCCCTTGTAGTTCCCCCAGTAGTAGTCCCCCCCTTGTAGTGCCCCCAGCAGTAGTAGTTCCCCCTTGTAGTGCCCCCAGTAGTAGTAGTCCCCCCCCTTGTAGTGCCCCCAGTAGTAGTAGTGCCCCCAGTAGTAGTAGTCCCCCCCCCTTGTAGTGCCCCCAGTAGTAGTAGTCCCCCCCCCCTTGTAGCGCCCCCAGTAGTAGTAGTCCCCCCCCTTTGTAGTGCCCACAGTAGTGGTCTCCTCCTTATAGTGCCAGACCCCCCCGCAGTAGACACACATAATAATAAAAAAAAAAAAAAACCCTTACCTGACACTCGCTCCTGCTCCTGCTCCTGGTCCCGCCACCGAGATTAGCTCCTCCGTCCGCTGCTTTGCATTATGGGAGTGACGCGTCACTCCCATTACCCACTGCGGGAGCCGGAAGATGTCCAGCTCTGGCAGTGGGAGCAGCAGCCGATGAGAGTCTGTCTGACTCTCATCAGCTGCTAAAGCAAACACACAGCTGCCGGCTCCAGCGGCTGTGTGTTTGTGCTGTGTAGCGCTGACCGAACTCCGTCCGGTCAGCGCTACACACGCGGTGCAGTCTGTGTCACAGTGACACAGACGGCCCGCGGACCGCATGATGCTGCGGCCCGGGGGGCACATGGCACCCTGGCCCAGCCCGCCACTGAGTATGCGGCAGGTGTTTTCTAGAATAGATTATTAGCGGCAGGTGCATAGTTGCAGAATTTTTAAAAACTTACTTTAGGGACATAAAAATATGCTAGTACCCATTTTCATGTACCCCAAATTTGATGGGACTACTTAAAAAAACGAAAAAAAAAGTGCTCTTCTGCATCACTTCTTCAATGTCGGGAAAAAACACGGCTATTTAAATCCCCGACTTTCATTTGCAGGCTAAAACGGGGGTACCCATAGTGATCCCCCATGTTCTTACAATTTTAGGGGGGTCCTACAATTTATTCCAGGAGATTTTCGTTTTTTTACGCAGATCCCACTTCGCAGCTTCCTATTTTCGTAGGTTTTATATTGAATACGGGGATAAAGCGGGCGCGCGCCCGATACTTTATCCCAGGAAAATCTCCGATGTGGAACGAAAAGCCATGCACAGACTTTTCGCTCCCATATTGAATACCCCTCAAAGTCACCTAGGCTCCTGCACAGGGCCCATTGGACACTGAGGGTCCTGAGTTACCTTAACCAAGGAAGAAAAAAATTGCCCAAACCAGTATCTTGCTTAAGCCCCATGAGGTCTTCATAAGACTCTAATCGCCAATCATTTTATGGCTGGGAGATAATGGTATAGCTGAAGGCTTGTATCCTACAAGATTTATGTTGCAGACATTGAGAAAAATATCATTATGTTAAAGGTCTTCATGCAGTGGTTAAAATGTCAAAGACATTATCCTGTGTCGTCACTCAGCTGCGATTGGCTGGTCACCTACTGACCCGGGAGAGAGCACAGTCAGAAATGTATGAAGTTGTGTTTAGCTTTTTTATTGCTTCATTAACTGGCTTATCCTGTTCCAAGCTATTGGAGCTAATGCCAAACTAAAGCTGGGCGGATCGGGACGACATATCTGGCACATTGTCTAGTGTGTACGGACTATTGCGCGCTCCCGCAGGTCGTTCATCGCAAAAAAAAAGTCCCTTTGCATAAAAGAACTTTAAATTGCATCTATCACCTCTAACATGCACTGGATGCAGCTAATTTTGTACCCAGCCTATGCATTTACTAGGAAATGCCTCAGTTACGGCCAGCAGTGGCAGACGCAGGATTTCTAGGGAGGGGTTTCCAAATCCTTGATTCCAAATGAAGGTTGGGGGGGGGGGGGGGGGCTAGGGAAAAAGAAAAAGAACCGTACACTGTCATGGATATGGATGCACAGAGTGGTCTCCTTATGTACTGGATAGTGTATTATTATACAGTATTAATATTTGAACCTATACACTAGATGGTCTATGTCAGTGCACCCCTAACAGTGCATGTGTTCCAGATCTCGCAGTTGGTGCACAAGTATATTCACTACTGGCTGGCACATTTTAAAAGGTGGTGCTAATTATTTAATTTGTGACACTGAGGGAATTTTAAAAACATGCAACTTTACTATTATATGCTATTTATATTGTGGTCCTCATGCTGTGGGCTAGGGAGGGGGTTTCCAGGCAACCAGAACCCCCCCCCCCTGCATTTGCCTATGGCCAGAGAGGTCGTAACTAGCTGGTGCCATCACACAGAACGCAGAGGATATGTGGGCAGCAACGTTGCCAGCCCATGGCTCTTGCTCCTGGCTAGCAGAGTGCCTGGAACGGCACCTTGCAGCCAGGTTTGCTACTTCAGCACCCACGGAGCATCCTGTGGACTCTCCAGACGGGCACTGTGCACAGTATATGCAGCTGATCGGGAGTCCTGAGGACGCCCGGTCAGCGCTGCACTTACCGGAGCTGCCGGTCACTCCCCCTTCTGCGCGACGTAATGATGTAATTCGCGTGATGTCATGACCACGCACGCTCGGGGTTGGCTGGCACCGGGGCGCAATTGTGCCCCTTTACGGCTCTGGTGACGATACTAGTTTACAGTGAATTGATAGACTTCTCATTAATACTCGTTCCGCCCACAATTGAGTGGTAATCAGGTGACATATCAACTTTAATTTCCGCCATCACTTTGTCCCATGTAAGCTACCGTACTGTTACCTCCACTTGGCTGACTTTTGACTGTTCCAGTAGCAGGACACATCTGTATTAGATTCATGTTGGAGCCACTAGACACAATCCTCGCTGCCCTGACAATGATGGGTCTCTCTGTTTAATGTCAACTTTTATTTCTTTACTTCTAAAATGTGTTGTCAGCATGTATGCCAGGGCTTATGTTTCATTTCATTCAGGCCCAGACGCTATAGTCTGACACACAAACTTTAATAATAGAGAACGCTTCAGTTCCCAGCTCCTGATTCTGCTTCAAACACCTTGTACCACTAGTGGTCTGATCCTCCCATTCTTTATCACTTACCTCTCCTGACTTTGCCTTTCTGACTCCTGACTGTACTGTATCTTCTCTGTAGAATTCCTATTAGCGCCTCTCTCAGTCTCCTGCTCTTTAAACAGTCTCCGGAACCTCACCTCTTCGTGGGGAGCCTGTCTGTCTTCTGTATCTCCCTCTACACTCGTAGCCCCCGTCATTCTACCAATCTCTACAGCTGCTTACAGTCCCATCTGCTCCTTTGTAACACGGGATGTGTTGACTTGATGCTCTGCCTTAAGGGACAGTTGATCAATTTAAACCTATTTCCTCTTATGAATGAAAGAAAACTCAAAATGATTTGCCGATCTATGTGTCAAGAATTATCAAATTGATCTTTGGTACATTAAAACCTCTTTTATGCCTATGTTAATTTGGCAGGATAAAACAACCGGCAGCCAACCAGATCCTTAGGGGTCTGTGGGGCCTATTCATCATCGGAGGCCGTATATTAAGTATTGGTCTCGCTGCGAGGGATACCTAATTATCCAACTTGCATAGGGGGAAACGGGGCACCGGAGCACGGGGACAGCTGCTCTGAAAAGCAGCTGTCCCCTCGGTTAGTATCGCAGCTACAGAAGTAACTGCGTTACTTGCCTGCCCCCCATCTGCCCGGTTACACATGCGTGACCCGAGGTCGCTCATTCGCAAAGCCGCCGGGGAGGTAGTGAGGAGGCGGCAGAGGGATCCGCTCAGATCCCACTTCGCATCACCGGAACTCCTTCCCATAGGAAGGAGCGGAGATCCGAGGACAAGCACCGTCTGAAGATGGCGCTTGTTCTCGGTATCGGGTGGTCCTACCGGATCCCTGATGATGAGTGGCCCGGTAACCTAAATATGCGACATTTCCACATGGTTACTGGGAAATTTATCGATGATGAATAGGACGGAGAGGTGTCTATTTACTAAGCTTTGGATGGAGGTAAAGTACCAAACAATCAGCTCCTAACTGTAATTTTTCAAACACAGCCTGTAAAGTGACAGGAGCTGATTGGTTGGTACTTTATCTCCATCCACTTTATCTTTCTTGAGGCTTAGTACATAAACTCCACAGCTCTGTAAAGTGACAGGAGATGATCGGTTGGTACTTTGGGGTCTGTGTACTAAGCCTTGGAGAGAGATAAAGTGAATGGAGATTTTAAAGACCAACCAATCAGCTGCTAACTGTCACTGTGTTTGCAAAAATGTCAGGAGCTGATTGGTTGGTACTTTGGGCCTGATTCAGAGCCGAACGCTCTGACCAGAGCACTCGCTCTGAATCAGTGCCCTCCTCCCTGAAAATGGAGCGGCCTCCTGGCTGCTCGCATAGCTGTGGGTGATCACCCACAGCATATACGAGCGGCCAAAAAGATGGTCGCGATGGTCAAGACCATCGGGCTTGCGACGAGACCCTTGTGGTAGGGTCTCGTTGCCGCAAGCCCTGGAGTGATTTTGGCTCTATCAGAGCCAAAATCACTCCCACTGACATCACTAATGATGTCAGTGGGGCCGGACTCAGGCGGAAGGCGTTCCCATGGGAACACCTCCGTCTGGCAGTCACGCCCCCGGCACGCCCACCAAAGGGGGCGTGCTGTCAATCAACATCGACAGTACGCCCCCTTTGGTGCGAGACCCGGAGCGACGGAGAGCCCGTCGCTATCCGGGTCTCGCGCATGCGCACGACGGAGCTCCCTCCGTCGTGCGCATGCGCAATGGGGCAACATCGACCCGCTTGCGAGCGCCCTGCGCTCGCGCGTGGGTCTGAATTACCCCCTTTATCTCCATCCACTTTATCTCTCTCAAGGCTTAGTACATAGACCTCTTAGAATTCTCAGAGCACACCATGGGTGGTGATAAAGATTTCATGCACCCCTTTTTCTCTTCCTGATTTATTATGGCTTCCAAACAATATTACATTTCCAGGGTCTAGAGCCTCTAAGTGATGTCCTTTTGGAGGATGGCTTAAGGTGCATACACACACAACGATTTTTTGAATGATTATCGTTTAACGATAATCGTTTGAAAAAATCGTTCACTTTCTGAGACAACGATGAACGATTATCGTTCATGCGCGTTGACGTTTGTAGTTCAGTCAGACTTGTCAACTTAACGATTTTCAGTAAGGGAATATGCAAAAATCGTTTGTAGTTTAAAAAAATCGTTCATTACATTTAGTAAATGAACGATTTTAGTAAACGATTTTCGTTCATTTTTTTCAAGGGAAAGAATCGTTTACTAAAATCGTTCATTTACAAAATCGTTGTGTGTATGCAGCTGTAGTTTCCTTTTCTCACCTCCAATTAAATTATGTTGTACCTTTACCAGACTTTTATAAATACTTAGAATTACGCCATTGGCTTCAGAGCTACTACCCCCCACTTCACGTAGTAACCCATCTTTCTTGTCATATATTCTATTCCATTTTCAGTCTTCCAATCAGAGGAGGGATATCTTGGCGGTTTTGTTTCCAAGTATTGGACAATAAAGGGCTATATTTACTAAAGTGAGAGTTTTTAGAAGTGGAGATGTTGCCCATAGCAACCACTCAGATTCTACTTATCATTTTTAACCAGCACCTTCTAGAAGATAATAGCTAAAATCTGGTTGCTACGGGCAACATCTCCACTTCTAAAAACTCTCACTTTAGTAATTTTACCCCTAAGAAAGGGAAATTGGCGTGTCAAGTTGAGTAGGAACGGAAGCTTTCTAGATCCCTTTCAGAGGAAAAGTGGGAAATTATGTTTTAAAGTGTCCCGGTGTATCAACCATTCAGACATGTTTTTAAGATAATTCATAGAGTGTATTTCCCCCCCCCCCCCTCCCTTAGAGACAACACAAAATGTATCCCTCCATCCCCAAATTCTGCTGGAGGAATTGTGGGTATGTGTGGGGGATATCTACCATGTACTTTGGCCAATCCCCCTGATCCAACTGCTTTGGACTGAGGTGTTCTTTATGATAGGCAGAGTTACGAGTATGTGTATTTCGGCAGATCCTCTATCACTTCTATCCAGGTGGTTTGTTGTGAGGGGATAGGTACCTTATAGGCCGTATTCTAGTGACCGCTAAAGCCTCCATGGACCAGCTTTGGAGGACCTCCTATTTACCTAGTTGCTATTGTAAACAAGATTATAGAACACTTAGTTTTCGAAACGGCGGATTGTAAATATTCTTCTTCTGTCTCTTCACTGCTTAGGAAATGGTTCGGGTGGAGTGAGTATAGAGAGGAGCAAGGACGTTCTTCCATTTACAGCCAAGCCATGGACTTTTGTGTCTTACATTCACCTAGTCATGATTAATAATTTTTTTTTTCTTTTTTGGACTAATGTTTGATATATCTTTTGTACATTTTTACCATTTGTACCTTTTCTTGTACAAACCCCATATATTTCTTCACTTTTCTTCCAGTCTATAACCCCCAATTAATTTATGCTTACACTCAATAGAAACTATTGTAAAAAAAAAAAAAAAAAATCCTCAGGGCACAATATGCTCCCAATAAGATGCTAAAGAAATTCTGTTTGCAAATAACTGTAAGGCTGGGTACACACTAGAGTGTTATGTTGTTTACAGGCAAATTGTAGCAACATTGGCCCTGATTCAGAGCCGGACGCTCTAACAGAGCGCTCGCTCTGAATCAGGGCCGTCCCTCTTAATTTTTAGAGCGGCCTCCTGGCCGCTCCTATAGCTGTGGGTGACCACCCACAGCTATATACCGAGCAGCCAGGAAGATGGTCGCGATGGTCAAGACCATCGCGACAATCGGGCTTGCGACGAGACCCTTGTGGTAGGGTCTCGTTGCCGCAAGCCCTGGAGTGCTTTCGGCTCTATCAGAGCCGAGAGCACTCCAAGGGGCCGGCCCTAGACGGTAGGCGTTCCCATGGGAACGCCTCCGTCTGGGCAGCCACGCCCCCGGCACGCCCACCAAAGGCGGCGTGCTGTCACTCACCATCGACAGCACGCCCCCTTTGTAGCGAGACTCGGAGCGACGGCTTGCCCGTCGCTATCCGGGTCTCGTGCATGCGCTCTGGGCCACCATCGACCCAGTTGCGAGCGCTCGGCGCTTGTGACCGGGTCTGAATCGGGCCCAGAGTTCAGAAATTTACAACAATGCTTACAGGCCCCTAACTACTAATGGTGGATTTACTTTCCATACAGAAACTTTTTTATATATACACTTTTTTTTTTCAAACAGCTTTATTTTTCAGTTGCCATAGAACATGAAACAATTGCATAGTAAAGTCCTGGAAAAAGTAGGGCAAAGCTAACAGAAATAGTAACAATAAATAAAATAAGTAGCACACGGGAGTTTAATTATTATTACATTTACGATGCTGATGATGACTTATTATTATAGCATGGGAAAGCCTCCGTCTGGGCAGCCACCCCCCTGACCCGCCCACCAAAGGGGGCGTGGTGTCGCTCAACATCGACAGCACGCCCCCTTTGGTGCGAGACTCGGAGCAACGGATTGCCCGTCGCTATCCGGGTCTCGCGCATGCACACTGGGCCAACATTGACCCGCTTGCGAGTGTTCTAGCGCTCGCGAGCGGGTCTGAATAAGGCCCATAGTTCCGAGTCTCCGACATTCCTCTTTTACAGCGTATTTCATAATGTTTTCAGTGGAAGGTCCCTTTTTTTTTTTTTTGCTCCACTTTTTTTTTAATTTAAAATTAATTACGTCCGTCTGTCTCTCTCATACTGTCTGTATCCTATATTTGTTTTCCCTGTCTGTCTTCTCTATCTGTTTCTCCTGTATATCTGTCTCACACATCTATCTGTCTGTCTTTTTTTTTATTTTATCCCCACTTCTTTTAAAATTTTAAATGAATTACGTCTGTCTGGCTGTCTCTCTCATACTGTCTCTAAACCCTCTATTCGTCTCCCCGTCTGTCTTTTCTATATGTTTAGACTTCATACTCATTCCGTTTCTCCGGGATTTTGCAGCCGCCGGTCTCAATACCAACATCCGAATCTCGACAAGGGATGTAAGATAGGTGCCAATCTTAATCCCGACGCCTGAATGCCGAAGGACGCCGGACCGAACAAAGGAAGTCTGGAAGCCCTTAGGATTAGCCACGGGGGGAGGGTTCGCTTTTGGGAGCGTAGCTGGGTTAGGGTTAGGTTTTTTTGGGGGGGGGCTTAGGTTTAGACACCCCTAGGGGGGAGGGTTGGGGTTAGGCACCCCCAGGGGGAGGTTAGAGTTAGGCACACCCTCAGAAAGGTTAGGTTTCACATGCAGTAAGCGGGGGTTAGGGTTAGGCACCCCTGGGGGGAGGTTAAGGTTAAGCACTAGGGGGGGGGAGGTTAGGGTCTCTAAGGTAGGCTTAGGTTTAGGGGGGGGAGGGGTATGGATAGATTACTTACCTGCCCTGTGGGGATCTTCTCCCTTCAGGCTGCCGGCGTCGGGATATGAACTGGCGGCTATTCAGCCGCCGGGACTTCATACCCATTCCCAGGAGAGACTGTCTTTCCTGCCTATTGGTCTGCCCTATCTATCAATTTATCATCACTTTTTTACATTTATATCAGTCTTGTTTATTACATTTCTTTCAACAAATACCCTAAAATAAAAATGGGTGTATACAGATACAAAAGGTACATGGGGTCATAGGGGTTACAGGGGACCCCAAGAACATATAAAGCAAAACTGAGGAGATTATATGACAGCGTGTGATATGCTGTCATTCAGCAACCATATACAAGACTAATTACGTAGACATTCATTAGGACTTCATTAAGCTAGACGGCCCCGGCTCAGATATAGTAATAATAAAAGAGTTCCTTCCCCCATATGTGTTGGGTGAAGCGGTCACAGCCAGTTATAGAGCACCTGCTGTCTCCATTACATAATGCCAGGGCTGTCTTAACAGCAGTGCAGGCCCCTGGGCAAAGCAATGAACTGGGGCCCCTATAAAACAATCCTCTGCCGGGGTTGGGATGCTATCGGAGGAGGATGTGCCGGAAGAGCAGGGGGTGTTGGCTATTGGCAGAGAAACAGAAGTCATTTACAGGGAAAAAACACAAGTCACAGTCTGAACATGTACAGTACAACATATTTCCAATGCAGTGCCCCCAGTAGTGCCCCTTATACAGTGCCCCCAGAAGTGTTCCCCCCTATGCAGTGCCCCCAGTAGTAATCCCCCCTATGCAGTGCCCCCAGTAGTAGTCCCCCATATGCATTGCCCCCAGTAATAATCCCCCCTATGCATTGCCCCCAGTAGTAATCCCCCCTATGCATTGCCCCCAGTAGTTGCCCCCCCATACAGTGCCCCCAGTTGCGGCCACCATTCCCATACAGTGCCCCCAGTAGCAGCCCCCCTATACAGTGCCCCCAGTAACGCCCTCCCCCTATGCTCTGCGAGTCCCAGAGTCCCTTTACACACACACAAAAAAAAAGTAACTTACTTGATCCTTGCTCCTGCCGACGACCGCTGCTATCCACCCCTCTGGGCCCGCTCTCGCTCTGCACTATGGGATGGGAGAGATGTCATGACGTCTCTCCCATCACCCGCTGCGGGGGGAACCAGAAGGCGCAGCTCATGAGTGAGCTCCAGCCTACTCCCTCCGTGGACGACGCAGCAGCCAGGGAGAGTCTGTCGGCTAAGTGTTTGTAAACTGTGTTGGGCAGACCACTCTCACTGTGGTCTGCCCTACACTTGGGGCCTGGGGTGCAGCGGCAGCTATGGGCCCCTGCAGCACAGCGGGCCCCGGTGCAATGCACCGCTGCTAGTTCCCCCCTGAGCCAGTACCTGAGTCTGCCTCCTCCCCATGCAGGACTATCAGCAGTGACAGCTATGTGATGGAGGGTAGGGTTGCTATCGACCACAGGCCCTTGGAATCCTGGGGCCCTTGGGCAACTGCCCATTTAGCCTATAGGTAGAGATGGCCCTGCATAATGCAATAGAGTTTTGGTGAAGACTTCAGCTACAGCAGGGGGGAGATTATCCCTCTATGTTTGTACTATAGTAGCTTGAGCTTCAATTACTAAAAATTAACCTTTGGTGCCTAGAGAATTGGGGTGATTATCAATGTAACCTCTGGAGAAGGAGAGAGACTGTTATTAACAACCTTATATAATAATGCAGAGACCTCTGCCCAGACAGACTGAATAAGTGGGTTCCATTGTATTATTCATTATAGTGATAGGATCTCCGCAGTACCCTGCTTCTCAATTGAAGTATGTGCCTCACACCTCGATCTCGGCACCTCCAAAATACATTAGTTTTTGCATGTCAAATATCTATCTCATTTTTATCTATCTATCTATCTATCTATCTATCTATCTATCTATCTATCTCATATCTATCTCTCTATGTGTCTCATTTCTATCTATCTAATATCTATCTATCTACCTATCTCATATCTATCTCTCTATCTATCTATCTATCTATCTATCTATCTCATTTCTATCTATCTAATATCTATCTCTCATTTCTATCTATCTAATATCTATCTATCTATGTAATTTCTATCTATCTCATATCGATCTATCTAATATCTATCTATCTATCTATCTATCTCATATCTATCCTATCTATCTAATTTCTTTCTATCTAATTTCTATATATCTAATATCTCTCTAGCTATCTCATATCTATCTCTCTATCTCATATCTATCTATCTATCTATCTATCTATCTATCTATCTATCTATCTATCTATCTAATTTCTATCTATCTAATATCTCTCTAGCTATCTCATTTCTGTATATCTCATATCGATCTATCGATCGTATCGAGTCTGTCTGTCATGCTGGGAATAACACTGAATCCATCAGCTCTTCTATGGGTCTGTCTGTCTGTCATGCTGGGAATAACACTGAATCCATCAGCTCTTCTATGGGTCTGTCTGTCATGCTGGGAATAACACTGAATCCATCAGCTCTTCTATGGGTCTGTCTGTCATGCTGGGAATAACACTGAATCCATCAGCTCTTCTATGGGTCTGTCTGTCATGCTGGGAATAACACTGAATCCATCAGCTCTTCTATGGGTCTGTCTGTCATGCTGGGAATAACACTGAATCTATCAGCTCTTCTATGGGTCTGTCTGTCATGCTGGGAATAACACTGAATCCATCAGCTCTTCTATGGGTCTGTCTGTCATGCTGGGAATAACACTGAATCCATCAGCTCTTCTATGGGTCTGTCTGTCATGCTGGGACTTACAGCTGAATCTCTCACGTTACATGGGTCCAGTAATTGCTACTTCTCTCTGACCCTGCGGTTTCTTGCCGTGTCTCTAACTGTTTCTCATCTCTGAGAATCATGAGCCCCTCCAGGGTTTCTCATGGCCTGAATTTAATTCCATATATTTCTGCTTTTTACTGGGTCACCTGCTTGAAATCTTCCATTAGCTCCAATGTTACTGGCAACATTCTGCATTTCAATGTGCCCCTCTCTGATTGTACCTTGTGATATAGGAAAATTGTAATTTACTTGGACTTTGAGCTCTTATCAAACACATTATATATCAGATCAGACGGCCTGTGTCACACAGATTATGGTCAGCAAATGGATTTAATCTTTCACTGCAATTAGATCCTTTGGCTAAGAAATTACACCTCTCCGCTTGCTGAATTATTTAGGATTTACTCACTGACTGTGAAATAAGGCACTCGTCTGCGTACTATACACTTTCAGCTGTATTCTTCATTCACTTTCATCACGTCTTTGTAAATAACTTTACAATATAGGGTAATATGTCTATATGGGGACTTTTTTTGCTGTCACAATATTATTTTTGTTGTGGTGTGTGGTTTAGGTGTGTACAGCCTATTCTGATCATCCTGTACAGTGGTCAATACAGTGGGCAGAGCTTGTTTATGGGGAACATATGAACAGACAGGTTGGTTTATGCAGAGCCGTAACTAGACTTTTTGGTCCCCTGTGCCAGAAAGAGCATTGGCGCCCCCCTCATTTTTCAAAGGGACATAATGCACCCAAAAAAGGGCCATGGCTTCATGGGGAAGGGCCAGGGGAGAGATAGGAGAGGTCAGGAGATGCTGGGGATGACAGAAGAGGAAGCTACAAGCAAGAATGATAATAAATAGAAATTTGACAGGCCCAAACACCGCCCCCTGCCCTATGGTGCTCTGTGCGATGGCACCCGCCGCACTACCTAGCTACGGCCCCGGTTTCCTACAGGTGAATCAGCCAATTTATAGAGAGAACCAATGTCCATGAGACAGAGGGATTTTTGTGCCTGTTTCAAGGCTCTATCCCGTCATTCTGATTGGAGCTGCTTGTTTTGCTTAGATTGTCAGTTCTGTTGTATAGTATAGATTGTAAGCTTGCGAGCAGGGCCTTCCTACCTATATATATCTGTTATTACCCTGTTTTGTTCTATAAATGTTTCCAATTGTAAAGCGCAACGGAATATGCTGCGCTATGTAAGAAACTGTTAATAAATAAATATAGTAGCCTGATAACGTACAATTACCCATAGTTGTCACGGTTTGCAGTCAGTCTCTTCACTTCCTAATATCCTGTCGTTCTGCAGACTCTGCTGGAGTTGGGCGCTTCCCCGGACTACAAGGACAGCCGCGGACTGACCCCCCTGTATCACACAGCGATGGTGGGCGGAGACCCCTACTGCTGTGAGCTGCTGCTGCATGAACACGCTACAGTTGGTTGCAAAGACGAGAACGGCTGGCAGGAGATTCACCAGGTGAGAGCTGATACTCTACATCATCTTTCCCATACACCAGAGGTTCCCATACTCCGCCGTTACAGTCCAGGTTTTAAGGATATCCTTGCTCGAGTCCAGATGGTTAAATCCAATTGACTGAGGTACTGATTAAATCACCTGTGCTCAAGCATGGATTTCCTTAAAACATGGACTGTAATGACAGCGTTTGGTAACTTCTCGCATACAGCGCACGGAGTTTACGACATGTTGTGCATCGCCAAGATCAAATTTGCACCTGGACAAACCACGTTGGAATGCAAGGGGTGCAAGTGCATTTATTGTTTTTGCATGCAGGGAATATGCCAGTTTGCTTATGCAGGTAGCAGCTTTATTTTCATGCTGCAATTTAGAATTGACCTAGGCGGCATCTCATTCCCGTAGGCATGTGCAAGGGTGTGGAGGGTGTGCACACGCCTCACCCCCTGCCTAAAGCATCTCCTCCCACACATGTCAACCAGGCTCCCAGGGTAGAGATAGCATCATTTTGAATCCAAGATGGCTCATATGAAATTGCCATATCCGAATAAAACTGTTTCATATCGGCCATCTTGGATTGAAGACGAGGCTGCCTCTTACCTGCTAGCGGACAACAGTGGTTAAGAAGACGACAGCAGTGACTGCCACCCGGTCAAGGTGAGTAGTGTGTGACCCGGGGTTGGGGGTTATATGCCCCATGCAGCAGACCATGGTTTTGCCAAGATTAAATATTGAACCTCCTACTGAACTTAAACCTATCTCTAGAAAGCACTCTAGAAAATGACAGTCTAGCCTGGTTCAAGCACAATGCATCACTGTAGTGCAAGCAGAAGTAAGCAATGTTTTTACCTACACATTGCGTAGGCCTCCAGCGAGATGAACATGTGACTCTCGCATCCAATCATGGAATGGCCTCTTTGACCAGGTACCGCCCACTGATATCCATCAGTCCATCCACATCACAGTAAATGTTGTTGTGGGGCCGAGGCTCTTGTACCCATAAACCATTATTCAGACTGGTTTGTGAATAAAGCTTATTAACACTGCATTGTTATGAACATGAAGAATAAATAATTTATCATTATCAGGGAGTAAATTTTAGTAGTAAAGCCAAACAAATCGTTGTTTTAAAGGCTTTTCAATTTGATAATAAAGAAATAAATTTAATGTGCAATTCAGAAATAATATAATAATATATATATATATATGTGTATGTATATATATATATATATATATATATAGGTAAGCATGCAGCCCGGCACTCTCCAAGATGTTATGGTGGATCTTACTCCGGTACCCTCCTAGGGTGTAATATACCCGATGCACAATCCAATAGAAGAGGCGGCACTCAGGAGATTTTCAAGAAATAGAAATGTTCTTTATTCCAACGTTTCGGGGAACATCCCCGTCATCAGGGAACAGTATACAAACAAGTGCCAACAAACATATGTATATACCCACATCATTTAATCATATGTGATAACCAAATTGTAACCACCTGGGAGATGCTGTCAGTCACTGCCTCCGAGTTCACGCCACACGCGGGAGTCTCACTCAGACGACGTCAACAAACAGCGTCCCGCAGTGTGCCGTACACATAGTGTATATGGTTGCTATGCAACCTTAGTAACCCGTGAAGATTAAAACAACACGTGAAAATTAAAATAGCAGGCTGCCAGCTAAAGTGCTGTCCATATACATAATAGACAATCAGTCACTGCAAGTTTATAAATAAATTCATTACAAAATTGATATTTTATCTCACTAAAGAGTAACATAGTAAATACTGTATCATTAAACATTTGATATTCAACATAGCAAACCCATATTTACTATAAATGCACAGATCATAAACAAATACAGTACAAGAAAGGGCAAAAAAAAGGGAAACATGAATAGAAAAATAGAAATAGGAAAATATGACTAGAAAAACAAGAATACATATATCATAATGTCTCAGAAGGTGAGTAGTCCAACATACTTAATGCATCTTAGATATCAGGTTTAAATGAAACAGTGTAGTCCCAGGCTCTCATTCAAGCCTTTACGAGACATTGGGCTCGATTCAATTGAGCGCGAAGTAAATAGCGCCGGGAGATAGCTCCCGGGGCTATTCAATCCATCGCGATGTTAGGTCGGGGAAGGCTCGGTCTTGCGCCTTAAACTGGATTTTTCCGCGAGCACGGGCATTCCCCGACCTAACTTCCCGGCGTGATGCTATTTTCCAGGCGCGAAGGGCAGAAAGCCTCGCACCGGGACTTTTGTCGGATTTCTGCTCGCATCCCCGGAGGGATGCGAGAAGAAATCCTTAGTCGGGGTTAGCTGCGCGGTGTATTGAATAGCTCCGGGAGCTGATTCCCGGCGCTATTCACATCGCGTAGAATAAAATCGTGCCCATTGTGTCTAATGTAAATATCCACCTGTTTTCTAATTGCAGAAGTCTTCTGCCTCTTTCACCACCTCTCAGACTAGATGACACATGATCAATTATTTTAGTGCGTATACTTGCTACCGAGTGTTTAGCCTGGGCACAATGTCGTGCCACAGGCTGTTCACTATGACCAGTGTCCAAAGCTTGCCTTATAGCTGAACGATGGTGCGCCATTCGTTCTTTGAACTGGCGCTCCGTTTTTCCCACATAGCACAAGCCGCATGGGCAAAATAGCATTGCCTTCAAAAAGGAGAAGTTAAATAAGGTACAGCAAGATTATGTTCAACGAAGGGTTTATTCGTGGTTTAACAATACTAACCACCAAGGTGATAAGAGTACATATCAAAAACATCGAAGACCACGACCATGGATAAGGGAACAAACAGGATCTTGTACATCACAAAGTGAAAATGACTCACAACCTACCACGTCATCCTTGTTTTATCACCGTTTAGGATCACAAACAAGAACAACCAGATACGAACCCCCCTCAAATACATGTAGCGTGGCCAACAAAACAAGAGGCAGGGCAGGCAGACGTCCACCTCGCAAGTAGAACATGCAGTCTTCAGTTATCATCCACAGTATTAACATTAGCGGAAATTAACCTTCTTTCTAATACCTCTTTTCCACCAAAAACCCAGATCCGACCTGGGTTTTTGTTTTTGGACATGGTTCCAACCCTGGTCAGACCCAGGTCAGACCCATTTACACTGCACCTTCGATCTGGGTTACTCCAGGTCAGCCCTGTTCACACTGAACTCAGGTCTGCCCTGCTAAACCTGTGAGGTCATAAAAAGTGGGAGGTGACTGCTCCACAACCACCAATCAGCTCATTTTAGGCATGACCCAGGTCGGATAACCCGGGTCGCACCGTTTACACTGCACCATTACCCGGGTCCATCCTGGGTCCGACACTGGTAGCTACCTGGGTTGGATTGCTGGGTCACCTGGGTTATTTTTCAGAGACCCTTTTACACTGAGCTGCGATCCGGGTAGACCCAGCAAAAACCCAGGTTTTTGCTCTGGTGTAAAAGGGGTATAAGGGTCTGTCATTTGTCCCCACAACAAAACACGATCAATTTCAATGGAAAGTGGATGTGTTTAAGCTCAATAGATCATTAAAACTTAAAGAACACTTTGGCAAGACGGTTACTGTCACTACACCTCAAACTATAGTGGATATACCCATACAGCTCAAGAAATTACAACCTAGATCAAAATTTGATCCTTTAACACAAAATCCCTCTATAAGGACTTTTACACGTATGTTAGAGCAAGGGGGTTCGTTAGAACATGATAAAGTGCTTCATCATCGTAACCTAAACGAAGAGGCGAAACATGCACTTAAATCGTTAAAACAAAGGATTGACATAGTCATACGCAGCGCGGACAAGGGAGGAGCAGTGGTAGTCCAAGATTTAACAGTTTATGACTATGAATGTAAGAAACAACTAGGGGATACATGTACTTAGGAACTATTGTCTTGGGACCCCACAGATAAGTTTAAAACTGAAGGCAGTCACCAATGAGCTTCTATCATACTACCAAAAAGGCAGCTGACACAGGTTAATATAAATGAGCTTGCATGGGGGTGCATGAGACCGCTGTAATTACAAAAGGGTTAATAAAAAATTAACCAAATAAACAAAGTAAAAAATCCACTGCACTCGCCACTCCCAGATTAACCCTTTTGTGATCACAGCTGTCTCATGCACCCCTGTGCAAGCTCATTTATATTAACCTGTGTCAGCTGCCTTTTTGGTAGTATGATAGAAGCTACATTTGGTGACTGCCTTGCCTTGAAAAGCCATAAGTAAAGGCCCCCATACATCAGAGATTGATTGCAGCAATCGTGCAATTTGCAATCGATTGTGTATAAAAATCTTTCCCTTTATCAATCGATTGCAGATTGCAGAGATGCCACAATCGATTGAAAAAGGGAAAGATTGCAAATTGCACGATTGCTGCAATCAATCTTTGATGTATGGGGGCCTTTAGTTGGCAGGTGAGCTTTAAACCAGTTAACATGTTTTCAGCTTAAACTCTGTGATAGCAGCTACCAGGTTTCCATAAGTATGACAGAACAACTTTTCTATTAAAACGATTAATGCACTAAATGTAATTGTATTTTTTCACAAAAACTCAGAATCCTGTGCTAAAACATTTTAATAATGCCATCCGGGTCAGACTGGCCCACAGGGGTACAGGGGAATACCCCCGGGGCCTGAGGGCCCCATCCCCTCCTCTAAGGTTGGAGACAGATCATGGATGAACTTGGGTGCTTGATTTGTTTCTATGGAAACCACACTAAGATTAGCTCTTCTGCCAATCACAGTGGCTGGTGCTGACACACCCTTGTCCCCTCTTTTATAAAGGGGCCCTACTTTTTGCATGTCCTCTCTAATGGTTGGCCAAGTCTATCGACTTTGACTGGCCAGACCCCCTCTGGTGGCTGGCCACACCTCTTACGCTTGAGCCCCTACCATTGCATTCCCCGGTGGTCTCTTCATGCTCCAGTCCGACACTGAATGCCATTCTGTATGCATGTCTACCAGCGTAGTAAAAGATGTAAATGGACAGTGAGGATACATATAATAGAGACTGTTCTCCCTTCACTAAAAATGAAGCAGAATTCGACAACAGTTTAGATAGAAAAAGTCTATTGGGTGATAATGTAATCTGCACGATAGTAGGAAAACTGCACAACCCTTGCTTTGCTTTATGATTATTAATATAGCTAGAATGGGCTGTAACTAGTGGTTGACTTGGATGGCACCCGTCAGGGGTGCTGGCCGAGGGGGTAGGGCACCATACTGGCCATAGGCAGAACTACAGCAGTCCTCCTGGCCTGACAATCAGGTGGTACTCCCATCTGTTGGCCCTTTGTCGGCCTGCATGGTGATAATGGGGCGTCACTTGGCACAAATCACTCACTTTGCCAAGGGCTTCCATACTTCTAGTTAGGGCACTGTAGGTAGACAATCTGCATTAGGATATCACAGTACCATATCACTAGTACCATATAGCCCAGTGGTGTCAAACTCGGGCCCTTCAGCAATTGTGGGACTACATATCCCAGCATGCCCTGCCACAGTTTTAACATGCCCTAATAGCAAAACTGTGGCACTGCATGCTGGGATGTGTAGTTCCACTGCAGCTGGATGGCCCGAGTTTGACACCACTGATATAGCCTAAACCAGTAATGTGCATGCATAGTCAGCTGGTGTTGCTGGTCATGTGGTGAGATCACTGTTCAATGGATCAATGGTTTTGCTGCAGCAGCTGTGTGAATTCTCCATACTGAGGCCCAGATCTTATCAACGAGTGATAGTCTTGTTATAACTCATCTTAAATGGTGTTTCCACCAATCAGCTCCTGTCAGGTGTTTGAAAAATGTCAGTTAGGAGCTGATTGGTTAGAGCACCATTTAAGATTAGTACTGAGTGATAACAAGAATATCACGCATTGATAAATCTGGGCCTGAGCTCTGGGGTCAGGAGACAGATGAGATGTTTTTTTGTACTCAATAAATCCCTCCCTCCGTCTGCGTCGTATGTGGCTTGTCGTCATGCCTACCCGTATGTTTGTAATCCACGTCATGTGTGCAGTTATGACGAAGATGCTTGAAATGTCTTTATGTTCTCCCTACAGAGGGGCGTACATATGTTTTTTGCGGCTGATAAACCATTACAGTTTCTTCTGCCAGAAATAAATAACAGCTCGGTGTTTCCATATTACGGCACATTAATTTGTGCGCTGGGCTTCTTCCATCACAGAAAGACATGGTGCTTTGGCTTTCCTCAGCAGTGATCATTAGGATGTCATATCAATCGTGTTATGGTAAAACAAGACATCAGCGTTGCAGGTGCTATTACTGAGCTGATGTCTTTTGCTTCACGGAGGATTTATTTGTAAACTCATCCATTTATGGATTTATCCAGATAGCCGTTTCCCCTCTCACATCAGAACTTAGGCTGCGGAGATGCGATTAGCCCTGGGTTATTCCTGGCAGCCTCAGAAGGGACACACAGATGCGTGACTGTGGGGTTTGCGGCGACAATCTCTCTCGCACTATAACAACATCATTTATTCTTAATTAAATACTTAGACTCTGTGTGGCTGGGCATGTAAACAAGGAATTCACCGCTTAATGGGCTCGTTTTCTCTCCAAGTCACGCCAAGTCTCCCTGCTTGCTCTCGCTACCCATGTCCATTAAGGCAGGCGCTCCGTGTGAGACTAGCAGTGCTCAGAATTACCCAGCTGCCATTTTCAGTGCCACCGTGTTGCCCAGGTTCCAGACCATTCTCGTACTGTAAGCCACAACCAGGCAATGAGCGGGTCTCCGGCGGTTGTAGAACTACATGTCCAGGCGGTGGATGGTGTTTAAGTTCAACAACAGCTGTAGATGGACTCATTTCTTAAGCCTGGTGCAATCGGACAGCATGGTTGGCCAGTTGGTTTGCAATACTGACTGGCAACCCTGATGTCTTGAGTCCAGTTCCTGACCAAGCTTATTCAGGCTGGCCGGGCTCCCGAGGTCTGGAAACTGTGTCCTTGGACGCAGCCCCTGGCCTTGACATTCCCGGAAAAATGGGGCGGACACGCCCCTGTTTCCGGGAAAGCCCCTGCACTGCCTTTTAAATGCCTCTGCCTGTTAATCAGGCAGAGGCATAGCAGGGGCTGCGTGCGATCACACAGGACTCGCTCTGCACATTCATGATTCCCGATAATAGTGCAATGCTGAATAAGCACTTCTGTAGCCTGCACCGGGAGACACAGGACTCCGGAGAGGTAAGTATAATATGATATGGGTACAGGGTGTGCGGTGGGGCCCCCCGGAGCCAGGTGTCTGTGTGAACCATTATAGATACGCCAATGGTGCGCTATATAAATTGCTGTTAGTAGAATATTGTACTGGAAATGAGGCAGGGAAGGTGACCGTATTTTAGGCGACATTCAAACGATTAGACAAAAGATGATGTGGAGCGCAATTCCTAAATCATAACTATGGGCCTGAGGCAGAGATGTACGCTATGCCAATGTTTGCGCAGTTGAGCGATTATCGGAGATCTGCGCATGCGTCTGAGTCGCACTGGGCACGCGTCAGGGGTGTCAGCTAAAAACGCAGATGTGTCGTGATCGCTTCGGGGACGTGTTACATCCTGCATCTGCGACCTCGTACGCTGTAATCAAACTCTCCCTCCCCGGTGCCTAACCCTAACCTCTCCCCTAGTGCCTACACCTAACCTCCCCCTCCCCGCAGCCTAATCCTAACTCTCCCTCCCAGGTGCCTAACCCTAACCTCCCCCCTAGTGCCTAAACCTAACCTCACCCTCCCTGCACCCTAATCCTACCTCCCCGGTGCCTAACCCTCCCCCTAATGCGTAACCCTAACCCCGCTACCTAACCCTCCCTCCCCGGTGCCTAACCCCCCCACCCCCTAGTGCCTAACCCTAACCTCCCCCCTAGTGCCTAAACCTAACCTCCCCCTCCCCGCACCCTAATCCTACCTCCCCGGTGCCTAATCCTCGCCCTAATGCGTAACCCTAACCCCGCTACCTAACCCTCCCTCCCCGGTGCCTAACCCCCCCCACTCCCTAGTGCCTAACCCTAACCTCCCCCCTAGTGCCTAAACCTAACCTCCCCCTCCCCGCACCCTAATCCTACCTCCCCGGTGCCTAATCCTCCCCCTAATGCGTAACCCTAACCCCGCTACCTAACCCTCCCTCCCCGGTGCCTAACCCCCCCACCCCCTAGTGCCTAACCCTAACCTCCCCCGTAGTGCCTAAACTAACCTCCCCCTCCCTAAACCTAACACCCCTCCCCGGTGCCTAAACCTATCCTCCCCCCTTAGTGTCTAAACCTAACCTCCCCCGTCCCGCACCCTAAACCTAACACCCCCTCCCCAGTGCCTAAACCTATCCTCCCCCCTAGTGCCCAAACTTAACCACCCACTCCCCACATCCTAATCCTAACCCTCCCTAACCGGTGCCTACCTCAAACCCTCCCCCTAATGCGTAACCCTAACCCAGCTACCTAACCCCCCTAACACCCCGATACTTACCTTCGGGATGCCAGCGGTCAGGATGCTGGTGCCAGGATCCCGACCTGTTGGTATTTCAGCGCCGGTATTCAGACCATCGGCGTCCCGCACGCCAGGATGCCGACTGCATCCCCCTATTGTGTACAGAGCATCTGCTGTCTTTCATCATTGTCGCTGCTCTTTCCTGTTGGAGAATATCTTGTTTTATAAAATACCATTTGTCACTTTAAGGGCTCTTTCACTCCCTGGTTTTCCCTCAGGATTTACTGCAGCTTATGCGCCTGGTAACTGATGAAGGAACCGATCAACCGTAAGGTTAATGGGAGTGATGGGAACCGTTCCCAATTGTGTGTTCCTGTGCTGATGTGGTTTTTCTTTTCTTAAACTTGGCAAGTTACTCGGTGCTCTTATAGAGAAGCCATAGAGGAACTCATTCGCCCAAGATCCACATAATATCCCAGAAAACTGGCAGAAAATCTAGATGTTTTCATTGAGATTTTAGGACATTAGACACAAAGCCAACATTACAGCCCCGGGGCCTTGAGTTTGGTTCCGCCAGGGCTTTGTCTGTGTAGTGTTTGTATGTCCCCCCTGTGTTTTTTGAGTGTCAGCTTTAGGTACTTCAGAGTCCTCCTACAGACATAAGACATAATAGTAGATTTTTTGCCTTCGGACTAAAGGGGGAGCTGGCATGTTTGTGATTGTGCATTTGCCTGTGGCAGAGTAATTCGATTGTAAGCTCCTCAGGGGCTGGGCTTCATGTGCTTAAATGAACTTCCCTAATTGTGCAGCATTGCTCCATATGTTGGCGTTTTATATGTAAAGGTTACTAGTTAATGGCAAGAAAACTACATTAGATAGCGTCTAAGTGCAAAGGAAGGGATCCTTAGATTGACACTCAAAGCAAATAGTTTAAGTATCTGTAAATATTAAACGGTGGTTAATAAGTAAGTGTGGGAGAGTTGTACACCTAAGTTTGAGGCTAAATAATCAGTTCACAGAGTGAATTTCACCTCACGTAAAGTAGTTATACAATGGGGGTTATTTATTAGAGTGGAGCAACTGGATATAGTACAAAACACATTGGGGGTAACTTGGAATTTGACGCATATGTAGACAGCTCCATTGAGGAAGAGTTGTGGAACCAATACATCTCAGGAACGCATTATTGCCACTGTGAGATTGAGATATATATCGTAGATCGAGAATGAGATATATATTTGTGTCTTGGGTTTGATTCCCACCACAGCCCTCCAGGTGCTCCGGTTTCCTCCCACATTCCAAAAATATACTGGTTGGTTAATTGGCTACAGACAAAAACTAGCCCTAGTGTGTGTACATGTGGTAGGGAGGGGAAGCAGCCGGGAAGCCGATGGACGGAATCCCGACCGTCGGCTTCCCGATTGTCTAATCCCGGGAAGGGCTAAATGACAGGCGTCGAAATCCCGACGCCTGTCATTTTACCTACGCCGGGTGCCTGGGGGGGACTTAGGGTTAGGCACCCCCCCTGGGAGGTTAGGGTTAGGCTAGGGGAAGGGGGGTTAGGGTTAGGCACCACCGGGGGGAGCTTAGGGTTAGGCACCCCCCCCGGAGGACTTAGGTGTAGGCGGCGAGGAACGGGGGGTTAGGTTTAGGCACCTAGAGGGGGGATTAGAGTTAGGTACTTAGGGGTGCCTAACCCTAACCCCCCCCAAGAGAGGGTTAGGAGATAGAATTAGGTTAGTAAATACTTACCTTTGACGATCAGGATTTCCTCCTCTGCCGGATGCCGCTGTCGGGATTAGAACCGCCGGCCGTAAATCGTATGTATTCCGGTAGGGAGTATAGATTAGCTCCACTGGGGCAGGGACTGATGTGAATGGCCAAATATTCATTGTACTGCGCTGCGGAATGTGTGTGCTATATAAATAACTAGTAGTTAATAAATAATATAAATATATATATATATATATATTAGGGGTGAGCGGGTTCGGATTTCTGAAATCCGAACCCCCCCGAGCCCCCCCGATCCGAGTCCGATCCGAGTCAGGCTCGACTTTTCCCGCCTGACTCGGATTCTGAAATCGAGGCAAAACGTCATCTTCCCGCCTTCCGAGTCTCGCGGGTTTTGGATCCTATATAAGGTACCCACGTCGGCGCCATTTTCTCACTCGGCTGTGGACAGTGAAGAGGGAGGGTGGGAGTTAGGGCTGTGTAGTGTAGTGTAGTGTAGTGCTGCTGTTGTCCACTACTTCAAAGTCCATAGGGGCTGGCTGTGTTGTGCTGTGCTGCTGTTGTTAATAGGGGCTGTGTCCACTACTTCAAAGTCCATAGGGGCTGGCTGGACTGTGTTGTTCAGTCAGTTCTCCATAGGGGCTGTGTCCACTCCAAAGTCCTGTGCAGTGTCCCAGTCCTAAAGAGGTGCTGTAGTGTTGTCCAGGGGGTGCTCTGTCCATCAGGGGTGCTCCCCCCAAGTGCTAAAAAAATAATATATTTTCTGTGTTTGTGAATTGTGTGCGCAGTAGCCGCACGTGCATCAACAAAGTAGTGCCAAGCGTGCGCCTGTGTCATAAGTAAAGGGCCGGCTGGCTTGACCGTTAAAGGGTGCTGTAACCCCCGAAAGTACACTCCAGTCCAAACCAAAAAAAAAATATTTTCTGTGTTTGTGAATTGTGTGCGCAGTAGCCGCACGTGCATCAACAAAGTAGTGCCAAGCGTGCGCCTGTGTCATAAGTAAAGGGCCGGCTGGCTTGACCGTTAAGGGTGCTGTAACCCCCGAAAGTACACTCCAGTCCAAACCAAAAAAAAAATTATTTTCTGTGTTTGTGAATTGTGTGCGCAGTAGCCGCACGTGCATCAACAAAGTAGTGCCAAGCGTGCGCCTGTGTCATAAGTAAAGGGCCGGCTGGCTTGACCGTTAAGGGTGCTGTAACCCCCGAAAGTACACTCCAGTCCAAACCAAAAAAAAAATTATTTTCTGTGTTTGTGAATTGTGTGCGCAGTAGCCGCATGTGCATCAACAAAGTAGTGCCAAGCGTGCGCCTGTGTCATAAGTAAAGGGCCAGCTGGCTTGACCGTTAAAGGGTGCTGTAACCCCCAAAGTACACTCCAGTCCAAACCAAGAAAAAATTTATTTTCTGTGTTTGTGAATTGTGTGCGCAGTAGCCGCACGTGCATCAACAAAGTAGTGCCAAGCGTGCGCCTGTGTCATAAGTAAAGGGCCGGCTGGCTTGACCGTTAAAGGGTGCTGTAACCCCCAAAGTACACTCCAGTCCAAACCGAAAAAAAATTATTTTCTGTGTTTGTGAATTGTGTGCGCAGTAGCCGCACGTGCATCAACAAAGTAGTGCCAAGTGTGCGCCTGTGTCATAAGTAAAGGGCCGGCTGGCTTGACCGTTAAAGGGTTCTGTAACCCCCAAAGTACACTCCAAACCAAAAAAATATATATTTTCTGTGTTTGTGACTTGTGTGCACTGTGGCTGCACGTGCATCAACAAAGGAGCAGCGCCAAGCGTGCGCCTGTGTCCCATAAGTAAAGAGCCGGCTGGCTCATTTCTTAAAGGGTGGTGTAACCCACAAAGTGCACTACTCTCCAGCAAAAATAAAAAAATATTTTCTGTGTTTGTGTGCGCTTTAGCCGCACGTATATATATCACTATAACATAAATGGAGGACCAAACTTTCTCTGATAAAAATAAAATAGGGAAAGATCAAGAACCACTTCCTACTAGTGCTGTTGCTGCTGCTGGGAGTTGTTCATCATCCCAGAGAGGAAGTAGGAACATCACTACTTTTACTAAACAATTGACCCTCCAACAGTCCCTAGCGATGAGGATGAAGTACGACAGCAGTCATCCTGAAGCAAAACGTATAACTGAGGCCTTGACTGCTATGTTGGTGTTAGACGTGCGTCCGGTATCCGACATTAGTGCAGTGGGATTTAGACAATTGATGGAGGTAGTGTGTCCTCGGTTCCAAATCCCGTCTAGATTCCACCTGCATCCTCAAAGCAGCAGCGACAAGCGTGCGTCTGTCTGTTAAAGGGTGGTGACACCCTCAAAGTGTGCTACACAAACAATTAAAATATTGTTCTTTTTTTTTCTGTCTTTGTGAAATGTGTGGGCTGTAGCCGCACCTGCATCCTTAAAGCAGCAGCGACAAGCGTGCGTCTGTCTGTTAAAGGGTGGTGACACCCTCAAAGTGTGCTACACAAACAATTAAAATATTGTTCTTTTTTTTTCTGTCTTTGTGAATTGTGTGGGCTGTAGCCGCACTTGCATCCTCAAAGCAGCAGCGACAAGCGTGCGTCTGTCTGTTAAAGGGTGTTGTAACTCTCAAAGTGCTCCAAAAAATCAAAAAATTTTTTTTAATGTGTTTGTGACTTGTGTGCGATGTAGCCACACTTGCATCCTCAAAGCAGCAGCGACAAGCGTGCGTCTGTCTGTTAAAGGGTGGTGACACCCTCAAAGTGTGCTACACAAACAATAAAAATATTCTTCTTCTTTTTTCTGTCTTTGTGAATTGTGTGGGCTGTAGCCGCACCTGCATCCTTAAAGCAGCAGCGACAAGCGTGCGTCTGTCTGTTAAAGGGTGGTGTAACTCACGAAATGCTCCAAAAAATAAAAAACTATTTTTTTAGTGTTTGTGACTTGTGTGCGATGTAGCCGCACTTGCATCCTCAAAGCAGCAGCGACAAGCGTGCGTCTGTCTGTTAAAGGGTGGTGACACCCTCAAAGTGTGCTACACAAACAATAAAAATATTCTTCTTTTTTCTGTCTTTGTGAATTGTGTGGGCTGTAGCCGCACCTGCATCCTTAAAGCAGCAGCGACAAGCGTGCGTCTGTCTGTTAAAGGGTGGTGACACCCTCAAAGTGTGCTACACAAACAATTAAAATATTGTTCTTTTTTCTGTCTTTGTGAATTGTGTGGGCTGTAGCCGCACCTGCATCCTTAAAGCAGCTGCGACAAGCGTGCGTCTGTCTGTTAAAGGGTGGTGACACCCTCAAAGTGTGCTACACAAACAATTAAAATATTGTTCTTTTTTTTTCGGTCTTTGTGAAATGTGTGGGCTGTAGCCGCACCTGCATCCTTAAAGCAGCAGCGACAAGCGTGCGTCTGTCTGTTAAAGGGTGGTGACACCCTCAAAGTGTGCTACACAAACAATAAAAATATTCTTCTTTTTTCTGTCTTTGTGAATTGTGTGGGCTGTAGCCGCACCTGCATCCTTAAAGCAGCTGCGACAAGCGTGCGTCTGTCTGTTAAAGGGTGGTGACACCCTCAAAGTGTGCTACACAAACAATTAAAATATTGTTCTTTTTTTTTCGGTCTTTGTGAAATGTGTGGGCTGTAGCCGCACCTGCATCCTTAAAGCAGCAGCGACAAGCGTGCGTCTGTCTGTTAAAGGGTGGTGACACCCTCAAAGTGTGCTACACAAACAATAAAAATATTCTTCTTCTTTTTTCTGTCTTTGTGAATTGTGTGGGCTGTAGCCGCACCTGCATCCTTAAAGCAGCAGCAACAAGCGTGCGTCTGTCTGTTAAAGGGTGGTGTAACCCTCAAAGTGTGCTCCACAAACAATAAAAATATTCTTTTTTTTTTTCTGTCTTTGTGAATTGTGTGGGCTGTAGCCGCACTTGAATCCTCAAAGCAGCAGCGACAAGCGTGCGTCTGTCTGTTAAAGGATTACATCGGTGACAGCATCCAAGTAGGCATGTCAGACAGTCCGTACCTGTACTGGCAGGAAAAAGAAGCAATTTGGAGGTCCCTGTACAAACTGGCTCTATTTTACCTGAGTTGCCCCCCCTCCAGTGTGTACTCCGAAAGAGTGTTTAGTGCAGCCGGGAACCTTGTTAGCGAAAGGCGTAGGAGGTTGCTTCCACAAAATGTGGAGAAGATGATGTTCATAAAATGAATGATCAACTCTTCCAGGGAGACCAGCCTCCAGAACGTACAGAGGGACCTGTGGTTCCAGCAGGGACGAATTAATACTCTGTGAGGATGAGGATGTACATAACACTGAAGAGGGTGAGGAATCTGTGGATGAGGAGGATGAGGACGACTTCTTGCCTCCGTAGAGCCAGTTTGTGCAGGGACAGATTAATTGCCAGCTTGTTTTGTGGGGGCCCAAACGAACCAATCATTTCAGCCACAGTTGTGTGGCAGACCCTGGCGCTGAAATGATTGGTTTGTTAAAGTGTGCATGTCCTGTTTATACAACATAAGGGTGGGTGGGAGGGCCCAAGGACAATTCCATCTTGCACCTCTTTTTTTTCTTTGCATTATGTACAGTTTGGGGCCTAGTTTTTCAATGCCATCCTGTCTGCCACTGCAGTTTCACGCCTAGATGGGTCACGTGTTTGTGCCGCCCACTCGTGTCGCTTAGCATAGTCATCCAGCTACCTCGGTGCAACCTTTTGGACATAAAAACACTATTGTGAGGTGTGAGGTATTCAGAATAGACTGGAAATGAGTGGAAATTAAGGTTATTGAGGTTAATAATAGCATAGGAGCAGAAAAACCTACAAATTCTGTGATTTTAGCTGTTTTTATGCTTTTTTTCAAAAAAATACAGATCCAAAACACAAAACCCAGAACCCAAAACACGGAAGGGTGGTTTTGGCAAAACCAATCCAGATCCAAAACACGAAGAAAGATCCAGATCCAAAACCAAAACACAAAACACGAAAAGTGGCCGGTGCACACCCCTAATATATATATATATCGATATAGATAGAGATACATACACACACACACACACCATCTATGGATGAACAGTGTTATAAATAGATCTTTCGCAGGCCTCACACCCCCTTTAATGCTATGTAGTTAATGGTATTTCACTGTCCTTGTCAAAGGATTTCAGTTAAACATGAATCTTATAAATCTTTGAATAATTCGCCAGGGGAGAAGCTTTGAGAAAACACAGGTCTGTGTGATCAGCTGCTGCTATCATTATCTTGTGTGGTTTAGGCATGAAAAATACTTTTTTTTTTTTCCCAGAGTTTTGTATGAATGCTGCAGCTTACTGTGGGGGTATTTGTCAGGTCCCTGCTTCATTGCAGGGCAGATAAATCCTTCAGTAACATTTAGTATCTTCATAAAACATGCATGCTGTTGCCTGGCTAGTCTTACCTAGTAGAGCCGGTGATGCAGGCAGTTGGACTTTCTCTTTGTAAATGATGAGTTAAGAGCCTGTTTGACAGAGAACCTCTGGTTTCTAATCGCACTGGGCCTCTGGCGTCCTCTGGTGGTGCAAATATCTCACAGCAACTTTTGTAACGCACAGCATCAACTTGTGAATGTTTAATATGACGTATCCAACCTTTAAAAGGTACTGTTGCCTAGACACAGTAATGGGCATGCATTTTAAACCAATATTCATTAGAACGCAGCCTGTTAATCATATGTGATGTACTGACTGGTTTGTACAGTGCTGCACCACTAGCACCAGCTTCAGGTGTGTTCGGATTGCTTCGGTGGCCGATTTCCCCGTGTTCAGATAGGACACACCGTGACAGAGAGGCGAGCCTGTATTCCCCTTTTGCAGACACAATGACCAGTCAGGAGGGAAGGTGCAACGCAATTTTATTATTTGTTAATAATTTGACAGGAGATATTTACTATTTACAGATGGAATTAAATTAATTACACTATTCAATGACAAGGTATTTATTTATTACCTCCCATCTACCGGTGACCCCAGCTGGCAAGCATGTGACACCAACAAGAACCACAATTCCTGCAGAACTTTACCATAAAAACAAATGAGAGACCTAAATATGAAACCTGCTGGTCTAGCTTGAATCAATGGTGCTCCGGCAGTCTATAGCTGTGAAATACAGTCTGTGCTAACACTCCCTTTTGCTGAGGAAAAGTGGGAAAAACACATGCAGGTTAGGCTTATATCAGTAGTGCACCAGCAACCTGCAATAGTTTAAACAGAGTCTTTGAGCCTTTGCCGAGAAAAATAGGGACAACAATTAGGCTATGCTGGAAGCAGCAGTTCACCGGCAGATTTGCAGCACTTAGCACAGTGTTTGCTAATACTTGGCCCTACTGAGCAAAATAACAAGGGCTATGCTGGAAGCAGTAGTTCACCGGCAGATTTGCAGCACTTATCACAGTCTTTGCCAATACTTGGCCCTACTGAGAAAAATAACAAGGGCTATGCTGGAAGCAGTAGCTCACCGGCAGATTTGCAGCATTTAACACAGTCTTTGCTAATTGCCTATGCCACAATTTACTATCACCAGAATTGCCAGCCGGGGTTACACAGGGCTAAATAAACAAGCAATATACATTACATCAGCATGAATGGACTTTGAAATGGTTACCGGGTCAAATAGTGTATAAGAAACAATTTACATCAACACTAATACGAGTTAATACTCAAACATTTCATGCAAGCAAAATATTAATCAGCATTGACAATAATAACACAGCAAGCAGTAAACAGCTTTACAGAGTATTATAACAGATAAAGGGCCACGGAGAGCCTCTATCAACCCTTTAGCTAACACACGAGTCAAACAGTAAACAGAGCCAAATACATAGCACATGGAATTACATTTACTTTAAAGCTAGACATAAAATACTTTGTACATCACCCACAGTGGCATCGGACATGAGCCGATACCCATAAGGCAGGTCCCCTCCTGGACATGAGCCAGAGGTTCACAGGAAAGTAAATGACCACCAATGCAACTCTTGGGGAAAAGAGGGGGTGACCTATATTTTACTTCCCCCCTATTTCATCACTACACACACTTTACCTAATTTAAGACAAGACACTATGACCCCTTTCTACACCCAGTTGTGTGGGAGACTAACCCCCCGGTCCCAGCTTTTACACAAAACCTAGTCTCCCAGCCTAATCATGGTTAGCCACAAGGTAAAGGATAATGCAATAGACCCAGGGGACCCAGATAGGATAGGTGTACAGAGGGGCAGGGCCTTAATGGAGGGAAGATAGGAGCTGTGGAGGGACAGAGTATAGGGAGGTTCTGGTATGATCTCACCCCTGGCAGTGGCTGTTCAGCCTCCTCCGATGTCCAGGGATACTCTGGGATGCACAGCACCACACTGCACTGGAGCTCCCAGCTGCAGACCTCCGGCAGGTATTTTACAAGGGGCAACAGGTGCAAAATCCCTTTCCACAGGGGCTCTGTCCAGCAGACAAACACAGCAGCAGGAGGGGTCCTGAAGCACTCATCCTCTGGGGCTGTCTTTTCTTCTGCCTGTGCGGGTGCCAGCAGGGTTTTTGTCACTGGCGGGACCTTTTCCTCAGCTGGGGTTTCATCTGCGACGATGGAGCGATAAGACCTCCTTCCCAGGCAGCTCCTCTTCTCTCCCAGCATGTGCAGATTTACAAATGTGGAGGAGGATGAGGACGACTTCTTGCCTCCGTAGAGCCAGTTTGTGCAGGGACAGATTAATTGCCAGCTTGTTTTGTGGGGGCCCAAACGAACCAATCATTTCAGCCACAGTTGTGTGGCAGACCCTGGCGCTGAAATGATTGGTTTGTTAAAGTGTGCATGTCCTGTTTATACAACATAAGGGTGGGTGGGAGGGCCCAAGGACAATTCCATCTTGCACCTCTTTTTTTTCTTTGCATTATGTACAGTTTGGGGCCTAGTTTTTCAATGCCATCCTGTCTGCCACTGCAGTTTCACGCCTAGATGGGTCACGTGTTTGTGCCGCCCACTCGTGTCGCTTAGCATAGTCATCCAGCTACCTCGGTGCAACCTTTTGGACATAAAAACACTATTGTGAGGTGTGAGGTATTCAGAATAGACTGGAAATGAGTGGAAATTAAGGTTATTGAGGTTAATAATAGCATAGGAGCAGAAAAACCTACAAATTCTGTGATTTTAGCTGTTTTTATGCTTTTTTTCAAAAAAATACAGATCCAAAACACAAAACCCAGAACCCAAAACACGGAAGGGTGGTTTTGGCAAAACCAATCCAGATCCAAAACACGAAGAAAGATCCAGATCCAAAACCAAAACACAAAACACGAAAAGTGGCCGGTGCACACCCCTAATATATATATATATCGATATAGATAGAGATACATACACACACACGCACACCATCTATGGATGAACAGTGTTATAAATAGATCTTTCGCAGGCCTCACACCCCCTTTAATGCTATGTAGTTAATGGTATTTCACTGTCCTTGTCAAAGGATTTCAGTTAAACATGAATCTTATAAATCTTTGAATAATTCGCCAGGGGAGAAGCTTTGAGAAAACACAGGTCTGTGTGATCAGCTGCTGCTATCATTATCTTGTGTGGTTTAGGCATGAAAAATACTTTTTTTTTTTTCCCAGAGTTTTGTATGAATGCTGCAGCTTACTGTGGGGGTATTTGTCAGGTCCCTGCTTCATTGCAGGGCAGATAAATCCTTCAGTAACATTTAGTATCTTCATAAAACATGCATGCTGTTGCCTGGCTAGTCTTACCTAGTAGAGCCGGTGATGCAGGCAGTTGGACTTTCTCTTTGTAAATGATGAGTTAAGAGCCTGTTTGACAGAGAACCTCTGGTTTCTAATCGCACTGGGCCTCTGGCGTCCTCTGGTGGTGCAAATATCTCACAGCAACTTTTGTAACGCACAGCATCAACTTGTGAATGTTTAATATGACGTATCCAACCTTTAAAAGGTACTGTTGCCTAGACACAGTAATGGGCATGCATTTTAAACCAATATTCATTAGAACGCAGCCTGTTAATCATATGTGATGTACTGACTGGTTTGTACAGACCTCCGGCAGGTATTTTACAAGGGGCAACAGGTGCAAAATCCCTTTCCACAGGGGCTCTGTCCAGCAGACAAACACAGCAGCAGGAGGGGTCCTGAAGCACTCATCCTCTGGGGCTGTCTTTTCTTCTGCCTGTGCGGGTGCCAGCAGGGTTTTTGTCACTGGCGGGACCTTTTCCTCAGCTGGGGTTTCATCTGCGACGATGGAGCGATAAGACCTCCTTCCCAGGCAGCTCCTCTTCTCTCCCAGCATGTGCAGATTTACAAATGTGGCTCCTCCTGATAACAGGCACTTAGGAAGGCAGTCCTTTATTCAGAAGGGGCTTCTTCCAAAGCAGGGTGCTCTATGCAAATCCCCAGGCAAGCTTCCTCCAGGGACTCACATCCAGCATCAGAGCACCTATCCTGGCAGATTGGAAAGGTAGTCTTCCGGGCTAATGTGAAGTCTGGTAATTGTAATCCAGGGCAAACATAAAAGTTATAGCATCCTTATTTTTACAGCTCCAAGGGCACTCCACAGCAACTCATTACACACAGCATACCAGGTGCAGTATCTGTAATCCTGGGTAAATGAGAGGGGTTACTGCACCCCTATTTGTACAGATCCAGGGACACTCCACAGCAACTCCTCACAGACAATCATTTTTCAGAAATTCCTCCCAGTAGAGATGGCTAGTGAGTGAGTGTCTCAACACACTTGAATCATTCAGATGAGTGAATGATTCGAGTCACTCAGTGTTTGGTGAGTCGAGACACCCACCTCCCCTAGCCTCTCTGTCAGTGGGAGTTAGTGGATGGCAGCTCCGCTCCCTACACTGCTGATCCGACCTGATCATACTTCTATGCACTGAGTCAGATCAGCAGTGTAGGGGGCGGAGCTGTCAGCGACTCACTGAGTCGCACAGCTACAGCCAGGGCTCAGGGGAGTTCACTGACTCAGGAGAGTCAGTGAGAACCCTGAGCTGTAGTGCTGGGCTGCAGGGGGCGGGGCTGTCAGCGACTCACTCTGAGTCGCTGGCTCCCCTGCTGGCTACAGTGCTGCACAGCCTAAAGAGTCGTGTCTCGAGACACTGACTCGAGACACTTCACTGAGTTGAGCCATGTGGCTCAACTCAGTGTAGTGAATCATTCTGCCCATCCCTACCTCCCAGACTCTGCACTGACAGCCCTGAGGAAGGTATTATATAAGCTCTCCCTCACTCTCCTCCCTGTCGGTCTGGCATCTATGAGTGGACAGAGGGGACCCAGCAGCAGGCCACCTACAGGGATCTCTGCCTGGACACCCAGGCTACCAATCAATGGGGCAGGATTTTCCCTCCAAAAATGGGTCGCTGACCAAGGGACACTTTCTACCTCCCTGTCTGCACATGCTCAGTGGGGTTCAGGGAGCGCAAGGTCAGTCAAAGTTCACTATACCTGCCTATTATATGGAATGGGGCTGCAGTATATCTATGTGTACATACATAAAAAAAAAAATATTGGGGGACCCCTATTTGGGAACAAACTTGGGGGTACCACACATACTTGCCTACTTCCCAGTTGTAGAGACTTCTCTGAACTCCCAGGAAAGTAGCCTCTTGGATAGTGGCAACTTTCCTGTTGCAGTGGGCAGTCCATGGGCTTGAAGGCTCTATTTGTAGCAAGTTTCTCATCGTGACCCCGCCCATGATGCACGTATTTTAGCGCTGTCAAAAGGGCTGTGATGAAGCAAATTGTATCGCCATACTCTCCGGATAAGGGCCTCATTTATCAACGAGTTTATCGCCCAAAACTAGTGATAAATATCACTTTTTATGACAAATGGTGCTCAACCAATCAGCTCCCAACTGTCATTTTTCTAACAGTTGACAGTTGGGAGCTGATTGGCTGAGCATCATTTATCATAAAAAGTTGTATTTATCACTAGTTTTGAGTGATAAACTCGTTGATAAATGAGGCCCTGAATGCAGGAGAAGTTGAGGAGTATGCTGTTTATTCACTCAGATTAATTAACAATACAGAGACGGAATACTCGTTAATGTGTATTATTGCGGCCAAGTTGGGAGTTAGGAAAGATAATCGGGTAGTGTGAGGGACAAATGATAATCAGTCGTTTGCTACGACACGCCGAATATTAGCCTGCAACGGTCGTTTCAGCCAGACTATTTGATTCCACCAACAAGTTGCAACGATAATCATTCTAGTTTTGGGGGAAAACTGGACACATTCCTCGCAACTGAACAATCCTGACATTAGAAGTAGGCTGATACTGTCCACCTGCTTCTGCATTTAATATTTATTTACGATTTGTTTTAAAAAAGCCACTTGGCACCAGGGCTGGGTTTCTCAGGGAGTTCAAGCCTGAAAATAATTGTGCGGCCTCCCTCCTGGGTAAAACCAACTCTGGGGCTCTTCTCTGTACCCCCTTGGCTTTGGGTACATACAGTAGTGAATAAAGAAAAATAAATTGTCATTGACAAACTACAAGTTCCAGCATGGCCCAGCTGGCGGAAATAGCTGCCAGAGCAAGCTGGCATTTGTAGAACCACAAAGCGCCACCTGGCAACTGTAGTTCACCAAAGAAAAGTGGAACAAAAAAAACTACAAAATGCATTTTTTTATTCTCATCTTGCCTGATTTAGTTGTCCTGAAGAAGCCTATAATTGCACCTGTAAAAATGCTCCGCCCGGGGCAGAGGAATCTACTTTCCCATGTTCAACCTTATGTCCTATACTTTAACATTGTGTTTCCCACAGATTGACCTGAAGTAGCCCTCTTGGAATTGCTATGTTAAAGTATAGGACAATGATAAAAATAAGAGAATAGTTCCAGACGCTACAGGCTAGGCTGTTTTCGTGCACCGCTCGACTTCAAATAGTCCACTTCTTTTTTTTCTTTTTTTAGGTGCACTGCCAGTTTCACCATGATCTGGGGAATAATAGTGTTATTATAATTATTGCTGTTTGTTTATTTTGCATGAGAAAGTGTCAGTGACACCGTACAGGCAAATAAAGTAGAACACATAAATAAAACAATATATGCAAAGATACCGTACAGGTCTAAAAAGACATCCATTAAGATTGCCATACAGCTGAGTTACAGGCAGTAACTACAGCAGTCAGGTACCCAGTACCCTGGGAGAGCCGACAGACCGGATCAGAGCTGCTGATTGGTTGAGAGAACAATGGAAACACGGAAAAGGTGAGAACAAGAGTGTGGAGGGCCCTGCCCGTGAGACCTTACAGTCTAAGGGAGCCCACCTGGTATGGCATTTTTTTTGTAATGTGGGGCTTGTGAATTTAATTTTCTAGCTCACCCAGTTTGAAGGGGCCCCAGGGCGTAGTGTGGGGCCACTGCATAATGATGTAGCCAACTTAGGATATGACTGGGAGGCAGAGGGTCTTCCTGTTTGCCCCTGATGTAGGGTGGAACCAATGTATAATGAAGTAGCTCACTTAGGATATGACTGCGAGTGTTGGCCGCTCTACCTTGGCTCCCTTATTGTAGTTTGTGGTCAAACAATCCTACAAATATGTCTTTGACCATAGAACCACAACATGCAAACTCCACACAGATCACACCATGGTCAGAACAAAGCTCCACAAAGGCATTGTGTGTCCACTAGGTTGGGGCATGTCCGCTGCCGTGGCCTCTGAAAGGCATCACATTGGCCACCACTGCTGGAGAGCGTCATAAGCTATCCTTAAGGGAAGCAATCGGGAAGCCGACTGCCTAAATACCGGCAGCCGGCTTCCCGACTGTCATATCCCGGCAAGGGTGAAATGCCGGGCATCTAGATGTAGACGCTCGCATTTCCCCGACGCCGGGAGACCGGCGCCCGGCATCCCGATCGTAGTGATGCCGGGCGCCGCGAGCGGACAGCCGCGGGGGGGAGGGTTAGGTTTAGGGCTACCGGCGGGGATTTAGGGTTAGGCACTCCCCCGGGAGGATTATGGTTAAGCTAGGGGGAGGGAGGGTTAGGGTTAGGCACCCCCGGGGGAGACTTAGGGTTAGGCACCCCCCCCGGGGAACTTAGGTTTAGGCAGCGGGGAAGGGGGTGGTTAGGGTTAGGCACTTAAAGGGGGGATTAGGGTTAGGCACTTGGGGGGAAGTTAGGGTTAGGCACCCCTAAGGAGGGTTAGGGGGGTTAGGTTAGTAGATACTCACCTATCCACGATCGGGATTTCCAGCGCTGTCGGCCTTCCGCTGCTCGGAACTCTGCTGATGTCGGGCTGCCGCTGACGGGAATCGAACCATGCGGCCGGCGGTATTTCATACCCATGCCATCCTTACGATGGCCTTTCCTCCCTCCCCCCCCCCCCCCCCCTCACTGGCCGATGTATCAGTGATGTGAAGGCACCCAGTGACCTGGGCCTAACGGTTACTGTCAGACACTGCTGACAGATCACAGCTGGCACAGGAAACCCCCATACCCATAATGGTGATGTTCCTTCCATCTCCTCTCTAGCCGCATAGTGCGCAGACAGGCAGAATAAGGCAGTTTCTGCAGCATCTTATAATAGGAATTTATTGTTGTGTATTTATGCTGTCTGAGTAATCAATATCTATTTGGAACCAAATGGAGACTAATGGTCAATTTACATTTTCCCTGATGTTTTTGATTTAGGTGTTACCATAGCCAGAAGTCACTGTAGCGCTATACGCCTCTCTGTCTGGGGATGAAATAATATGTATGAATGTATGCTCAGCGATATTATCTGTTATTGTATTACGGGGGGTTTCTTACCGGTGTAACTAGAGTATGTGTTCCCCCCCACAGGCATGCCGAAATGGCCATTACCAGCACCTAGAGCACTTGTTGTTTTATGGAGCCAATATGGGGGCACAGAATGCTTCGGGAAACACGGCGCTGCACATCTGCGCTCTCTATAATCAGGTCAGTAATGGTCAGCGAGTGCCGTATCGTTCTACCCGTATCGTTCATCACACTGATGCGCCTCATCCTGTTGTGTCCATCTTATTTTCTTCTTCACTCTCATACACTGCATTCCGCGATACATTCCGTACTTCTATTTCTCATAATGTTATTCTATCTATACATCAATCTGGTACACCCTATCGTGCTCTATCCAAGTATCCATATGTCAGGCTGATTTATCCAAACATTCTCCATCCAAACGTCTTCCTGGTCCATACGGTTCCTTCCAAGTGCCGTTGTCATAATTGCTTTGGCCGCACTCCATCTTGTACTGCGCTGACCCCTGTTAAAAATAAACGGTAAACTATTTTAAAAGGAAACTGCAAAAACAATGACCATAAACAATGACCATAAACAATGACCATGATCGCTATCTAGAATTGTTTTAGAAACTTTTTTTCTTGTTTTACCAGGAAACATTTTTGGGAATATACCGTATTTATATTTCTGTTTGATTTGTTCCCCTCTTAGCTGCCCTTTATTAGCTATATTTGTTCAGAGCACTATTTTATCCAAACACTCTGGGCCTGATTCAGACCCGGTCGCAAGCGCTGAGCGCTCGCAACCGGGTCGATGGTGGCCCAGAGCGCATGCGCACGACGGAGCCGGCTCTGTCGTGCGCATGCACGAGGCCCGGATAGCGACGGGCAATCCGTCGCTCCGGTTCTCGCACCAAAGGGGGCGTGCTGTCGATGTTGAGTGACAGCTCGCCCCCTTTGGTGGGCGGGCCGCGGGGGTGGCTGACCAAACAGAGGCGTTCCCATGAGAACGCCTATCGTTTGGGGCCGGCCCCACTGACTCACTGTTAGAGCCGAAATCTCTCTGGGGCTTGCGGCAACGAGACCCTACCACAAGGGTCTCGTCGCAAGCCCGATGGTCGCGATGGTCTTGATGGTCTTCCACAGTTATGCGAGCGGTCAGGAGGCCGTTCTTAAAAAAAAAAAAAAAAAAAAGACCTGCCCTGATTCAGAGCGAGGCCTCTGTTTTATCTCGAACCACCTCATCTAATCATATCATATATTTCACCATCACATCTTCCCCACCCCATGGACCATATGCTAGGGTTGCTGTAATATACCTTTAATCCGGGACACACATGAATTACACAGGTTCTGTGGCTGGCTGACTTTAAGCCTGCATCTCACCTGGTTTTAATCAGCCACAGAACCTGTGTAATTAAAGGGATATTAGAGCAATCCTGCCATATAAATATGTTATCCTGGGGGGTTCATCATGGCATCCAATGACATCGATCATTGTAAAACATCTCGTCCTGCGATATCTATCCTCCTTGTATTGCTTACACCTTGTATGGGACCTTGGGGGCCTTTGTTTCAGGTACATTCTCCACTGTGGCCAGAAACCTTTGCATTATAGAAACTGTGTTTCGGTATCATCAAGGTTATTTATTTTTGGGAAGTTATTTGGTTTAAAGAACTCTGAACTCTACAGTGACCAGTGTTCTGCGGTCACCATCAAGATGAGTTAGCTAAAGGCGGGTTCTTATACTATGTACAAACGATAGCATTAGAAATAGGGAAATATTACCCTGCTTTGATGAATTTTCTTTTAGGTTAGGATTAGGCACTAGGGGGAGGGTTAGGGTTAGGCACTATGGGGAGGGTTAGGCACTAGGGGGAAGGTTAGGATTAGGCACTAGGGGGAGCGTTAGGCATTAGGGGGAGGGTTAGGGTTAGGCATTAGGGGGAGGGTTAGGCACTAAGGGGAGAGTTAGGGTTAGGCACTAGGGGGAGGGTTAGGCATTAGGGGGAGGGTTAGGCACTAAGGGGGAGGGTTAGGTTTAGGGTGCGGGGAGAGGGAGGTTAGGTTTAGGCACTAGGTGGGGAGGTTAGGGTCAGGCACCGGGGAGGGAGGGTTAGGATACCTACGGACAGGTGCCGGTATCCTAACCCTGTCAGGATGCTGGCGTTGGGATTCTGAACGCCGGCATCCTGTCTGTATTCCGATGTCCTTCCTACTTCCCTACTAGCCCGCCCCTCTCCAAACCTGCTAATTGTGAATCAGTTGGAATAATTTTTTCTACCCCATGCCACACACTTACCACTGCCACATTGGGTGTATCTGCATCAATCCTGCTGTTCTTAGCATATGATATGTATGGACATACATGTATGATCATGTCGCCCCTAGGCACAACATTAATGGCCACCCCCCACTGCCCAATTGTATTATTTGCATTGTTTGGTTACACGCCCTCATTTGGCAATTGTCCATTTAATATAATAATTAATAAAACAAGCCATAACCTATTACATTTTGTTTTAGTTATAATTCTGTATACACATTTACTAAGGTGGACAGCTTACAGGAGCAGCCTGCGCTTGTCCTATGTGTCCTCCAGTCAAGATGGCATATGGTAGATTGGAAATATTTTGTAGTTATGGGTAATTGTCAGACTGATAGTAATAAGACAAGCGTCCAAGTGCCTCCCCCCCCATCCCCCCAGCAAAAGACTCCCCCCAGCAAATGACGCCCCCCTCTCCCCCCAGCAAGTGACGCCCTTAGACAAGTGCCTAAAGGGATATTCACCACTGCTTACTAACTTAGTAACTGTGATCCCCCCTTTCTCCTCTCTGTGATGCAGGATAGCTGTGCCCGGGTGCTGCTCTTCAGAGGAGCGAACAAGGAGATAAAGAACTACAACAGCCAGTCTCCATTCCAGGTAGGAGTGCGTCTCACCATTCTCTGCAGATCGTCCAGCCTGGCAGTGTTGTATAAGGGGCGGCGTGTGATGGATTTGTAGCCGGGGATTCTCCTATTTGCTGAGATGCAGCTTCTCGCCGGTAAAATAAATCAATGAAACTGTCAGTTAAGAGGGAAAGTGGTTTGTAGCCAGTGACCTGTGCGAGCTGCTGTACTGTCCTCAGGTGTAGATCTGCTGCCTCGCTGTTAACAGGGCTCAGCTCTTATACTGTCCACGGGGATTCACCAGAGAGGGGAAACAAAGGAACCTCTACTTCATTCATCTCTGTAATGTCAGTATGTGAGTAGGAGAAGGTAGTTTGTGAATTGAGCTAACAATCATAATAATTATAATACAGCTAGGAAACATTAATATTACAGAGGTACCTCTTTATACCGTAGTCTTAAGGTCACCCTCATCTATTCTTACCTGATTTATGTTGCTATACACTCAGGGCCTGATTCAGACCCACTCGCAAGCGCTATGCGCTCGCAAGCGGGTCAATGGCCTGGCAGTGCGCACGCGCAAGCCCTGGAGCGAGCGAGAAATCACTCGCTCCGGGGCTCGCTGCAAAACAGGGCGGCTGTCGATGTTGATGGACAGCTCGCCCCGTTTTGTAGGCGGGGTGGCTGGACAAACTGAGGCGTTCCTGAAGGAACGCCTGCCGTTCGTGGGCGGCCCTACTGACATCACCAGTGATGTCAGTAGCGAGCTTCCGGCTCTATTAGAGCCGGAAGCTCACTGGGGCTTGCGGCAGATGAGACCCTACCACAAGGGTCTCGTGGCAAGCCCGATTGTCATGATGATCGCGACCATCACCTGGCCGCTCGCAAAAGCTGTGGGTGGTCACCCACAGCTTAGCGAGCGGCCAGGAGGCTGGTTTAAAAAGAAAAAACGGCCGCCCTGATTCAGAGCTTTTTGCGAGTGACTCTGAGTCAGGTCCTCAGTTTTAAAGAGACATTATAAAGACAGAGCACTGTGCTGCCTCAGTGATCGCCCTGTTTGAGAGGCTGCCTTCTCATGTTGTTAGTTCAGTCCACAAAACCTGGACTGCTAGGGTGCCTTGAGGACTGAGGTCCTGTTTCACTACGGTTCGCAATTCTGCTTATACGCACTCACCGCAGTTGCTAATATCAGCGGTGCTATTTATATGTTTGCATTCACATAGCGATCGCAGCCTGACATTGGACCCATAAGCACACTTGCACAAGCCCTAACCTTACTCAGACATTGCTAACACACACGCACGCTATCAGTGCTATGGCTGCTTATGGCCAGGCAGCGGATAATTTATGCACGCCCCTGTAACGGCATTGAAATGCACTGGCGCAACTGCATTCGCCCCACCACCCACAAACAGCACTTCCTGTCAATCACTCTGCTCTGGGTCTGCGTAACCTCTGCAAACGCAATTCTGAATGCAAGTGCTAGTTCACGCACTGTGATGCATGCGCTGAACGCAAGAATCGACCGATTCCGTGCGTCCCTGCTTTAGTTGGTGTCAGCGTCCATCACTGGAAACACTCCATGCAGCAATATAGAAGCATTGTAGCTGAGAGTGAGTCATGTTGTCACCAAGCCTTACTAAGCCGCGTTACAGTTGTTACCACTGCAGTGGTCTGCGTTACAGTATATTGTGCACTTAAGATGTTGAACGACCTCCAAGATAGTGAATGAGGGTCATATTTATGAAAGGATGAAGAGACTTGTTAAAATCTAATTACATTTTTCAACATTAATGGAACTGAAAGTCCAAATCTGGACTTTAAGGGGTAAATTTACTAAATGTCAATTTTAATTTATTGTAATCGATCAACATCGATGTGTTTCAGGAGCTAAATCGCACATTTATTAACACTTAAAAATGAAAATATTGGCCCTCATTCAGAGCCGTTCGCTATTTGCGTTCGTTCGTTCAAAAACAAGGGGCGGCTATGCAAATGATCCGTTCGCACATTGCAGTCTGTTCACACCTCTAAGTCTGAACGAGCGAGCAAAACATACGCTCGTTTATTTGATAAAAACGCCCCCCTGGGCGCTCGCACCATACGTCATGTCCGCTATTTATTAGATTAATCGAGTACATCGAACAGGGTATGAACTGCTCGCTATTCTTGTGGTTGGTTTTTTCAACCGCTATTTTGCGAGCAGTTCTGACTATAAAATAACCCAGTGACGTGGTCAATGACGCTGCTGTATTAATTATGCACACCCTTAAAACGCCCGTTTTGACCTTTAAGCACGCCTGCGATCGGATCTCCACTCCCCGTTTTCAAGCACCTTCCCCTGTTACCACCCACATACGCCTCATTCTTTCACTCAAAATAGCAGGCATTCGCTATATAGCGTACAAATGATTTTCGGCCGCACTGACTGGTTCGCGCATGCGTACTAAAAACCGTACGCATGCGCAGATGTGCGAACATCGCTCGGAACGAGCGTACTGCCGCTAGCGAGTGGCTCTGAATGAGGGCCATTGTCTGTTAGTAAATGTGTGATTTAGCCCCTGAAACACAACATCGATGTTGACTAATTTAGATAGATTTTTAATCGATTAAAATTAACCTTTAGGAAATTAACCCTCAGTCTCTCTGTACATGTGCAAGCCAACGTGGGCGTAACTACAGATGTGCGAGTGGTGCCGCCTGCCAGGGTGCGCTATCATTGCTGCCCCGTGGCAACTGTATTTGGCTTGCCGTCAGGTGCGTCCCTAGGACGTGTCTGGCGCTCAGCTTGCTGGTCCTGTTAGAGAAGATATGACGTGCAAGGTGGCCGAAGAGCCAGCCCAGATAACATTAGTGCCCTAGAATGGCACTACAAGCCGACAAGCCGGCTCGCACATGAGTACTATATGAAGTCAGACTCTAAGGGGCCTATTCATCATCAGAGGCCATATGGCCCCCGATGATTAAGTATTGATCTCGCTGCTAGGGATACTTAAGTATCCAACTCGCAGCGGGGGAAACTTGACACCGGAGCAATTTATCATCGGTTAGTATCGCAGCTACAGAACTAGCTGCATTACTTACCATTGGCCCGGCTACACATGTGTGACCCGAGGTCGCAAAGCCACCGGGGAGGTAGTGAGGAGGCGGCGGAGGGATCCACTCGGATCCCTCTCCGCATCCCCGGTACTCCTTCCCAAAGGAAGGAGTGCTGATCCGAGAACAAACGCCGTCCTGAAGATGGAGCTTGTTCTCGGCAGCAAACTCTGAAAACTTTTAGTTTTCGGAGTTTGCTGAATATCAGGGGGTCCATTTGGAACCCCTGATGATCAATGGCCCGGTAACTAAAATATGCGAAAACTAGCGCATATTGTAGACAATAAGAAATTTGGGCCCACATTCAGAGCCGTACGCTCTGAGCAGAGCGCACGCTCTGAATGAGGGCTGGCCTCCATGAGAATGGAGCGTCCTCCTGGACGCTCGTATAGCTGTGGGTCACGACCCACAGGCTATACGAGCGTGCAGTTTGATGGCCGCGATGGTCGTGACCATCACGACCATCGAAACTGCAAGCCGGAGCCTGCGGTTGAGGTTTTCAACCGCAAGCTCCGGAGTGATTTTGGCTCTATCAGAGCCAAAATCACTCCCACTGACATCACTAGTGATGTCAGTGGGCCGGCTTCTGACGGGAGGCGTTCCCGTGGGAACGACCCCGTCAGGGAGGCACGCCCCCGGCACGCCTACCAAAGGGGGCGTGCTGTCAATCAACATCGACAGGCCGCCTTTGATCAGACACAACGAGCGAAGGACTTTCCTTCGCTCGTCGCGTCTGGCGCATGCGCACGACGGAGCTCCCTCCGTCGTGCGCATGCTCAGTCCAGAACATCGATCCACTTGCGAGCGGACAGCCGCTCGCGAGTGGGTCTGAATCAGGCCCTTGGTTCCTACTGTAAGTCACACCCAAGCTCTTCAGCACTACATTCATATATTAGTTCCTGTCCTTCAGTGTATAGCTTATTTACATAAGACTCCTTTATAATGTAGAATATAAGAAGAGTGAAGACTCCTTTAGTAGCTATAAAAGTCCTTTAACAGATGGTCTGAATACTACAGAGGCAATAGCAACTTGTAAATAACAGAATCTTCAAACCAAATGATCAAGTGCTCTGCATTGTATTGTAATATTATATTGTATGTTTTATCATGTAATAAATAATACTATTGTACTATGGGCCTGATTCAGGTTGGATCGCAATGCTGCGTTCGCACGCATCCGGCCACTGCGAAAATTTGCTAATGAATGCATTCGCCCTGCAGACGCCCAGCACTACATAATGCCGCCCCCTTACCCTTTTCTCACATCCGCAGGCTCGCCAAGAGCCGTGGCGGGCCCCTGTAATGGGGGCGTGGCCTAATCACAGGAGGCGTGGCCACGCGCCCCTTGGTGACAGAAAAACAAAGATTTGGGGAGGGGGGGCGCTCTGAGCCTCCTCAGCCCGGCGCAAAGCCAGGGGGGGCGCGATCAGTGTGATCGCTCCCCCGCACAGGCATAGGAGACTGCTGTGGCTGCTGTAAGGGGGGGGGCGTCGGACCCGGGCCCCCGCCGGGCCCCTCAGGAAGCCCGTGCCCGGGTAATCTGTACCCGCTCCCCCCCCTCTCGGCACCCCTGCACATCCGTACTAATGTGCAAGTATGCAAAATCATCGGTAACATCGGAGCTGCACGCACTATAGTAGTTGACATGACCCTGCCGCAGAAGTTGCTAAACTTCCTTTATGCAGTGAGTACTCAGGCTGCGTATGGGTTTGCTGCGGATAATTTATGCACGCCCCATGCAACAGCGTTCGATCGCACTAACATGCCTGCGTTTGCACGACCATCCCTCCCCCGTCACCACCCACTAAAACGGCACTTCCTGTCAATCACATTCCCGATCGCAACGTCTGGTTCGGCACGCGCACTTCGTCTTATACGCATGTGCAGATTGCAAACATCGGCCGGCATTGCGATCCAACCTGAATCAGGCCCTGTGTACGGCTAAAGATCTAAAGCCTTATTAATAGGTTATATTACAGATTTTAGAAAAGCAGGTGTATTCATTGGGAAGCCGACTGCCTAAATACCGGCAGCCGGCTTCCCGACTGTCATATCCCGGCAAGGGTGAAATGCCGGGCGTCTAGATGTAGACGCTCGCATTTCCCCGACGCCGGGAGACCGGCGCCCGGCATCCCGATCGTAGAGATGCCGGGCGCCGCGAGCAGACAGCCGCGGGGGGGGAGGATTAGGTTTAGGGCTCCCAGGGGGGACTTAGGGTTAGGCACCCCCCGGGAGGGTTAGGGTTAGGCTAGGGGGAGGGAGGGTTAGGGTTAGGCACCTCCGGGGGGGACTTAGGGTTAGGCACCCCCCCGGGGGACTTAGGTTTAGGCAGCGGGGAAGGGGGTGGTTAGGGTTAGGCACTTGGGGGGGAAGTTAGGGTTAGGCACCCCTAAGGAGGGTTAGGGTTAGGGGGGTTAGGTTAGTAGATACTTACCTATCCACGATCGGGATTTCCAGCGCTGTCGGGCTTCCGCTGCTTCTAACTCTGCTCTTGTCGGCCTGCCGCTGACGGGAATTTCATACCCATTCCTATATATTTGGGTGTATCTTCCATGGCAGCGTTTTAGCAAGATAATGATTTGCAATATTGCAACGATAGCACAACAGGAGCTCATGCGACTTTAATGCTTACTTAGTGCTGACTCTTATCCCATCCTCTTGTCCTTATTGTTGCATTACGCTTCCAAGAGTGGCTGTTTGTTTGTTCCTTGGCAGAAGGTTGATTTATCTGCTAATTAGTGTAATCATTGGTAAATTATTATACCTCACTGAGGAAATGCTTTGGCACATTCTTTTAAGAAGATAAAATATGACGCATACTTTATGTACTTTTGTGATTAAACAGTATTGATTCAGATATTTTATTGAAAATGTACTTCTAGAAAGGTTATTTACAGCACAGCAGCCTTGCCAGGTAATGTCTGTGCCCTATGGGAAAGCTGATGGTTTAGATCAGGGGGTGGGGAATTTTCTTTTCTGCCGAGGGCCATTTAGATATATATAAAATTATTTGCGGGCCCGGTGCAGGCCACTCCCCTCTGTGTGATGTCACATGGGGGTGGGGTCACATTCACAGGTGATTACAGCAATGTCCGGAGCATCCTGAGGATGCTCCGGGGAGCTGTAAGGGCAGCGGTGTGACCGTCTGAAGTGTCCTAAGGATGCTCCAGGCGGCACTGCTGCATAGATTCTGGCTGCAGGGTGACATTCTAGGCCCCCTGATAGCCAGATGAGGCTAGCAGAAAAAAGCTCAGAGGGCCAGACCAAATGATTCCGCGGGCCTTATACGGCCCCCGGGCCTGAGGTTCCCCATCTCTGGTTTAGATCGTCCAGTTGATGGTGAATGTGGGGTGCATAATGTTGATCTTTATAATGAGAGAAGATCGTGCTGATCAGGCCATTGCTTGCTGAATGCAGGCCTGGCACGGAGCAGCCACTAGAAAACAAATACGATTTTGTATAGGTATTTATTAGTTATAAGGGTTGGGGAGTTACACTGATGGTTAAGAGGGCTGATTCTCACAGGGAACTCGATGCAAAGTTCAACGCAAAGCAGACGTATTTGGTTTAGCAACATGTGCACGGAATTAAAGGTCTGATTTGGAGATGGGCGCACTTCCGATGTTTTCGCAGTTGAGTGATGTTTTGAAAGTCCCTTATTGCGCACGCATGAAAACAAGTGTCCTAGGCCGATCACAATTATTATTATTACCAGTTATTTATATAGAGCACACATATTCTGCAGAGCTGTACAGAGAATATTTGGCCACTCACATCAGTCCCTGCCCCAGTGGAGCTTACACTCTATGGGCCTGATTCAGAGCCACTCGTAAGCGTTAGCTCGTTCGCTCCGAGCGATGTTTGCCCAACTGCGCATGCGTACGGATCGTTATACGCATGCGCGAACCAGTCAGTGCGGTCGAAATTCATGTGCTCGCAAAATAGCGAATGCCTGCTAATTTGAGTGACAGAATGAGGCGTATGTGGGTGGTAACAGGGGAAGGGGCTTGAAAACGGGGAGTGGAAATCCGATCGCAGGCGTGCTTAAAGGTCAAAACGGGCGTTTTAAGGGAGTGCATAATTAATCCAGCAGCGTCATTGACCACGTCACTGGGTTTTTTTTAACTCAGAACTGAGTTAAACCAACCACAAGAATAGCGAGCAGTTCATACGCTGGTCGATGTACTCGATTAGTCTAATAAACATGACGTATGGTGCGAGCGGCCAGGGGGCGTATTTTTCAAATTTACGTTCGCATGTTTTGCTCGCTCGTTCAGACTTAGAGGCGTGAACAGACCGCAAAGTGCGAACGGTTCATTTGAATAGCCACCCCTTTTTAGAAAACAAACGACCGCAAATAGCGAGCGGGTCTGAATGAGGGCCTATATTCCCTGCCACATGCTCACACACACATACACATTAGGGTTAATTTTGTGGGGAGCCAATTAAACTTCCAGTATATTTTTGGAGTGTGGGAGGAAACCGGAGTACCCGGAGGACACCCACGCAAGCCCAGGGAGAATATACAAACTCCACACAGTTAGCGCCGTTGTGGTAATCGAACCCACGACCTTAGTGCTGTGAGTCAGTAATGCTAACCATTACACCATCTGTGCTGCCCATTGCGTACGGTATCGCTAACACTCAAGGGGTTTGTGATATCTGGGGGTTTTAGGGTGAGATAAGGAGGTGACCTAAAGTGATCGCAGAAAAGGGCGGGGTCATGGGCGTGTTTTGGCAGCGTCATGGGCGTGTCTGAGACCGCTGCTACGTTCCCAATCGCAAATACAATGCTTCAGAGGCCATGTTTAGTTGAATTAGAGGAGAGTAGCCAGAGTTGACCCAGGGCTTCTGCAAATGTCGATTTTGTAGCCGATGTTGTGTCGATGTTGGAGTGTTTACAATCTCCATCGCAATTGCACAGACCCACACAGCCTGAAATTGGGCGTCTCGCCGCCCGTAAACTCAATTGCACCGTCCCGCACAGAAGGAAGGCTTACATTAGCATATTCCCGCAACCGCTATAGCGAGACCAGTTTTCAACATGGCTACATTACCAGCCATCTCAGAATCAGGTCCCAGATGTGTATTTTCACCCATATTATTATTATTATTGTTATTATTATCGTTTATTTATATTTATATCGTTTACCCATATGTGGAGTTGTACACACGTTTGCTTTGCAGCTGCCCGGTCTGTACACTTGGTTTGATATTCGCCGTCACCATCGGGAAACATTTGCATTATTCAACTCTGCATCACCTGCACAGAAACACGACCTCTCTGTACTCTGCTGAGGCGAGCAGGATCGGCTCTAGGGGTGTTCGACCAGTGCGGTCGAACGGGGGCGCCACCCATAGAGGGAGCACTCCTCCCCAACATCACGATTTCAGTACTGTTCCACCCGTGGGCTGAAGTGGCCCGCAGGTGGTCAAATCGGGAGGTTGGGGAACCCCACCACCTCAGCTGTGCGGCGGTGCTAGACCCCTGAGTCTGAATGGATGCTGCGCGCATCCGCTCGGCATCCATTCAGTGACGGGAGAGGGCTGGGGGAAGCCCAGCTAGTGAGGCTCCCCCCAGCCTGACGTTATTTGGAGGCGTGCCATGCGGGTACAGCTACAAATAACGTCACATAGGGGGCGTGGCCTATAGTAATTGGGTCACGCCCCCATTTTTGGTTGCGTGTGTGAGGGCGCGCTTTGAAGAGCTGACACAGGGTGCTCCGCACCCTGGAGCCGGCCCTGTAGGTGAGGATGCCAGTGTGAAAACACACAAGATACACTTTGCAAAAAGGCAAACGCTCAGACTATAAGACACAGGGGTCTATGTACTAAGCAGTGAAAAGTGATAAGGTGCCAGCCAATCAGCTTCCAACTGTCATCTCACAGGCTGTGTTTGAAAAATGACAGTTGGGAGCTGATTGGCTGGCACTTATCACAGACTTATCACTTTTCACTCTGTCACTTATCACTGCTTAGTACATAGACCCCACAATGTCACTCGTTCACTGCTGCTCTTCCATGTCAGGGTACTTGTGTACTTTACGGACTCATTGCAGAGAGAACCCAAGTGTCCTACACTCATTATTATTATCAATCATGGTAATGTCTAATCCCCTTCACAGAGAGGACCCTGATATCATCAGCCAGTGTCCAGCGTCATTCCCAGTGTCCAGCGTGGGCATAGAGGGGTAATATAATCTTGTAGTGAGCCACAGAGCCTGAAGCGTGGCGAGCGCAGCGAGCCCCCGAAGGAACAACTTTCTTCTTTAGGTGGGGACAACTTTCGGTACTTGTGTACGTAAAGTACACAAGTACCATTTAAAACATTCATTGGGTTCTCTCTGCAATGAGTCCTTAAGGTACACAAGTACCCATGTCCGTGATAAGCTGGGAGAGTGGCACAAGGCGAGATGTCACTGCCCAGCACCAGCCTCTCACCACTGAATGGAACAGAAGATGTCATCCCCACATCGCTCCTCCTAAAGTAAGAAGCCTTCACCAATTATGGGGGCCACAGTCTAAGGGGAGTAGGTGCTGTTTGGCAGGGCAGAGAAATATATCCGACCATTTGTACACAACAATTTGTTTTTGCTTCTCAAAATTCATCTTCATCCAACTTACGCTATTCAGCTGTCAGTGGTTAAAGGTCTTTTACATACATTTACTGATCTTAAGTACCATCTGTAGATTTAATTTCACTCTTCATGATAAACCTCTCGACTTGTACGGGATTGAGGGGACCTCTTCATGACTCAAGTATTTCCCAGTATAAGTGTACATTAAAGATGGCTATTAGAAGATGAAACATGCTGCAGAATAATAAATAGCGGGCTCCAATGTGCGCCCATCAATACAACTTGCATTCAATAAGATTAAGGGAGGGAGATGTACTAAGCCTGTGAGAGAGATAAATTACCAACCAATCAGCTCCTAACTGCCATTTTTCAGACACAGGGGGAGATGTATCAAAGATCGGAGAGAGATCAAGAACTTTCCAATTAGCTCCTTCATTTTTCAAATGCAGCCTGTAAAATTGCAGTTAGGAGCTGATTGGTAAGTACTTTGTCTCTCTCCACTTTATCTCTCTCATGGCTTAGTACATCTACCCCAAAGTAATGGTTAGGAGCTGATTGGTTGGTACATAGGGCCTCATTTATCAACAAGTGATATTCTTGTTATCACTCATTACTAATCTTAAATAGTGCTCGAACCAATCAGCTCCTACCTGTCATGTGTTTGAGAAAAGACAGTTAGGAGCTGATTGGTTGGAGCACCATTTAAGATTAGTAACGAGTGAGAACAAGAATATCACTTGTTGATAAATGAGGCCCTTAATCTCTCACCACTTTATCATTCTCCAAAGCTTAGTGTCAGGATGTGGACTGGGATCGGCCGCTACTTACCTCAGCGCCAGATTCCCATGACCTTTCAAGTGGTCAGACGACAGGTGCGGTGGCGATTGGCGTGCTGAGGATTATGTCTGGGGTCTTCTATGACATCCATGTGCTGCTCTGTGATCTGGTTCCTGAGGTTGCCATCATGGACGCAGCCATGACAGTCTACATCACCTGATCGCCCCTTCACCCAATGGTAGCATTGGTTGCTGTCAGCTGACAATATCCTCCAAGGGACTGCTACCTTAGGGTATTTTGGGCCGTATTTAATTGGTGGCGAATAGTCCCAGACTTTTCACATGCTGGAGATTTCACCATCATCACTTGTTTTGCCTCCGGAAAAAAATTTTGCGCTTGTCGCCGCTTTCCGCCCTATTCAATTGCAAAGGACGCGAGAACGCGTCCTGGCGAAACTTAAATCGGCGAAAAGTCCTGTCATATTTGGGGAAATCATCCTGACACCCCCAAAAGATGCACTGACATAGGGGATCACTATGGATACCCCGAATAGCCCTGCTTAAGGTATTTGGGGTGCTTAAATGCTCTTAATTGGTGCTATTTAGCGTCTTTGCACAAGTGGTGAAGAATAGCATTAGCAGGGTTTTTTGGCAAAAATAACTAGTCCCAGCAAACTTGGGGTACATGAAAATGGGTGCAAGCATGGTTAAAAATCGCTAAAGTGCGCTTTTAAAAAACGCACCTTTAGTAAACACCTGCAATCCAAAAAACACATGGAGCATACTTGGGGGACCCCCTGGAGTCTATTTTGCTAGTTTTTAAGTTTATCCCCCAACTTTGTTTTTATTTTAGCCCCCAAAACTAAAGTGCTTTTTGCAGGTGATCTAAAGTAATTTTTTTTTATTTTTTTACGTCGTTTAGCTTTGGGGGACCGTCCCAATGCTGCAGGTTTGTTCCTGCAAGTTTGCACCCCAAACCCCCAATTCTGCGCTTTTTTCCGCCTCCATTCAGAGGCGAAACTTTTCCTCTGGTCACAAGGCGCAGACTTTTCGCACCGGCAAAAAGTCTTTGCAATTGAATACGGCGGAAAGTTTCCAACAGGCGAAATGACGTCATCAGAGAAAACTTTTCGCTGAAAACGGCTTTTCGCCCTAAGTCTGACTCCAGGAACAGGAAGATGTTGTTCAACTTTGCTACTCTCAGTGATTTCTAGCTGTTGCAGCTTTCCAGGTTCCATGTTCCTTCCTACCAGTGTTATATCCTAGTGTCTGAATTCGCTCCTGGCTTTATGCTATCTATTTCCAGTGACTCCTACCAGTGCTAGGCAGCATCAGACTTCTCCAGTGATTTCTTCTGTACTTGTCTCTGTGCTGAAACTCTAGTTAAAACAACTTCAGCAGTAATCAGCGTCTGGTTCTCCTGTGAATACGTCTGCACCTGTGAGTGTGCTGAAACTCTAGTTATAATCTCCTGTGTCTGTGCCTGTGTCTGGATCACCAGCGTGTGTACTCAGTACAGCATCTGTATACTGATTCCTAGGGCCACTCTCCTGTGTCTGCGTCTGAATCACTAGTGTGTGTACTCAGGGCCTGATTCCGAGCCGGACGCTCTTTGAGAGCGCTTGCTCTGAATCAGGGCGTCCCTTTTTTTTTTTAAAGACTGCCTCCTGGCTGCTCGCATAGCTGTGGGTGACCACCCACAGCTTATGCGAGCGGACAGGTGATTGTCGCGATGGTCAAGACCATCACACCATCGGGCTTGCAACGAGACCCTTGTGGTAGTGTCTCGTGGCCGCAAGCCCCAGACACCCCCCCTGTCCGCGCCCAAAACGGGGCAAGCTGTCAATCACCATCGACAGCAGCCCCGCTTTGATGCGAGACCCGTAGCGACGGAGCACCCGTCGCTGGCCGGGTCTCGCGCACGCCGGAGCCGGCTCCGGCTTGTGCATGCGCAGTTGGGGATCATCGACCCGCTTGAGGGCGCTATGCGTTATGTTACTGGTGAAGACCACCAAGTGGGTTAGACTCCGCGCCTCTGGTCAGGTCGAGCCAACACCTGGGTTTGACCAATAAAGAGGACATTATTACTGACACCCCATCAGTTGCCTCCTAACCACCCTGACCCTCCAGCTCCCAGTCCTCCAACGAAGGAAACCTTCGTAGTGGACCATGACAGTACATATGCCCATAAGTCTTGTACAAAACCGATTTAAGCCTCTGAAAATGTTTTATTCCTTCACAGAACCTGTGACTTCTGGAATTCTCTGAGCATGGTGGAATGGCTGCTGAGCCTGGTGTTTCCTTCATATTTCCAGTGTGGAAGTTGTTAGTATTCGTATTCAGATAACCCTATGTAACTGGCTTATACAGCCTGTAGTGTATGTGGCACTAATTCCATTGCAGGTTGTCCGGCGGATGGATACACTGGAACTTTCAGCAACTTTTTCCAAAGTGTTCGGAAGGTACCACAAAGACTGGACTTATAGTTGAAGGAAATTTCTTTCAGTATTCCCAATTGTTGTTTTAGCATTGATCTATGATGGGAGGAGTTTAGTGTATGTGGCACTATTTTCATTACGTGTTGCCCAGCGGATGGATATGCTGGATATTGCTATTACTGTTGCTTAGTGTTTGAATATGTTCTCTGTGAGTGGGGGAGATGTATCAAATCTTGGAGATATATAAAGCAGAGGTTGCCCATAGCAACCAATTAGCTTCTAACTGTTATTTATCTAGCACACTCTATATAATGAAAGTTAAAAGCTGATTGGTTGCTATGCTGGATATTGCTATTACTGTTGCTTAGTGTTTGAATATGTTCTCTGTGAGTGGGGGAGATGTATCAAATCTTGGAGATATATAAACCAGAGAGGTTGCCCATAGCAACCAATTTGCTTCTAACTGTTATTTATCTAGCACAGTCTATATAATGACAGTTAAAAGCTGATTGGTTGCTATGGGCAACTTTCCCACTTTATCTCTCTCGACCGGTTTGATACATCTCCCCCAGTGGGTGTTACTTTTTCTCCCCATGTGTGTGTGATTCCCCGGACGCTGAAATCCTCTTGAGATGGTGTTTGCTGTTATAGCTGATTATCTACAATTTTCTATACTGTACATCCTTTGGTGATAGCTTCGCTGGCAGCTTTAGGCCTAATACAACATTGAAGCTGTCTGACGTAAGGACAGCAAGGAGTTACGGCCCCAAGACCGTTTCCTGTGTGCTGGGACCTTGATGAGACTGTGTGGTCCCCCTGAGATGCTGCCCGTTGCTGTGTTCATGTCTGGCTTAAGGCGCATGTCCACTACACAATATAAATGGACGATTGACAGATAACGCGCAGTAATTATGCCAGCAACGACCAGCAATGCGCACTCCCGCTAGTCGTTGTTGGTATCTGTCATCGCCTAAACATACTGCCCAACCTGACGATATCATCAGGTTGTGCATGTTCGGGAATGAGGGAGGGTGCTTGCACTGAACAACATATCATTCAGTGTGGGCACATTGGGCCTGATTCAGAGCCGGACGGTCTGACCAGAGCGCTCGCTCTGAATCAGGGCCCTCCTCCATTAAAATGGAGCGTCCTCCTGGACGCTCGTATAGCTGCGGGTGACCACCCACATCATATACGAGCGTCCAAAAAGATGGTCGCGATGGTCTTGACCATCAGACGCGAGGGAAACCCTGCGGTCGGGTTTCCCAGCCACAAGCCCTGGAGTCATTTTGGCTCTATCAGAGCCAAAATCACTCCCACTGACATCACTAGTGATGTCAGTGGGGCCGGCTTCAGACGGTAGGCGTTCCCATGGGAACGCCTCCGTCTGGCAGGCACGCCCACCAAAGGGGGCGTGCTGTCAATCGACATCGACAGCACGCCCCCTTTGGTGCGAGACCCGGAGCGATGGGAAGCCCGTCGCTCGCCGGGTCTCGCTCATGAGCACGACGGAGCTCCCTCCGTCGTGCGCATGCGCAGTGGGGAACATCGACCCACTTGCGAGCGTACTGCCGCTCGCGAGTGGGTCTGAATGACCCCCTTTATCCACTGCACGGTATGATCAATTGTTCTTTCATCGTGTAGTGGATATGCGCCTTTAGGTTGCTGTTTGGTAACCACGCATAAGAATACCTATCAGCCAGTTTCATTTTCACGGAATGCCCCATATGTTAATAAATCTGTTTGGGTAACACTTGGCTGTGTCACGATATATAATAAGGAACTTTGGTGGTTGCTATGCACCAATGTCACTTTACTGTATGTACTTGTCTATGCATAATTACCCAAGAGCTTGTACACATGGGCATGGAAAAGTATTGCCTATTATAGACATAGGGCCTGATTCAGACCCACTCGCGAGCGGCTGTCCGCTCGCAAGTGGGTCGATGGTCTGCACTGAGCATGCGCACGACGGAGGGAGCTCCGTCGTGCGCATGCGCCAGACACGACGAGCGAAGGACTTTCCTTCGCTCGTTGTGTCCGATCAAAGAGGGCGTGCTGTCAATGTTGATTGACAGCACGCCCCCTTTGGTGGGCGTGCCGGGGGCGTGCCTCCCTGACGGGGGCGTTCCCACGGGAACGCCTCCCGTCAGAAGCCGGCCCACTGACATCACTAGTGATGTCAGTGGGAGTGATTTTGGCTCTGATAGAGCCAAAATCACTCCGGAGCTTGCGGTTGAAAACCTCAACCGCAGGCTCTGGCTCGCAATTTCGATGGTCGCGATGGTCACGACCATCGCGGCCATCAAAATGCACGCTCGTATAGCCTGTGGGTGGTGACCCACAGCTATACGAGCGTCCAGGAGGACGCTCCATGAAAATGGAGCCCGGCCCTCATTCAGAGCGTGCGCTCTGCTCAGAGCGTACGGCTCTGAATGAGGGCCATAGACAACACCCCATTCTGTAGCCTCACTTTTTGCAAGGATCGTGTACTATGGGCCTGATTCAGAGCCGGACGCTCTGAAAGAGCGCTCGCTTTGAATCAGGGCGTTCTATTTTTTTTGTGCGGCCTCCCGGCCGCTCGCATAGCTGTGGGTGACCACCCACCGCTATTGCGAGCGGCCAGGATGATGGTCGCGATGGGCTTGCGACGAGACCCTTGTGGTAGGGTCTCGTGGCCACAAGCCCCATAGAGCTTCTAGCTCTAATAGAGCCGGAAGCTCTCCCACTGATATCACTGGTGATGTCAGTGGGGCCGCCCCCAAACGGCAGGTGTTCGCATGGGAACGCCTCCGTTTGTGAAGCCACCCCCCCGCCACGCCTACAAAATGGGATGAGCTGTCGATCAACATCGACAGCTGCCCCTTTTGTAGTGAGCCACGGAGCGAGAGAATTTCTCTCTCGCTCCGGGGCTTGCGCACGCGCAGTGCGGCCGCTGCGCGTGCGCAGAGCACACCATCGACCCGCTCGTGAGCGCTCAAGCACTTGCGAGCTGGCCTGAATCAGGCCCTATGGACATGATCCATATGTTGGCACAATGCCCATATTACGCATGTTGAGCGATTACCTGACGACCGCATGCGTCACGGTTGCGCTGCGCACACGTCAAGCTGCCGTAGCGAAGCCGCTCACTGTAAGGATTTCTTTGAAAAAGTGATTCACATTCATGGGCTGTTTGGGGGCGGTTACAGGGAGCGGCGGCAAAAACCCAGGCGTGCCGTGACAATTTTTCGGGGCATGCATCTTCCTACATCTGTGATCCCGTACACAGAAAATATAGCGCCAGCGGTCTTGGTCCCCTCGCCCATTCTGCGCAAACCATAGGGTTACTCATATGGCCGATTATATAGAAGAATATGCGACCGCCGCTGTGCTTGGATCTGCGAAGCCGCCGCCGATGGGCGCCTCCCTCTCAATACATTTCCTGGCGGCTACAGCATTAGTAGCTGCGTATGGGATTGCATTTCCGATTGCATCTGAATCAGGCCCCTATGTAATTAATAAGCAAGTAATGTCGGAATTGATGCAAAGCGAACACTTGTGAGTAATACCCCTTTTACACCGGAGCTAAAACCTGGGTTATTGAAGGTTTAACCCAGGCAGCTCCCTGGTGTAAAAGGGGAGAGGGTTGGATCACCAGGTCGAGTGACCCGGCAATCCAACCCAGGTAACTAGCAGGGTTAGCACGGGCGTAGCCACCCTGCTGTGAGAACAGCGCACTCCGGGTCACGATGACCTGGAGTGCGCTGCTAGCTGGTTGATTGGTCCGGCTTCAGTGGCTCTTGGAGATGACGTCATCTCCAAGCGACCACTTTCACTCCGGAAAAGCCAGGTATATGCAGACCCGACTCCGGTGTGAGCGACGACGACTCGGGAATACCCCGAGTCGTCGCCGGCAAAATTCCGGGTCTGATCCGGATAGGAACTTTGTTCCAACTCCGGGTCAGACCCGGAATTTAGGTGGAAAAGGGGTATTAAAGGGTCCCTGAAAAATAACCCGGGTCAAGTGACCCGTCAATCCAACCCAGGTAGCTACCAGTGTTGGACCCAGGATGGACCTGGGTAATGGTGCAGTGTAAATGGCACAACCTGGGCTATCCGACCTGGGTCATGCCTAAAATGAGCTGATTGGTGGTTGTGGAGTAGTCACTTCCCACTGTTTATGACCTCACAAGTTTAGCAGGGCAGACCTGGGTTCAGTGTGAACAGGGCTGACCTGAGAATAACCCAGATCGATGGTGCTGTATAAACGGTGTCTGACCTGGGTTGGAACCATGGGCCTGATTCAGACCCGCTCGCAAGCGCACAGCGCTCGCAAGCGGGTCAATGGTCCCCGACTGCACATGTTCCGCCTCCAGCCTGCGCATGCGCGAGACCCGTACTGCGACGACAGCTTTGTCGCAACGGGTTTCTCTACAAGACAGGGCGGCTGTCAATGTTGATTGACAGCTCGCCCCGTTTTGTAGGCAGGGAGGGGGGGGGTGGCTGCACAAACGCAGACGTTCCCTAATAACGCCTGGCGTTTGTGGGCGGCCCTACTGACATCACTCGTGATGTCAGTAGTGGACTTCCTGCTCTATTAGAGCAGGAAGTCCACTCGGGCTTGCGAGAGCTGAGACCCTATCAGAAGGGTCTCCTTGCAAGCTCGATGGTCGCGATAATCGAGACCATCGCCAGGCCGCCCGCAAAAGCTTAGCGAGCGACCTAGAGGCCGGAAAAAAAAAACCCCGCCCTGATTCAGACCGAGCGCTCGCAAACAGCGACCGCCCCTGAATCAGGCCCCATGTCTGAAAACCCAGGTCGGACCCGGGTTTTTGGTGGAAAAGAGGTAACAGTGACTACAGATCCATTCGCTTACCTTGGTCAGGGTTAAAGGACATGTAATAGGCTTAAAGAACATATGTTAAATGCATAAAATTCTGTGTGAGACCAATGAGATTGTATTAATAATTTTATTGGTGAGAGTATAACTTCTGCCAACATTCTTACATCATTGTCAGAGTCACTGCCGCTGAGCAGGGGGAATCCCATTACCATTTATTGTACTTTTATTATTATTACAGGTCTTTCTGCACCATAAACCCCAGTAGGGCACAGTGGCTGATCTTGGCCATAATGTCATTATTGTATTTATTTAAAAAAATGTTCCATTTCATTAACCATTAAGCTATGAACACCCCCTTCCCAGCCAAGTACTTGATTGTGCAGTGTACCCATTACACAGAGGTAAAGGAATTGCATTTCAGCTGGTCAGTACTGATACAGTTTATAGTGGTGTGTCAATGCGCAAATCATTAAAAGCTGGGACAATCCCTGCAAATTAGGGGCACTTGGCAACCATGGATTCTTTGCGTTCCGTTCATACCTTTTATCTACAATCTCCCACGGAGTGCTGAAGTATCAGTGCTGCCTGGACTTCTAGCTGAGTTTCGATTTGTGTCGTCACCTGGGAATGTCATTTGCTGGAATGTTCATTTCTCATGTTCTGCATTTCCTGACCTGATACCCCTGGATCTAAGCGCACAGGAGAACTAGGACAGATCCTCTGCCTAAAACACCCCAGGAACCCCCACGTGCCAAGCAACTTCACTGCCCTGGGATTAACTCGCAGCACTGACCATACCTGACATGTAAGAACTATTTTAAGATCATTGTCTTCTCACTGTCAAAGCACAGATGGAATAATGATTCACATTTGGAGGAGCTACACATTAAGATCTAAGAAATGGTTGCTAAGAGACTTTTTTTTTTTTTTTTTTGTAATAAGTAAGCATTCCATTATTGGCAAATCCACTCAATAGCAGCAGAAGCGAACCCAGCATATATTTCGGAGGAGTATATCGAGGCAGAGATTAGTCTGGGAAGAGATGAACACTATCCGCCAGGACGGGAAGAAGAGCTGAAGGTAATTACATTGCTGGGCACTGTATTCTACCATGCATTATTCCGGAAGAAAGATCTTGCATCCCTAGGACATATGTTTCCATACAAACAGGATTGTGGTGAGAATTGGATCATTCCCCTGCCTTTTAAGGCCCCCCATACATCAGCAATTGATTGCAGCAATCATGCAATTTGCAATCGATTGTGTATAAAAATCTTTCCCTTTTTCAATCGATGGCAGATTGCAGAGATGCCACAATCGATTGAAAAAGGGAAAGATTTTTATACACAATCGATTGCAAATTGCACGATTGCTGCAATCGACTGCTGATGTATGGGGGTCTTTGAGCCCCTTTTATTATGTCATTACACAGGTGATATTGCTCAACTGAATTGCAGAGCTGCTAATGACCACAGCACCAGGGGAGTTACGTCTCCCCCAGATTTGTGGCTTTTGAGTTCATTTTATTAGTTGTGATTATAACAGCTGATTTAAATTAATTTTTTTTTAAACGGAGTTTGACCATGATGTGCTTTAATCAATTAAAAGGTAATTAAGTGAAAGCTTGTGGGGATATTAATGAACATGATTGCATTAGGGTGTTCTACGGTGATTTTCAACAGTTTTGTAATCACTTGCCATCATCCCCGGCTCTGCTGCATGTATTGCTGGGAGTTACGCAATGTGTGGGCTGTAGTTGAAACAGTTTTTCTTTTTTTTTACACATTTAGCTGCAAGTTGGGTGGAGGAATTCTGAGCAGTGCGGCTGGTTTACTTCTAAAGTGTTTTGTGCTTGTGTACATCCTGATAATATGGCTTATTTAGTGTATTTTTCCTTATGCGTGCAGAAATGATGAACATGTGAAAAATATATATATAATATGATTTATATGGGTTCTAGTTTGCAGCAGTGAATCTGAATTAAATACAGTATGGTGGAATAAAAGGTGAATCAAACCATCGACTGCGCATATTGTGGCTGGTATAAAGTTTAACATACGCCTGTTTGTTGTTGGTGTCTTGTGGTTGTCATTGCAATAACTGAGCAATCTCCGGAACCAAGTGTGCGCAAGCACGGGCGTTGCAGAGTTGTATGGCTTTCAAACGCATCTTCACTTACACCCGAAGGGGCGGAACAGGGATGCAACTGGGCATTCTGACTTACACAAACTTCAGAAAGCGCGTATTGACGCATACGTGAGCTACACAGATTTGGACTGAAGTTCCTTCGTGCGCTACAAGTCGCATTGCACATAACGGGTGAGTCGGTAGCACCGAGCGTCTTTTCGTGTGTCTTTTTCCCTCCAAATGCGGCTTGTTCGCAAAGTGATTTGAATAGGACGCACAAGCAACTTCTGCTGATTAAAATTATATGTGGCATGTCTATATTCTGTGTGCGGCTGCCTATATTCTGTGTGCGGCTGCGGTTATATCTACATGCGTAATGCTACATTAGTGTCAGCGGCTTTTGCTTACAGATACGCCCAAAGGGTATCAGCGGCTGTGACACTGTAATGTAGCATTTCGCATGCAGAATATAGGCATGCCGCATATCATTTTAATCAGCAGAAGTTGCTTGTGATATCTATTCACATTACTGCGAAGTTGCATGAAAAGGTGCTCGGTGCTATAGAGTCACGCCACGGCATGGCGCGACTAGAAGGGCTGTTTAACACGCAAGGAGGCTAGATCATACTTGCCTACAGCCTAGTTTTACATCATGTAACCTGCAGATAGTCCACTCAGATATATTCTGCTGTCATCTGCCAGAGTCTAAGGATTTAAACAATGCTATGTATAAATATGTGTAGATAACTCAGTCAGTGCGCAATCCCTCATGCAGCAGGACAAACGTGATCTCTATAAAAAGGTATCCCAACCTCCACCAACACATGTGAAATATATAGATAGCAGAAATCACATAACCTGCGCTTAGTACAATATTCCAAACAGGGGTAGTATCCCCCTAGGCTTATTCAACCGTTCAATGTAGCTCTCATAGATGATATGCAGTGATCAAGAACAGAAAAAGATATACATAGTAAAGCACAATTTATTATAAAACAGAAAAATTACATGAATAACAAATCCTTTAAATTAGCATTCCCTGGGCGAGATAATCCACAATGACATGTAATTGCAATTTCCGGATAGCAGAGAGTCCTGTCAACGGACACTCCTCAATGAGCGTGAGATGTTAAACATCAGCATATATCCCGGGCATACTGCTGGGCACCGCTCACCTCCTCAACCGTCCGGGCTCTGCAAGGTATCTGCCAGCATGGATGTCCCCCGTCTCTACCGACGCGTTTCGATCCCTAAATTCTGGGATCTTTCTCAAGGTGTATTCCAATGGGAATTCCGATGGGAATGTACACCATCGGAATACACCTTGAGAAAGATCCCAGAATTTAGGGATCGAAACGCGTCGGTTTAATTAATTTTAGCTGTAAATTCTATGACCTCTGTCCTGTGCCGGATAGGGGTAAGAGACGCGGATGCACTAGTTCAGGGCTAGCCAACCCTGGTCCTCAAGAGCTACCAACAGTGCATGTTTTCCAGGTCTCCTCACAGAATCACAAATGAAATAATTAGCTCCACCTGTGGATCTTTTCAAATGTGTTAGTGAGCAATAAATACACCTGTGCACCAGCTAGGTGGTCTGGAAAACGTGACCTGTTAGTAGCTCTCGAGGACCGAGGTTGGCTACCCTTGCACTAGTTATTATGACCGTTTTATATTATATTATCCAGTAAAGTTTTTTTCAACCATGATACGCCGTTACTGTCTTGTCCTGTACATGCCCTCTTGTAAATTTCACTAACACATTGCACTATCTTTGTAATTTCCATCTGTAGAGTACTTTTGAGCTCTATATTTATATACTCAGGCAAAGCTGTTTGTTTCTGCTGCCATTGGATACGCCACCTCCCTGCTGTGCTGTCCAGTGAGCAGCTCTTTGTCATATCTTGGGGCAACGGAAATATCAGTTCTGCCAGATCATAGAACTACATGGCTGAAAAGCACAGAATGAAGCTATTAATGACAAAAAGTAAATGCTACAAGAGACTGTGTAGAAAACAGAAGTGTAAGCAGTACTGAAAATTACTGTTTATATGTTAATAAGTCTTTTCACTAGTCTTTTGGAGTAATTTGTAATGTGCTACATCCTTATTTGTAATGTTTCATTGTGTACAGAGTAAATCACTAGTGAGTATGTCTCTCTGCTGTACATACAAAACATTTAGTGGTTCCCAGACCAGCTGACCATTGTGATTCTAGCTGAAGTGTTCCCAGTGATCGATGCTGTACATTACAGGCTTTAATCCCACTTTGACCAACAATAGATAGGAATCAAACTCCCAACAATGGGCCTGATTCAGAGCCGCTCGTAAGCGGCAGTACGCTCGTTCCGAGCGATGTTCGCCCATCTGCACATGCGTACGGTTTTTAATACGCATGCGCGAACCAGTCAGTGCGGCCAAAAAACATTTGTTCGCTATATAGCGAATGCCTGCTATTTTGAATGACATGAGGAGGCGTATGTGGGTGGTAACAGGGGAAGGTGCTTGATAATGGGGAGTGGAGATCAGAACGCAGGCGTGCTTAAAGGTCAAAACGGGCGTTTTATGGGTGTGCGTAATTAATACAGCAGCATCACTGACCACGTCACTGGGTTATTTTATAGCCAGAACTGCTCGCAAATTTGTGGTAGCAAAAACCAACCACAAGAATAGCGAGCAGTTCATACGCTGGGCAATGTACTCGATTAATCTAATAAATAGCGGACATGCCGTAGGATGAGAGCGGCCAGGGGGCGTATTTTTCCAAAAAACGACCGCAAGCTTGGTTCGTTCATTCAGACCTAGAGGCGTGAACAGACCACAAAGAGCGAACGGTTCATTTGAATAGCCACCCCTATTTTCTGGACGAGCAAGCGCTAATTGCGTCTGGCTCTGAATCAGGCCCAATGTTAATAGGCAACAAACCAGTCTTTAAGCATCATGTGCAGTATTTATAAAGTGCAGTAAACGAACAATAGAAATACTTACTGTACTTTGCTTCCAGAAAACTAGAGGAGCTCATTCATACAGTACAAATACACTTATGGCCAATCTAAATTAATCCCCAAATAAGGAACCTTCCTGTATTTTCTTATACTTGAAACATTTTGTTTATGAGACACAGGACCGTAACCATGGCACAGGGCAGGGGGCGCTGTTCAGCACTGTTTATTATCATCCTCACTTGTAGCTTCCTCTTATTTTATCCCCAGCATCTCCTGGCCTCCCCTATCTCTTCCCTGGCCCTTCCCCATGAGGCCATGGCCCTTTTTCGGGTGCTCGTCTTATATCCCTGTTTGAAAAATGGGGAGGGGGGGGCAATGCTCTTTCTGGCACAGGGTATCAAAAATAAAGTTACGGCTCTGATGAGACGTGTCAGGTTGCGTTATCCATACTTCCCCACTTTTCCGCTTGGTGGGGGGTGCACACATGAGAAATGTCTCGCATCACTATAAGGGGGCCTGGCCACTTCCAGAGAGAGAAAGTTGAGAAGTTGCCCAAATCAAACAATCAACTTTTAACTGTCAATTTGGGGGGTATTCATGAAAGCTTGAAGAGAGATAAAGTACCAACCAATCTGCTCCTACTTGTCACTTTACAGGCTGTGTTTGAAAAATGACCGTTAGGAGTCGATTGGTTGGCACTTGCTCAATTGTATCTCCCTCCAAGCTTTAATGAATACCCCCCTTTATAGGCTGTGCTAGAGAAATGACCGTTAGAAGCTGATTGGTTGCTATGGGCAACTTCTCGCCATTATCTCTCTTGAAGGTTTGATACATCTCCCCATTAAATGAGGACCCAATGTGTAGATGGGTTGCTATATGTGCATACTGATTAGGCAGGATTGGCACAGGGAGCATGGCCACATCATGAAAAGGCCATATATGCATCCCTGATGGCAGTGCTTACAGTGGTCCTAGAGAAGTGGTGGAACTCACAGCCCCCCCCTTATATTGTTTTACAATCAGGGCCGGTGCTAGACTTCTAGGCACCCTAGACAAAACTTCTTAATGCGTTTAGCCCCTCAGGTGAAAATTACTTTGCACAGGTGGAGTGGCGGATAAGTTTTGTGTTATATATATATATATATATATAAATAAACACAAAACTTATCCGCTACTTCACCTGTGCAAAGTCATTTTTACCTGAGGGGCTAAATGAGTACGAAGAGGGGGGCGCAGGCAGAAGTGTGTATATGTGTGTGTGTGTATATATATACATATATATATATCTCAATCATATACACACACACACACAGTATCAGGGGCGTAATTAGAACTTTTTGGTCCCCATAGCAAAATTCTTAAGGGGCCCCCCCTAACTTAGGTCTTACACAGTAGTAGTTGCTCTAAAACACTAAATGCCCACTTGTAATGGTCCCCCTTATGCAATGTCCACTGTAATGGTGCCCCCAGCAGTAATAATTCCCCCTGTAATAATGCCCCCTGTAGTAGTGCCCCCAGTAGTAATGCCCTCTACAGTGCCCACAGTAGTAAAGGCCCCTGTAGTGCCCCCAGTTGTAATGCCCTTGTAGTGCCCCCAGTAGTGATGCACCCTTGAAGTGTCCCCAGTAGTAAGGGCCCCAGTTGTAGTGCCCCCAGTAGTAAGGCCCCAGTAGTAAGGCCCCTGTAGTGCCCCCAGTAGTAAGGCCCCTGTAGTGCCCCCAGTAGTAAGGCCCCTGTAGTGTCCCCAATAATACGGCCCCTGTAGTGCCCCCATATGATGCCCCAGTAGTAAGGCCCCTGTAGTGCCCCCAGTGGTAGGGCCCCAGTAGTGCCCCCAGTGGTAGGGCCCCTGTAGTGCCCCCAATAGTAAGGCCCCTGTAGTGCGGCCCCTGTAGTGCCCCCAGTAGTGCGGCCCTGTAGTGCCCCCAGTAGTGCGGCCCCTCTAGTGCCCCCAGTAGTGCGGCCCCTGTAGTGCCCCCAGTAGTGCGGCCCCTGTAGTACCCCCAATAGTGAGGCCCCTGTAGTGCCCCCAGTAGTGCGGTCCCTGTAATGCCCCCTGTAGTGTAGTTCCCCCCCCCCCCCGCACACACACACACACTAAAATTAAAAAAAAAAAACACTTACCTTCAACCCCGCTCCAGTGCCTGCTGCCATCTGCCCCCGGTGCCCGCTCCTCGGAACTATGGGAGTGACGTCATGACGTCACAAGCTGCATCTTTGTTTTCTGCAGACTGCACATACCTTCTCCACCATATTTTTCTGCAGACCTATAAGACAGTGGTCAGGGAACAGGGGTAAATTACCCCACATGAAAATTAAATTCCTTGGGGTAATGGATGGACAGCCGGGCATGCATATGAATCATTCTATAATATAGAATAATTCATATGCATGCCCGGCTGTGCCGCAGGGAGGCTTTCAGCCGGACGCCCGCTGAGATGTTATTACCAGCGGGCGCCCGGCTCCTTTCCTGCAGCGCCACGTTAGCCAGAGGCTGGAGTTCTCTTTCTGAAGTCCAGCTTCCGGCTCTCTCCATGCGCACTATGGGAGAGACCCCGAGTCGGCGCCAGCTAAATTCCGGGTCTGATCCGGATAGGAACTCTGGGCCTGATTCAGAGCCGGACGCTCTGACCAGAGCGCACGCTCTGAATCAGGGCCCTCCTACCTGAAAATGGAGCGGCCTCTTGGACGCTCGCATAGCTGTGGGTGACCACCCACAGCTTATGCGAGCGTCCATGATGATGGTCAAGACCATCGCGACCATCGGGCTTGCGACGAGACCCTGCGGTAGGGTCTTGCTGCCGCAAGCCCAGGAGTGATTTTGGCTCTATCAGAGCCAAAATCACTCCCACTGACATCACTAGTGATGTCAGTGGGGCTGGACCGAGACCGTAGGCGTTCCCATGGGAACGCCTCCGTCTGGCAACCACGCCCCCGGCACGCCCACTAAAGGGGGCTTGCTGTCAGTCACCATCGACAGCACGCCCCCTTTAGTGCGAGACCCATAACGATGGCTTGGCCGTCGTTATTCGGGTCTCGCGCATGCGCACGACGGGGCTCCCTCCGTCATGCACATTTGGGTACCATCGACCCGCTTGCGAGCGTCCTGCGCTCGCGAGCGGTTCTGAATGAGACCCTCTGGCCCTGATTCAGAGCCGGACGCTCTGACAGAGCGCTCGTTCTGAATCATGGCCGTCCTTCTCTTTTTTTAGAGCGACCTCCTGGCCGCTAGAATAGCTGTGGGTGACCACCCACAGCTATAGCGAGCGGCCAAAAAGATGGTCGCGATGGTCAAGACCATCGGGCTTGCGACGAGACCCTTGTGGTAAGGTCTCGTTGCCGCAAGCCCTGGAGTGCTTTCGGCTCTATCAGAGCCGAGAGCACTCCCACTGACATCACTTGTGATGTCAGTGGGGCCGGCCCCAGACGGTAGGCGTTCCCATGGGAACGCCTCCGTCTGGGCAGCCACTCCCCTGGCACGCCCACCAAAGGGGGCATGCTGTCACTCACCATCGACAGCACACCCCCTTTGTAGCGAGACCCGGAGCGACGGTTTGGCCGTTGCTATCCGGGTCTCGCGCATGCGTACGATGGAGTCGGCTCCCTCGTGCGCATGCGCACTGGGCCAACATCGACCCGCTTGCGAGCGCTCTGAGTTTGCGAGCGGGTCCGAATCAGGCCCCCTTTTCTAACTCTGGGCCAGACCTGGAATTTTGGTGGAATAGGGGTATTATACATATAGCTAGAGGTTTTCATTTTAAGCACTGATGGTAACACTTACTTGTTTTGAATGGACAACTGATTGGATGGCAATCAGTGTGTCCGACACAAGAGGTGTCAGAGGACCGAAATTCAGAGTCTTCCTGTCTGCAATGACGAGACAGCGGACCCGCATTGCTGTGTTAATTGTGTCAGAAGTGGAGTTACGTTAAAGATGTAGTCCGAAGTGCTATAGTGTAATTGCTCCCACAAATCTTTGCCGGAGTATCGGGATTCAGGATATGTCCTCTGCCAATCTGTGGAGCGCAAACGCATTGTGTCGTTTCCTCGCACCATTTCCCATCTGTCAAAAATAAATTTTAGTAAAACAGTGGCAGAGAATTGTAAGTCGGTGATCAGGTCTAAATGGTTCCAAACAGCTGTTTGTTTTCTTGCATTCAGCATTGTCAGGCTATTCCATCCTGCCGTTACAGGCAACGACTCGTGGAACCGTCTCATTATCCTTTGATTCAATGTGTTCTGCCAGTCTGGCTTTTCCTTGAAGCCTTGATTAGCACTTGTGGACTGTTACAATGAAACAATGTCATCTGAATATCAAATCATTTACCACTCTGAAAGGAAACCAGCAAAGATTCACGATCACGTTGACAAAACACGAGTGATCAGTTTTGTGAACTCTGGGTATCAATTGTACGAGGGACAAATAAATCGTGGTGTCTATTCCGGAAACCGTGTGTGTGTTCGGATGTGTAAAATAATAATGATCATGAGCCCAAGGGCTATTTAGCTCAGTTTGGCTGATTAACATATAGAGACTAAAGGCTCCCATACATCAGCAATTGATTGCAGCAATCGTGCAATTTGCAATCGATTGTGTATAAAAATCTTTCCCTTTTAAAATCGATTGTGGCAATTCTGCAATCGATTGAAAAAGGGAAAGATTTTTATACACAATGGGTTGCAAATTGCATGATTGCTGCAATCAATTGCTGATGTATGGGGGCCTTTAGGGGCATATGTATCAAGCCGTTTTTTACATAAAATTATGCAGAAACTGTGGTGAACCTATGTACTAAAAGCACAATGCAGGGGATTTCACAGAAATCTCCAGCAAAGTGCTAATTAGCGCTGCAGATCGCAGTCCCCATTATTATCAATCAGGACTACGATATGACCCCCGTGTAGTAAACTCCAATAAGCAAAGCTTTTCAGATGTTAGCCCCAGTAGTTTACACTATCTTCAGATAATGTAAACTACTGTAAGCCTATGGGGGCTTCAGGGGCAGGAGAGATTCCCCTGCAGCCCATGACCGACCCCAATAGCTGGTATGCGCAACGTCCGCTTCCCCCAGGAAGTCATTCACTTCTGTGAAAGACTTCTCCAAAATGCCGGGGATATAACTTGTGGGGACAGCGGTTACCGCAATCGCTGTCCCTGCGAGTTCTCTGTTGTACATAGCCGGGATATTTTTGTTAAAAATGAAAATATCCCCGGCGAGTTTTAGATAATAATCGCGGCTGGTCGGCGTTTATTAGTACAAAGACCCCTAATTTAAAGATGAGAACACAATAAAACTTTGCACCTGGAAAAAGCATGCTGCAATGCAAGGGCTGCAAATACATTTATTAGTTTTGCATGCAGGGTAAATACAGGTAGATTTTGCATGTAGCCCACAAATGCTGGACACCTTTATTTTTAAACTGTAATTTAGATTTGAATTTGGAGCTATTCCTGTCCCATCTGAATCTCTGCACAATTTACATCTGCCCCACCTGCAGACCGACATGTTTTTATCAAGGTGCAAAGTTACCTATTCTGTTTTTACCTTACTCCCAGCTCAGAGTGAGCCCTGTGGTCTGTAGCTTCAGAAATCATTCTCTTGGTTTACCTTACGGCAAAGCTCATAGCAGGGAGGGAACAGCACAGCTGAGATAGATAGGAACAGTGTATGGGTTCTCCAGAGCTCTAGCTGAACACAGCTGGCAGAATTATAGTGGTACAGCTGCCGCAAGCATCGTCTGATCCCCCCGCGCTTCACGTTCTTTATCAGCCTGTATAAAGTCGCAGCACTCGCCTGTCAATTAATTACATGCTTTTTTGTTGCAGGTTGCTATCATTGCTGGAAATTTTGAGCTTGCCGAGTTTATTAAAAACCACAAGGAAACGGATATTGGTAAGTAACAGCAGTTAGCAATTGCTGGCCCCTTAGTTATATTGTCTACTAAAGTATCTAATACCCTTAAAAGGAGCAGGTGCCTTAGCAGGTCTCCTTTGCTGGTAGTAATTTGCTGCAGGAACCCAGTGTGCAGGAAAGCGCTAAATGGAGAAGTTTATAATGAAAACGGGGATTGTTTGAGGTTCCGCATAACATTATAAAGGTCTTGTTGGGAACAATTTATCCTCCGTATCTAAGTTTCATATTATTATGATTATTAATTGTCCGTAATAAGAAGATTAAATGTTTTTGCATGGGTTCGGTATATAATGTCGACGTGAGAATGTCAACATGATTTATGTTGACTTGTTCCTGATGTCGTCATTTACCTTGCCGACCTTCAGCATGTCAACACTGGAAATGTTGACATGGCCAGAATGTCAACTCTGTGGGGTAAATTTAATAAGATGGGAGTTCTATTAAGAAGCGATGTTGCCCATAGCAACCGAAGCAACCAATCAGATTCCAGGTATTATCTTCTAGAAGGTGCTAGATAAATGAGAAGTAGAATCTGATTCGTTGCTATGGGCAACATCACTTCTTAAATAGAACTCCCATCTTAGTAAATATACCCCTGTGTTTTTAATGTAAGCCTGACACTAAGCCTAATGCAAATGACCAAATTTTGACAATGTCGACACTTCATATGTCAATGTCGACATTTTTCAGGTGCCACATATTGTAAACATGTCACTATCATAACTGTCGACATTCTGCTGTCGACATAGTGTCGACTTGATGACTGCATCTCTTTTTCACACAGACAAGGCCCCTCCCACCCCCCCGCGTTCATATCTTCGAATTGATAATCCTTTTTCTGTTTTGGTGCATTATGGTGTAAATAAGTAACCTGCCAGAGCTGCTCTAACAAATTTCTTGCATGTGTTTTATTTACACCATAATACACCCAAACATTCCAACCAACACCTGGGCTTTGACTTGGGCCAGTCATTTACAGTTCTGCAAAGACGCTGACGGAACGTGATCCTAACGCGCCCCTATAGCCCGCGACAGACCATGCATTTTTATACCGGCACCTGACCTGAACCCACCAATGATGTCCTATTCACATCCCTGTAGCAGCACATCAGAGGAATCTGCTCAGAGACCCAAGTACTGAGTGATCCCGGCTTCCTGGCCTGTGGCCGCCCACACCCACCATTTTTTTTTTGTTTTAGTTTTTCTTTTAGTTGTAATATCCAAATTCACATTACAAAAAACTGCTGACCCAGTCTGCATAAATATTTATATTATAAATTGTTGTTCACCATTAAAATAGCAGCAATTAGTAATTATCTTTTGCAATCTGTACTGTATGGTCCATTCACGGCTGCTCCTTTTGTTTACTACATAGATTGAATGGGACTGTGTAGCCCCTGTCACACATAGTGCTGCAGCGTTGGGGGGGATGGTGTTGTATATAAGTGTATGAACAGCTGGATTTCCGGCAGCCTCACTAGTCGTCACAGATAATAAGTTCCTGGATTACGGAGGCCTCAATAGGACATGTCACAGGCTGATAAAGACATTTATATGTTTGAACAAACAGCCTTTCATCTATAGATCATGCCTGGTCTATTTAGTTACAATTATACATAAAGCATATTTCTCAATTCTATTTTACTCGTCCTCCATCACATTTACCTCCGCCAGACATTACGCTGCTCCCTCCTCCTAGAAGCCGGCTGTTACACAGCACTGTGACAATTTGTCTTTATCTGAAAGGGAAATAGCACAAGAAAATACACAATTGAAGAAAAAAACAACAACAAATAAGCCTGACAAAGCGTACATTAATACAGCGGATACAGTGGCGGTTCTAGGGGTAGGCTAACAGGGCAGTCGCCCGGGGCGCCGGGCCTTAGAGGGCGCCACTGAGTCCCCAGGAGGTAAAAAAAAAATAATCCCATTATAACAAAAAAAAACCCCAACACCGGACCCCCCCGCGTTGCCGGGCGCCCGCTGATCTTTGTAATCAGCGGGCACCCGGCTCCCTCCCTGCAGCGGCAGCCGAAGCTCACTCCAGAGCTCCGGCTCCAGCAGACAGCACTATAGGAGGGATGTCATGATGTCTCTCCCATAGATCCATGGTGGAGCCGCAGTCGGACTGGACGGCAGCGGACGCAGGAGCGGGGCCTAAGGTAAGTATTGTGTTTGTATTTTTTATTTTTCAGAAGGGAGGCATGGAGGTATTACTACTGGAGGCATGTCTATAAGGGGGTATTACTACTGAGGGCATGTCTATAAGGGGGTATTACTACTGGGGGCATGTCTATAAGGGGCATTACTACTTGGGACAGGTCTATAGGGGGGCTTTACTACTGGGGGCATGTCTGTAAGGGGCATTACTACTGGGGCATGTCTATAAGGGGCATTACTACAGGGGGCATTACTATTGGGGGCATGTCTATAAGGGGCATTACTACTGGGGGCATGTCTATAAGGGGCATGTCTATAGGGGGCATTACTACTGGGGGCATGTCTATAAGGGGCATTACTACTGGGGGCATGTCTATAGGGGGGCATTACTACTGGGAGCATGTCTATAAGGGGTCATTTTACTGGGGGCATGTCTATAAGGGGGCATTACTACTGCGGACACTTCTACAGGGGACATGTCTATAAGGGGGCATTACTACTGGGGACATGTCTATAAAGGGGCATTACTACTGGGGGCACTACTATAGGGGGCACTAATGGGGGCATTACAACTTTGGGCACTACTATAGGGGGCATTCCTACTGTGGGCACTAATATAGGGGGCATTATTACTGGGGCACTACTAATGTGGGCACTACTATAGGGGGCAATACTACTGTGGGCATTGTATTAGGGGCACTACTACTCAGTACTGTGGGCCTTGCGTATAAGGGGCACTAATTTGGGCATTGTGTAAAAGGGGCACCACTGTGTGTCATAACATGAATAAGGGACTAATGTGTGACGTAATTTGAATTGGGGATACTGTATTATAAAGAGAATTACTGTGTGTGGCACAATGTAATATACAGGGCATTACTGTGTATGGCATGATGTGTTATACAGGGCATTACTGCATGTGGCATAATGTGTTATACAGGGCATTACTACGTATGGCATAATGTGTTATACAGGGCATTACTGCATGTGGCATAATGTGTTATACAGGGTATTACTGCATGCGGCATAATGTGTTATACAGGGCATTACTGCATGTGGCATAATGTGTTATAAAAACCATTACTGCATGTGGCATAATGTGTTATACAGGGCATTACTGCATGTGGCATAATGTGTTATACAGGGCATTACTGCATGTTGCATAATGTGTTATACAGGGCATTACTGCATGTGGCATAATGTGTTATAAAAACCATTACTGCATGTGGCATAATGTGTTATACAGGGCATTACTGCATGTGGCATAATGTGTTATACAGGGCATTACTGCATGTGGCATAATGTGTTATACAGGGCATTACTGTGTATGGCATAATGTGTTATACAGGGTATTACTGCATGCGGCATAATGTGTTATACAGGGCATTACTGCATGTGGCATAATGTGTTATACAGGGCATTACTGCATGTGGCATAATGTGTTATACAGGGCATTACTGCATGTGGCATAATGTGTTATACAGGGCATTACTGCATGTGGCATAATGTGTTATACAGGGCATTACTGCATGTGGCATAATGTGTTATACAGGGCATTACTGCATGTGGCATAATGTGTTATACAGGGTATTACTGCATGTGGCATAATGTGTTATACAGGGCATTACTGCATGTGGCATAATGTGTTATACAGGGCATTACTGCATGTTGCATGATGTGTTATACAGGGCATTACTGCATGTTGCATAATGTGTTATACAGGGCATTACTGCATGTGGCATAATGTGTTATACAGGGCATTACTGCATGTGGCATAATGTGTTATACAGGGCATTACTGCGTGTGGCATAATGTGTTATACAGGGCATTACTGCATGTGGCATAATGTGTTATAAAGGCCAGTACTGCATGTGGCATAATGTGTTATACAGGGCATTACTGCATGTGGCATAATGTGTTATAAAGGGCATTACTACATGTGGCATAATGTGTTTATAAAGGGCATTACTGCATGTGGCATAATGTGTTATAAAGGGCATTACTGTGTAAGACATACTGTGTAAGGCGCATTACTGCACATGGCAATTATTCGCCACAAGGGGAGAGCTTGGGGGAAGCCCAGCACCTTCATAAGTGCTGGGCATGCCCCACAGTGTGATGAATTGGGGGTGTTCCGCAAGGACACGCCCCCTTTCCGGAAGCACAAAAAGTTGTTGTTTTTTTTTGGGGGGGGGGGCGCAACTGTGAACTTTCGCTCTGAGCTCCACAATGTCTAGAACCGGCCCTAAGCGGATATTAACATTCTGAAATACTTTATTGTCTTAAATCTACTACTCACCGGGTATAAAGAGTAACACATACTGAAGTGCCAAAAGTTATGGGATAGCAGTATGTAAAGGTAATGTTAGGTTGCGCCACCATACTGTGATGTCTTGGAAATGCCCAGACCTGTATCAGTTGTAATCTGACATCTCGTGAGTCGGTTTGAACACCGGCTAGGCTGCTCATGGCAAGACAACGTGATTTATCAGAGTTGGAACGGGACATGATAGTGGGTGCCCGACGGATGGGACATTCTATTTCCGAAGTCGTGCGGACATTCAACATTCCTCTATCTACAGTGTCACTTGTGTACCGGGAATACCTCATGGAAGGCATTACCACCCGCCATGAACAGCGCAGTGGTCAACCACGTGTGCTTAATGATTGTGACCAGTGGCATTTAGACATTATTGTCCGTGGTAACAGACAAGTGACAGTGGCTCAAGTCACATCCACATTCAATGGAGGAGGTACCAGACGCATATCCAGCAGGTCAGTGCAGCGTTCCTTAGCTTCCATGAGATATGGGAGCCGAAGACCCACCCGAGTGCCTCTGTTGATACTGTGGGGCGATTCAATTCAACGCGAATTGAATAGCGCCGGGAGCGAGCTCCTGAAGCTATTCAATTCAGTGCACTGTGTGGTCGGAGAATTGCGGGTTATCATTCCTATTGCGCCTTAACAAAGGTGTTAAGGCACGTTAACCGGCATTCTCTGACCAAAGTGCCGGGCGCACGGCTGTTAGCGCCGCGCTAAGCAGAAAAACTGCTGCGCACCTGGCACTTTGGTTGGATTTCTCCTCGCATCCCCAGCGGGGGTGCGAGAAGAAATCCTTAGCGCACCCAAACAGAGCGGTGTATTGAATAGCTGTGGGAGCTCCCTCCCGCGGCTATTCAACATCGTGTTGAATTATATTCCACCCTCTGATACCAGACACAGCACCTCACCTGGGCTCGTGGCATCGCTAATTGGACCCTGGATTACTGGCAACATGTGGTGTGGTTCCGTCATGGTACTGGTTGTTTCGGGCTGATGGTAGGGTTCGGGTGTCAACAAGGCACCGTGCAGGCTGGTGGTGGTTCCATAATTTATTTATTAACAGTTTCTTATATAGCGCAGCATATTTCGTTGCGCGTTACAATTGAAAACATTAATAGAACAAAACTGGGTAATAACTAGGGGTGTGCACCGGCCACTTTTCGTGTTTTGATTTGGATCTGGATCTTTCTTCGTGTTTTGGATCTGGATTGGTTTTGCCAAAACCACCCTTCCGTGTTTTGGGTTCTGGGTTTTGTGTTTTGGATCTGTATTTTTTTTTTAAAAAGCATAAAAACAGCTAAAATCACAGAATTTGTGTGTTTTTCTGCTCCTATGCTATTATTAACCTCAATAACCTTAATTTCCACTCATTTCCAGTCTATTCTGAACACCTCACAATAGTGTTTTTATGTCCAAAAGGTTGCACCGAGGTAGCTGGATGACTATGCTAAGCGACACGAGTGGGCGGCACAAACACGTGGCCCATCTATGAGTGACACTGCAGTGGCAGACAGGATGGCAGTTTGAAAAACTAGGCCCCAAACAGTACATAATGCAAAGAAAAAAAAGAGGTGCAAGATGGAATTGTCCTCCCACCCACCCTTATGTTGTATAAACAGGACATGCACACTTTAACAAACCAAACATTTCAGCGCCAGGGTCTGCCACACGACTGTGGCTGAAATGATTGGTTCGTTTGGGCCCCCACAAAACAAGCTGGCAATTAATCTGTCCCTGCACAAACTGGCTCTACGGAGGCAAGATGTAGTCCTCATCCTCCGATTCCTCACCCTCTTCTGTGTTGTGTACATCCTCATCCTCACAGAGTATTAATTCGTCCCCGCTGGAATCCACAACCACAGGTCCCTCTGTACGTTCTGGAGGCTGGTCTCCCTGGAAGAGTTGATACTTAATTTTATGAACATCATCTTCTACACATTTTGTGGAAGCAACCACCTACGCCTTTTGCTGACAAGGTTCCCGGCTGCACTAAACACTCTTTCGGAGTACACACTGGAGTGGGGGCGAATCAGGTAAAATAGACCCAGTTTGTACAGGGACCTCCAAATTGCTTCTTTTTCCTGCCAGTACAGGTACGGACTGTCTGACATGCCTACTTGGATGCTGTCACCGATGTAATCCTTTAACAGACAGACGCACGCTTGTCACTGCTGCTTTAAGGATGCAGGTGCGGCTACAGCCCACACATTTCACAAAGACAGAAAAAAAAATAAGAATTTTTTTATTGTTTGTGGAGCGCACTTTGAGGGTTACACCACCCTTTAACAGACAGACACACGCTTGTCGCTGCTTTAAGGATGCAGGTGCGGCTACAGCCCACACATTTCACAAAGACAGAAAAAAAAAGAACAATATTTTTATTGTTTGTGTAGCACACTTTGAGGGTGTCACCACCCTTTAACAGACAGACGCACGCTTGTCGCTGCTGCTTTAAGGATGCAGGTGCGGCTACAGCCCACACATTTCACAAAGACAGAAAAAAAAAAGAAGAATATTTTTATTGTTTGTGGAGCGCACTTTGAGGGTTACACCACCCTTTAACAGACAGACACACGCTTGTCGCTGCTTTAAGGATGCAGGTGCGGCTACAGCCCACACATTTCACAAAGACAGAAAAAAAAAGAACAATATTTTTATTGTTTGTGTAGCACACTTTGAGGGTGTCACCACCCTTTAACAGACAGACGCACGCTTGTCGCTGCTGCTTTAAGGATGCAGGTGCGGCTACAGCCCACACATTTCACAAAGACAGAAAAAAAAAAGAAGAATATTTTTATTGTTTGTGGAGCGCACTTTGAGGGTTACACCACCCTTTAACAGACAGACGCACGCTTGTCGCTGCTGCTTTGAGGATGCAAGTGCGGCTACAGCCCACACAATTCACAAAGACAGAAAAAAGAAGAAGAATATTTTTATTGTTTGTGGAGCGCACTTTGAGGGTTACACCATCCTTTAACAGACAGACGCACGCTTGTCGCTGCTGCTTTGAGGATGCAGGTGGAATCTAGACGGGATTTGGAACCGGGGACACACTACCTCCATCAATTGTCTAAATCCCACTGCACTAATGGCGGATACCGGACGCACGTCTAACACCAACATAGCAGTCAAGGCCTCAGTTATACGTTTTGCTTCAGGATGACTGCTGTCGTACTTCATCCTCATCGCTAGGGACTGTTGGAGGGTCAATTGTTTAGTAAAAGTAGTGATGTTCCTACTTCCTCTCTGGGATGATGAACAACTCCCAGCAGCAGCAATAGCACTAGGAGGAAGTGGTTCTTGATCTTTCCCTATTTTATTTTTATCGGAGAAAGTTTGGTCCTCCATTTATGTTATATTGATATATACGTGCGGCTAAAGCGCAAACACAGAAAATATTTTTTTCTTTTTGCTGGAGAGTAGTGCACTTTGTGGGTTACACCACCCTTTAAGAAATGAGCCAGCCGGCTCTTTACTTATGGGACACAGGCGCACGCTTGGCGCTGCTCCTTTGTTGATGCACGTGCAGCCACAGTGCACACAAGTCACAAACACAGAAAATATATATTTTTTTGGTTTGGAGTGTACTTTGGGGGTTACAGCACCCTTTAACGGTCAAGCCAGCCGGCCCTTTACTTATGACACAGGCGCACGCTTGGCACTACTTTGTTGATGCACGTGCGGCTACTGCGCACACAATTCACAAACACAGAAAATATATATTTTTTTGGTTTGGACTGGAGTGTACTTTGGGGGTTACAGCACCCTTTAACGGTCAAGCCAGCCGGCCCTTTACTTATGACACAGGCGCACGCTTGGCACTACTTTGTTGATGCACGTGCGGCTACTGCGCACACAATTCACAAGCACAGAAAATAATATTTTTTTTGGTTTGGACTGGAGTGTACTTTGGGGGTTACAGCACCCTTTAACAGTCAAGCCAGCCGGCCCTTTACTTATGACACAGGCGCACGCTTGGCACTACTTTGTTGATGCACGTGCGGCTACTGCGCACACAATTCACAAACACAGAAAATATATTATTTTTTTAGCACTTGGGGGGAGCACCCCTGATGGACAGAGCACCCCCTGGACAACACTACAGCACCCCTTTAGGACTGGGACACTGCACAGGACTTTGGAGTGGACACAGCCCCTATGGAGAACTGACTGCACAACACAGTCCAGCCAGCCCCTATGGACTTTGAAGTAGTGGACAACAGCAGCACTACACTACACTACACAGCCCAGCCAGCCGTAACTCCCACCCTCCCTCTTCACTGTCCACAGCCAAGTGAGAAAATGGCGCCGACGCGGGTACCTTATATAGGATCCAAAACCCGCGAGACTCGGAAGGCGGGATGATGACGTTTTGCCTCGATTTCAGATCCGAGTCAGGCGGGAAAAGTCGAGCCTGACTCAGATCGGACTCGGATCGGGGGGGCTCGGGGGGGTTCGGATTTCAGAAATCCGAACCCGCTCACCCCTAGTAATAACAGACAGATATATAGGTAGGAAGGCGTGGGGTATGTTCACCTGGCGTGGGTTGGGTCCGCTGGTAAGCCTGAACACATCATTGACCGGTAAGCACTACGTTGCATTGCTTGATGACCTTTTGTGGACTTCATGTACCCCCACAAAGATGGTGCATTATCCTGCTGGAATATTCCGTGTTATCGGACCCAAGTTGTCCAGTATTGGTTTGAGGAGCATACTGGAGAGTTCCGTTGACTGGTGTAGTCACCACGTTCGCCCGACATGAACCCAATTGAGTATTTATGGGACATGGTGGACAGGTGCATTCACACCCAAGATCCTGCACCTACAAATATCAGGGAGCTGTGGGAAGCTATCCAGACATTATTGTTTTGCCCTGATGACAGATTAAAATCCAAAACATTGGTCGAATGTGACTATCTGATTGTTTCTTCATGAAGACCGCTGAGTGTCTTTTGGGGATTATATATAGTTCCAAAGGACCGGCACTCTCACTGTAATTATTTGTAACTTTGCCCGGTGCCTCCATAACAATAGCTAAATACAACCCCGATAGGTGCGGCACTCAGGGACAACAAACCAGACGATGAGCAAGTGGTGTAACCATCAACGTTTCAGTTTATAACAACTGTCTTCAGGATGTGAATAACAAACATACAATCTTACCTTAAATATCCCACCACCTACACCATGTGCAAATTATTCTCCTCGGTGTCCCCGATGGGGCGCCTACCTGGTGACATCATCACTGATCGACCGACACTGATGATGTCATCACGTCCCTCCGGCGATATGTATCGTTAACTGCACCTTGTTAATGCATGCGTTCTGTAGCGCCTATATAAGTTTCAAAATGTATTATGATACCTGAGTTGAAGTCACCTTTTTATATAAAATATATAGTTATTAGTATATGTGCTTTCTGCGTAACTCTTGTTTTAACGTACACGTCTGTAATGTGTGTAGCTTTGTGTCTATTCCAGGTGTGTAAAGTCGTCTTGTAGATAGCTTTGTGTACTATACTTTACACACAGGGTACATCTGCTGTTCGCTGAAAGGACAGTAGGGGGACTCGTATCTATGTATCAGCCATACAGTGGAACAGTTACTGATATAATATTATAAACCTTAATCATTCTAATCGGTGCTGTGTGTTCTTTTGTTACTTTCACCAAATGTTTTGTTTAAAAAATTTTACTAAAATTTTCTACTTTAACCTAATTTATTTTCTCACAGGCATTAAAGGAATGAACTCCTCTAACTGTTAATGCCCAAAATAACATACACCTGGATAAATTTATTATTATTATTTATTTATTAACAGTTTCTTATATAGCGCAGCAAATTCCGTTGCGCTTTACAATTTGAATCAAGATTAACATTATACTGGGTTGTAAAAGACATACATACATGACATACATAAGGGTAAGAGGGCCCTGCTCACAAGCTTACAATCTATAGGGAAATAGGTGTTGATACACAAGGAGAGGTGCTATTGCAAATAGGTCCAGCCCAATTGCAGATATTCTTGGTGGGCTGTATAATCCAATCACACTGGAAAGTTGGCCTAGGGTTAGGAGGATGTTCAATTGAAGAAAGAGAAGATGTGATAAGTGTTTACTATAAGAAGAGAGTTAGATAGGGAGCTATAAAAGGTTAGGTGGGCGGTCCTGGAATCTGATAAGCTTGTCTAAAGAGGTGAGTTTTCAGAGAACGCTTGAATGTTTGGAAACTAGTGGAAAGTCTTATTGTGCATGGGAGGGCATTCCACAGGGTGGGTGCAGCCCGAAAAAAGTCCTGTAACCGTGCATGGGAACAAGTAATGCGCGGGGATGAGAGACGCAGATCTTGTGCAGAACGGAGATGTCGGGTTGGAAGATATTTTGAGATAAGTGAAGAGATGTATGTTGGTGTGGTTTGGTTAATAGCTTTATGTGTGAGTGCAAGTATTTTAAATTGAATACGGTAGAAGACTGGCAGCCAATGGAGGGACTGACAGAGTGGATCAGCAGACACTGAACGTTTGGTGAGAAAGATCAACCTCGCAGCTGCATTCAAAATGGATTGTAGTGGGGAGAGCCTGTTTTTGGGAAGACCAATAAGGAGACTATTGCAATAGTCAATGCGGGAAATTATGAGTGCGTGTATAAGAGTTTTTGCAGTGTCTTGAGTAAGATATGATCGAATTTTGGCTATGTTTCTTAGATGCATGTAACAGGATTTAGAGACAGATTGAATGTGGGGAACAAAAGACAGTTCAGAGTCAAGGATGACACCTAGGCAGCGAGCTTGTGAGGTGGGGTAGATTGTCGAGTTGTCAACAGTAATAGAGATATCAGGTTGGTAACCGCTATTGGCTGGTGGAAATATAATTAATTCTGTTTTGGATATATTAAGTTTGAGGTGGCGAGATGACATCCAAGATGAAATGGCAGAGAGACATTCAGTGACACGGACCAGCACAGATGGTGACAAATCTGGGGAGGATAGGTAAATTTGAGTATCGTCCGCGTACAGATGATACTGAAAACCAAAAGAGCTGATTAGTTTGCCAAGAGAGGTGGTATATATTGAGAAAAGCAGAGGACCTAATACTGAACCTTGTGGTACTCCAACTGATAGAGGTAGCGAAGTGGAGTTAGAATCAGAAAAGCGAACAGTGAAAGAGCGATTAGATAGGTAAGATGAGAACCAAGAAAGGGCTGTGTCTTGAAGACCTATGGATTGTAGTGTTTGTATGAGAAGAGAGTGGTCAACAGTGTCAAAGGCAGCTGAGAGATCTAGAAAAATTAGAAGTGAATAATGGCCTTTAGCCTTGGCAGTGACCAGATCATTTACTACCTTAGCCAGTGCTGTCTCAGTGGAGTGTTGGGAACGAAAGCCTGACTGAAGTGGATCCAATAAGTTGTGGGTGTTAAGAAAGTGTGTGAGGCGAGTGTAGGCAAGTCTCTCCAGTAGCTTGGAGGGGCAAGGTAGCTGGGAGATAGGACGGTAATTTGAGAGAGAGTTAGGGTCAGAATTTTGTTTTTTCAAAATGGGAGTGATCACTGCATGCTTGAACAGTGATGGAAAGATACCAGTAGAGAAAGAGAGATTACAGATTTTAGTTAAGTGTGGAATGAGCACAGGAGACAGAGCTTTACTGATTTGTGAGGGTGTAGGATCAAGAGGAGAGGTAGTAGAGTAGGAGGATGAGAAGAGTGTAGCTACTTCATCTTCATTAGTGGGGTCAAATGATGAGAACGTGCCATTGGGTTCAGGTAGGGAATTGAACAAGACCCTGGCTGAGGAAGTGCATACCATTTCATTTCGGATATTATCAATCTTGTTTTTGAAATAGGAAGCAAGATCTTGTGCACTGATAGTAGCAGGTGGGTTGGGTGATGGAGGGTTAAGAAGTGATTTAAATGTATTAAAAAGTCGCTTGGGGTTAGAGGCTTGGTCAGAGATAACAGATTGGAAATATATCTGTTTGGCATTATCCAGTGCATTACGATAAGAGTGGTAGATTGTCTTATACGTGAGGAAGTCACTTGGAGTATGAGACTTTCGCCACTGACGTTCTACTTTACGTGAGAGTTTTTGTAGGTGTCTTGTGAATTTGGAATGCCACGGCTGACGTCTAAGTCTACGCAGAATGTGATGGGTAGCTGGAGCTACTTCATCAAGGGCTAGTTCTAGGGTCTGGTTCAGGTGTGATACAGCAGTCTCAGGAGAAGTGAAAGTAGAAATAGGTAAGAGTGATTGTTGCAGAGAGGTGGATAGTTGTTCAAAATTAATAGTATTAATATCTCTGCGGGTTTGAGGAGGTTTGGTTGATTTGCTTGGCATTGAGGCTGATGTAATGGAGGAGAGTGTGCAGGCGATAAGGTTATGATCTGAGAGAGGGAAAGGAGAATTAGTGAAATCAGAGACTGAGCATAGTCTGGTAAATACAAGATCAAGGCAGTGGCCATCTTGATGAGTAGAGGAGTCAGTCCATTGGGAGAGGCCAAGAGAGGATGTTAAGGAGAGAAGTTTGGAGGCATGAGGGGATTGTGGACTGTCAATGGGGATATTGAAATCACCCATGATGATGGTGGAGATGTCAGAGGATAGGAAGTGAGGGAGCCAGGCAGAAAAATGTTCCAGAAATTGATTGGGTGGTCCAGGTGGACGATAGATAGCAGCAATGCGCAGAGAGAAAGGAGTGAAAGTCCTAATAGAATGTACTTCAAATGATGTAAATGTAAGGGATAGTACCTGTGGAATAACTGTGTATGTAAAAGATTGGGACAGTAGTATTCCTACTCCACCTCCTTTACTATTACCAGGCCTGGAGGTATGTGTGAAGTGTAGACCACCATGTGAGAGTGCTGCAGGGGAGGCAGTGTCTGTTTGTGTGAGCCATGTTTCTGTTAATGCCAGAAGATTGAGGTTATTAGAAATAAAGAGGTCATGGATGGATGTTAGTTTGTTGCAGACAGAGCGTGCATTCCATAAGGCACATTTCAGTGTTTTGGAGGGTGATGGGAGGCATGTGATGTGTCTGAGGTTTGCTGGATTTATATTCCGTGAGTAGGGCATGTGTGTAGGGCCTGGATTTGGTGATATGTCACCAGCTAAGAGAAGTAGAAGGAGAGAGACATAAATATAGTTCTGTGTTTTGTATGAAAGTTTTTTATGGCAACAGGTTGTGGATGTTATGGTCAATTTAGAAAGATAAGTAAATAGCTCATGTGCGTTCATAAGAGGGGAGTAGATTATTGAGGCTGCAATGTGTACAGAGGGGTGAGCTGCAGGGAGAGTAAAGGATGAAATAACCTTAGAGAACATGCCATGGAGTGAAATAAGAATGAATAATGTATGGTACATGATGGTTTAGAATAAAAAGAGAAAATCCGTAGAATATAAATAGTTATTGTTTGCATTTAGAAATTACCTGCTTTATGATGTTGTTCAATGTTTGTTCAACTGGTTTTTAACTGTTCATTTTGATACTTTATGCATAGGATACTTCATGCATGGGATGCCCAGCTCAATCGAGCCCAGCTCTCTAGATCTGACTAGTAAAATGATGTTGCAATGCCATGGGCAGAAATCCCCCCCCCAAAAAAAGTGAATTCCCGTAGATACAGGGATATTATTGCCAGCTTTTGCACGTACAGATGGATCCTCATACTTCTAGCCTCCTTGCGCTTTAATCAGCCCTTCTAGTCGCGCCGTGGCGTAACTCGCTCACGCGTTATGTGTAACGCTACTTGTAGCGCACAGAGGATAGATGTATGTGGACACATCTATAGGACAGCGTGGGCAGCTTCATTTCTGCGCTGCGATTTGCTGGCGTCCTGCTCCAACCTTTCACCTTTTGTAGTTTTGTTCATTGTTGGTTATCTCTGAATCAGTGTGGTTAAAGTGGTTTATAACACACAAGTGGAATCAGTATGTAATACCGCCGCCGCATGGCGTCAAATCCCGAATCTGGAGTTCCGTCAGGGGTAAGATCCCGACAGCGGAATTAGGTAAGTAATGCTAGCCCTACCCCACCTAACCCTGCCTTAGGGGTGCCTAACTCTAACCCCCCCCCTAAGTGCCTAACCGTTCCCCCTCTAAGTACCTAAACCTAACCTCCCACCGTCCCCGCAGTCTAAACCTAAGTCTCCCAAGGGGGTGCCTAATCCTAACCTCCCCCCAGGGGTGCCTAATCTTAAATCCCCCCAGGAGCCCTGAAACCTAATCCCCCCCCCCCCCCCCCGCGCGCGGCTGTCTGCGGCCAGCGCCCGGCTTGCCTTCGTTCGGTATGCCGGGCGTCGGGCTCCCCACACGGGTCTAATGACAGGCGTCGGGATTTGGACGCCTGTAGTACCCTACCGGGATTTGACAGTCGGGAAGCCAGCGGTTGGCATTTCGACTGTGGGCTTCCTGACTACATCCCACACAAGTTAATATCCTATGCCTAGTGTATGATAGTGTTTAATAACCTAATTATCTTTTTTCTTTTCTCTGCTTTTACTGCATGGGAAATATCAACTTTTGTATTAGCTTAGTCAGTTTACTCATAAACCGTAATATAAAGTGAAGGTTAGTTCTAGATGGATCTTCTGGGTACTGTGCACAAAAGTCTCAGGAAATCACAATTAAGGGTATATTAGCCTAAGGATTTAAATAATAAAAGCTATCCAGGCGCCAATGTAAAGTTACCATGACAGCCTGCAGCTTCAGAACGAGGGATTGCTTAACACCTTATTTGGAATAATACAATAACATGATATGACTAGGCCTGAATATATTGTACTTCCCGTTATCTTTGTAGCTTACACTGCTATGAGTTCTCTGCCTAACGCCGAGGTGCCATCCCAGCATCCCTAACCTGTATAATGAAGTCATTACAGAAACGTCTGTCCGCCGCTTGCTGGCTGCGAGCAGGAGAATGATTATGTGACATATACTGGACGCAGTTTGTAACCTCCCAGTCTCTAGTCTCAAACGGCTTGATGGCACAGGAAAATATACACCTCTCTATAAATATATACCATTTGTCAGCTCATCCTGCAAGTCACTGTAATACCCCCATTACCATTCGACAACGCTGGAATTTAAGCTTGATTATTATTTTTAAGTGCATTCAGCCTATGTTGTGTATACAGATGGAGCAGACTTTATTGCTCATCAGACTGTTCACAAATTTTAGAATGTTACAAACCAGACCCAGTTGTGCTCACTGCAAACACTGCTACATTGATCGAATTGGTGACTTAAAGTTAGAAGCGCCTGCTAAATGCTGCAATAACATCTGCTCTATCTGTACTAATTACGGTTTCAGCTTCTAACCCTAAAATCACTATGAGAAGACATGAAGCAGTAAGGGGAATTGTAGAACCTGGGCCCATATTGTCAGGTTAGAGAGAATGGTAACGCTGACTGGCAGCGCAGAATCTGGCTTACCCGTATTATATTGGCTGAACACCCTGTTCTAGTTTCTTTGTCCAAATATGTGTGTGTACACTCACCAGCACGCATAGGCTGCCAGGCTGCCCGTCCACATGGCTGTCTCCATATATTAACAACTTCTAAACCAGTAGTACATCACAGACTGTATCACCCCAGTCATTACACTTACTTCTCACTTACTTTACAGCAGTGGTCAGGGAACAGGGGTAAAAATGAAATTCCTGGGGGTAACGGACGGACAGCCGGGCATGCATATGAATCATTATAGAATATAGGATGAATCATATGCATGCCCGGCTGTGCCGCAGGGAGGCTCTAAGCCGGACGCCTGCTGAGATGTTATTACCAGCAGGCGCCCGGCCCCTTCCCTGCAGCGCCGCGTTAGCCGTGTTCTGAACTCCAGCTTCCGCATCTCTCCATGCGCACCATGGGAGAGACGTCATCACATCCCTCCCATAGTTCCGAGGAGCAGCCGGGCGGACAGGACGGCGGCACTACAGGGGCATTATATGGGGGCACTATTACAGGGGCATTATATGGGGGCACTACTACAGGGGTATTATATTGGGGCACTACAGGAGCACTGTATGGGGGCACTACTACAGGGGCATTATATGGGAGCACTACTACAGGGGCATAACTATGGGTGCACTACTACAGGGGCATTATATGGGGGCACTACTACAGGGGCATAACTATGGGGGCACTACTACAGGGGCATAACTATGGGGGCACTACTTCAGGGGCATTATATGGGGCACTACTACAGGGGCATAACTTTGGAGGCACTACTACATTGGCACTATATGGGGGCACTACTACAGGGGTATTATATGGGGGCACTACTACAGGGGCATAACTATGGGGGCACTACTACAGGGGCATTGTATGGGGGCACTACTATATGATTTCCTTCCTTTCAAATCAAGGGGGTAATGTCAGCGTATCTAAATATATATTTGGGGTAAAAGGTAAAAAAGTTCCCTGACCCCTGCTTTACAGTGATAGTGGACTCCCTACCACATGGGAATTCACAATACGATTTCACTATACTAACACACAAAACACACAATCAGTAACACACAATTTAGGCTAGAAGCCAAATAAGCAACATCTATGCCTTGAGACCCTGGATAGCCTGATACTCGCATGGGGAAAACATAAAAACTCTACACAAAATGCTTGCAAAGTCAGAAAATAACCCAAAGCAAAAGTGCTTCTCAGATTCATTAAATGTTCTGTTACTTACCAGAACTACTTACAACAACAATTGTTCCTGCTATTATATAGAAGCACAAAGACAGCCAGAAAAATGTATGTTTAATGTTTTAAAGAAACTAGTGTGACTTTAATGAGGATAATGGCAGATTATACTGTAATAGGGGCAGTTGGGGTGGTAGCCTGAGGTCCATGGCTGTAAGTAGATGGCAAAGCGCGTGGATGGTAACATGTTACATCCCTGCAGGAGAAGAAACCAGCAGAGCTGATGCCTCAGACCAGGCTGCCCCCTTTTGGTATATAGCTGAGAAGGAAGAACTTGCAGTCAACTGAGCTGGGAGCATTCTGTGTGTATAGAAACTTCCTTTCTCCAGCTGGGCTTTAACTGGAGCCCTACATAGCCAGAAGAGTAGGGAGTGTTGGGACTGTCACAGAAAGTGGCTGATATCACAGGCTTGTCCGACTTTTGGTCTATAGCTCGGAAAAGAGGAAGCTTGCACGTCTAATGAGTCAGTATTCAGTATGTACGTAGATACAGTATACTTTCTCCAGCAGGGCTTTGATTGGAGCTATACATAGCCAGAAGAGTAGGGAATAGTGGGACTGTTACAGAAAGTGGATGATGTCTCAGGCTTGCCCCACCCTTGGGCTATAGCTCAAAAAAGGGCACTTGCACATCAGAAGTAGGTTTGTATGTAGAGATGCTATATTTCTTCATCAGGGCTTTGACTGGAGCCCTATATACAGCCATGGGCAAAAGTTTTGAGAATGACACAAGTATTGGTTTTCTAAAAGTTTGATGCTTCAGTGTTTTTAGACCTCTTTTGTCAGATGTTACTATGGTATACTGAAGTAACATTACAAGCATTTCATAAGTGTCAAAGGCTTTTATTGACAATTACATTAAGTTTATGCAAAGAGTCAATATTTGCAGTGTTGACCCTTCTTTTTCAAGACCTCTGCAATTCGCCCTGGCATGCTGTCAATCAACTTCTGGGCCACATACTGACTGACGGCTGCCCATTCTTGCCTAATCAATGCTTGGAGTTTGTCAGAATTTGTGGATTTTAGTTTGTCCACCCGCCTCTTGAGGATTGACCACAAGTTCTCAATGGGATTAAGGTCTGGGGAGTTTCCTGGCCATGAACCCAAAATTTCGATGGCCTTTTCCCTGAGCCACTTAGTAATCACTTTTGCCTTATGGCAAGGTGCTCCATCATGCTGGAAAAGGCATTGTTCCTCACCAAACTGTTCTTGGATGGTTGGGAGAGTTGCTCTTGGAGGATGTTTTGGTACCATTCTCTATTCAAGGCTGTGTTCTTAGGCAAAACTGTGAGTGAGCCCACTCCCTTGGCTGAGAAGCAACCCCACACATGAATGGTCTCAGGATGCTATACTGTTGGAATGACACAGGACTGATGGTAGAGCTCACCTTTCCTTCTCTGGACAAGCATTTTTCCAGATTCCCTAAACAATCTGAAAGGGGATTCATCAGAGAAAATAGCTTTACCCCAGTCCTCAGCAGTCTAATCCCTGTACCTTTTGCAGAATATCAGTCTGTCCCTGATGTTTTTCTTGGAGAGAAGTGGCTTCTTTGCTGCCCTTCTTGACCAGGCCATCCTCCAAAAGTCTTTGACCTGTGTCATGTCAACAGTAAAGCATCCTAAGACCATTCATGTGTGGGGTTGCTTCTCAGCCAAGGGAATGGGATCACTCACACAGCCATGAATAAAGAATGGCACCAAAACATCCTCCAAGAGCAACTTCTCCCATCCATCAAAGAACAGTTTGGTGACAAACAATGCCTTTTCCAGCATGATGGAGCATCTTGCCATAAGGCAAAAGTAATAACAATGTAGCTCGGGGAACAATACATCTAAATTTTGGGCATGACCAGGAAACTCCCCAGACCTTAAGCTCATTGAGAACTTGTGGTCAATCCTCCAGAAGTGGGTGGACAAACAAAAACCCACAATTTCTGACAAAGACCAAGCATTGATTAGGCAAGAATGGGCGGCCATCAGTCAGTATGTGGCCCAGAAGGTGAGTGACAGTATGCCAGGGCAAATTGCAGAGGTCTTGAAAAAGAAAGGTCAACACTGCAAATATTGACTCTCTGCATAAACTTAATGTAATTTTCAATAAAAGCCTTTGACACTTATGAAATGCCTGTAATGTCACTTCAGTATACCATAGTAATATCTGACAAAAAGGTCTAAAAATACTGAAGCAGCAAACTTTGTGAAAACCAATACTTATGTCATCTCAAAACTTTTGCCCATGGCTGTAGACTGAAGAGTAGGGAGCAGTGGGACAGTCACAGAGAGTTAATGATGTCTTGCCTTCCTTTTGGTCTATAGATCAGAAGAGGGCGCTTGCACGTCTAATGAGCCGGGTGCAGGCTTCTGTGTAAAGAAATTCTCATTCTCCAGCAGTGCTTTTGACTGAAGCCAATACCATACATAGCCAGACGAAAAGTGGGACTGTCATAGAAAGTGGGCGATGCCATTCTCTGAAGGTGGGTATCTGCCGTGCGGTTGACAAAAGCTTATCACTGGTGAAGAATGTCCAGTATTAACAAGGGACATAAGTGGTGACAGACCTAGATATTGTGGCCCCTGGGATCATCCCGCTCTGCATCTACTGTCACAGAACAGTGAGGGCAGGCTAAGGGTCAGGGAAAATAAATAAGCTATAGGTCAGGGTCACAGCCATCGCCGCTCCCTCCCCGCCCAGAAACTGCAGCAGACTGGCAATCACTGACAGTCGTCTGCTGCCGGACTGCGCCTGCAGACCAGGAGCAGTACAGGTCAACCATTGAGAATCTGCGTGATTGCGCCCTCTGCGTTCTCTGCTGAATCAGGCCCTTGGACCCCAATATGCAATTATCACTTTTTTTTTTTTTGTTGCAAAATTGGTTAGTGAACGGATTTATTCACAGATATCAATTTGACAATTCTGTGTTGGTCGATCCTTATATTATTGCCAGTGTTTCATTGTGGTGTGGAGCGGTATGTAAGAAATAGCCTGCAATGAGCTAAACTCTTTGCCTCCGTTCCTGACACCAAGAGTTCTGTAAGGAGTTTATTGATTGCCGAGACTCCTTTCCCCATACCGTGCCAGTGGTTTACATTTAATTGCTCTTACTGCGCCTTTTCCAATTCTCCACGGAACCCAGATATTATAAGCGAATGCCAAGGATAGAAAATGTTTATTTGGCAGTTTGATAATGAACACAGAGTATTAAAAATAGTTGCTGGAGAATCATATTACTAGAGGACGGCAGATTATTGCAGCAGCCGTACTTGCTTGCATGTATTGCTCGCTGAAATGGTCAGATGAAATAAACACGAGTGGTTGAGATGTACCCATCTTACTGTTATGAAACATATAGAGCAAACTAGGTGAGAGCCTCTTTGCTATCTGCAGTTACACTGTACAACAAATTAATACTTTTAATTTGTTTCCTTTCTAAAAGTAGTCATACATTACTAATTTGAGGTCAAGAAAAACTACAATGATTTCAGAATGTTTTTACTAGCTCTATTTTTTAAGCTACATTACTTGCACTATACTGTATGTACATTAGCAATATAGTCATAGTGAAAAGCTATTTTAAAATCATCTGATATTTTCTTGATAGAAAATAAATAACAGTTGTTTTAATTAAATCAATCACAAATAAGAACACAAAACGAAACAAACATACAGCATTCGAAACAAACATACAGCATAGGAAAGTACTATGTAATATAGTGGCCTATTCATGGGGGTGCTTTCTCTTTGCTTGTCGCTTGTACTCCTCTTCTGGGGCATCTCTTGTCACTGTCCAACAGTAGTGATCACCTACCCTGATATCTTTGGCCCTCATTCAGAGCCGTACGCTCTGAGCAGAGCGCACACTCTGAATGAGGGCCGCCCTCCATAATTATGGAGCGTCCTCCTGGACGCTCGTATAGCTGTGGGTCACCACCCACAGCCTATACGAGCGTGCATTTTGATGGCCGCGATGGTCGTGACCATCGCGACCATCGAAACAGCGAGCCGGAGCCTGCGGTTGAGGTTTTCAACCGCAAGGCCCGGAGTGATTTTGGCTCTACCAGAGCCAAAATCACTCCCACTGACATCACTAGGACAGCCGCTCGCGAGTGGGTCTGAATCAGGCCCTTTGTTCCATTGCTGAGATGTCTTGGTGGAATCGCTCACAATGCTTGTCACTCAGTGAACCACGGTTATCTTGTATGGGTAATACCGTGAATCACATATATTTGAATAGGGGCGGGGACAAATAACTGATTCATTTAATTGGGTCATTAGGCCCTGCCCCCTCTGCACAGATTGCTGGTAAGATTCTCTCCATTCTGCCCACGTCACTAGGAATACCCCTACATCGTCATAAACGGGCTATATCTCGGAACTCAGAGCTAACTGAGCGTTTTAAATGTCATATTCATTCTTTGCATGCTGAAATCAATTAGAAGTAACTATTTTCACATAGGAAACATTTTCATTGTTGTGCAGTGTTATTAATGCATTGTTATTAAGAGAAATGAGTTCTAATTCTGCTCCATAAAGGAATACCGACTGATAGACCCCCAGCATGGCACACTGTGGGTTGCCTTGAAAGCCCCTGTGTGCATGTGGACCAATCCTCCAGACTGTTTAGTTATAGCTGTGGAGAAGATTGCTAACTTCATGGGGCATGTAAGATCGCTCATATAACCGATGTTTAGTTATAGTGATACCTGCTGCTTTGATTAATGTATAGCTGACAGGTACTCTTGAAAGTGCACAGCGGAGGCAGCCATCTTGTGGGTGGAGCTAATATTCATGTGAATGACACCTATTAGTGACGTGCCTGCAAAGCATCCTAATTTTCAGGGGACAGTCGTGTCATAAAGTATCCAGGGGAGGCATGGCCAGTGTAGGGGAATGTCCTCCTAAAATGAGTGGTAGGGTCTGCTTCCACTGTTTGGAGGCATTGTTAGAATAACGCTTTTATGGCAATGTGGAAGACTTAGCAGAGTATATGAAGGACAAAATAAGTGGGTTGTGAATCTATAAAGGGGTGGTATTATTAAATAATGATTAGAACCTACAGGTGGGCAAGACTCTTATGATACCATTGAAATCATCAGGTGGGCTGTGTATGATAGTGACGCATTTTGTGCCATCAGTGTGTGTGGCAAAGTGTTTAATGATGTCATTTGAACAATTAAGGCACGTCCGCGCCCTCTTTGCGGGACAACGGGCTTCCAGGAGCTTTGCCAGGTCTCCCAATAATCCTGGTCTCCCCTATTCTGGAGTAGTCAGATATACAGGGGTGGCTTTAAAGAGGAGGGGGCCATGTGCGCAGCCCCCCATGCTTGGCCCCTTCTCTCTCCACAACGCAGTTGCTAGTAAACTCTGACACTGTAGCAGGGTGTACTGGAAACATTTCTGTTCTGCTCATGCGCAAATCTCTGGAACAATGACGACCTCGCCATTTTCCCGGTAATTTGTACTGCACCGCAGGAGAGGCAAGTATACTAAACGGGTGCTGTGTGGGCCCCCATGGACCCAGGGGCCTGTGTGCACCACACGCCCTGCACCCATTAATGATCTGCCACTCCAGATATAGACCTACCCAAATTTCGGGGAGTTTTCATGAATTCCTGTGAGAGTAGGATCCTGCCGACTTTACTAATGAAGTGGGCGGGGCTTGATGACAGATAAACCGCTGCGAATTACATTATCGTGGCCCAACCCCCGTCTTTGTGTGGATCCTAGCAGTGTGACGTGGGCTCATGATTGGCGTCACCATACCCCCTGTCACTTGGACCTCTTGGAGGGAACGCTCCTAAGTTAGGCAAGCATGAATAAAGCATAATAATAATTAATGCTGACTAATACTTATTTAACCTTTACAGCGCCCCCTATGATAATTTTGCCATAACCATACCACCAGGTTGTGAATTTCAGGGAGTAATGGAAGGGTATGCAGTCGGGAAGCCGGCGGACCTAATCCCGACAGCCGGCTTCCCGACTGCTTAATCCCGGCGAGGGTTAAATGACAGGCGTCTAAATCTAGACGCCTGTCATTTTACCGACGCCGGGAGACCGGCGCCCAGCATCCCGATCGAAGGGGCGCCGAGCGCGGATAGACGTGGGGGGGAGAGTTAGGTTTAGGGCTCCCGGGGGGGACTTAGGGTTAGGCACCCCCCCGGGAGGTTAGGTTTAGGCTAGGGGAAGTGTGGGTTAGGGTTAGGCACCCCTAAGGGAGAGTTGGGGTTAGGGGAGGGAATTAGGTTAGTCAATACTTACCTTAGGGACGATCAGGATTTTCACCCATTGTCGGGCAGCCGCTTCCGGGATTCCAACCGCCGGACAGGCGTCAGGCGATAAATCATACCGATTACAATGGAAAAACACTTATGCTATGCGGCTCATTTGAAACGTTTACTGACCAGAGTAATAAAAAACGTATTATAGTCGTGGAGTAAATATTTATATAAGTCAGAGGTTCCCGAACTCTGGGCCTGATTCAGAGCCGGACGCTCTGACAGAGCGCTCGCTCTGAATCAGGGCCGGCCTTCTGTTTTTTTAGAGCGGCCTCCTGGCCGCTCGCATAGCTGTGGGTGACCATCCACAGCTATAGCGAGCGGCCAGGAAGATGGGCGTGATGGTCAAGACCATTGCGACCATCGGGCTTGCGACAAGACCCTTGTGGTAGGGTCTCGTTGCCACAAGCCCTAGAGTGCTTTCGGCTCTACCAGAGTTCCCATGGGAACGCCTCCGTCTGGCCAACCACGCCCACCAAAGGGGGCGCGCTGTCACTCAACATCGACAGCACGCCCCCTTTGGTACGAGACCCGGAGCGACGGCTTGCCCGTCGCTATCCGGGTCTCGCGCATGCGCACGACGGAGCCGGCTGCGTCGTGCCCATGCGCACTGGGCCACCATCGACCCGCTTGCGAGCGCTCGCAAGCGGGTCTGAATCAGGCCCTCTGTCCTTAAGGCACCCTAACAGTCCAGGTTTTAAGGATATCCATGTTATCCTATATTGCGCTGCCCCCTGCAGCCAACCTGATTTGGAAATATAAACACAAGTATGAATTATGTATTAGAATAATGCAGAACAATTCTGGCTTCTCTATGAACAATACTTGTTTATCTCATGGATGTAGCCAGTTCTGACGTTCCAAGATGCTGATCTCTGAAGAGAAAGTGCCGCTTATTTAGTTTGGTACTGGAAGAAGATGAAGAACATTGTTGGCCCCATGACCTTACCATGCTGCAAACACACTGCCCCTGTTACACCCCCACCAACACTCTATTAGCGGCAGGTCTTTGCTGTGTGGTGTTTTATGTATTTCATAGTTGTGGGTTAAGTAATGGATTACAAACCAGTGTTGGCTGGGAATAAAAAGTTAATCCCTTCGTGCTTCTACCCAGCGTACAGCTGCCTGCGAGTAAATGAGCACAGCCGGTTTATGAAGCATGTGCTAAGCCGAGCATTGCACTATGGATGCTGAAAGATGGAGTTGCAGGACGAGAGTTCCGACAGGCTCTACCCTAGGTCTCCTACCTTGCACCAGCACCAGCACCAGAAATGAACACATTACAAGATGATAACCTTCCCATGCGGAGAACCCTGCCTGGACGGTTTTATTTTGGTTGGGGGCTCCTGTGAAGCGTCGGTGTCTCCCATGGATTAGGTGGCATGGGCTGCTCTTCCTCTTGCACCAAAGGTTTGTCTCCTGGTTGCCCCCTCAGGAAAGCTAGGACGAGGAGCTTTGTTCTACTGCGTGAGCTGCCCTGTGTGTGTGTGTGTGTGTGTGTGTATGTGTGTGTGTGTGTGTGCGTGTGTGTTTGTGTAGCTGATGAGTAGACTCGCACAATCCTGGATACTGTTGCTAGGTTCCAGGCCTGAGATCCTCTATTCCTGTATAATTATACATGGATGGGAATGCTTGTGTACCCGGTCTGGGTGTCTCTTAGAATATGTTCTCTCCCCCCTCCTCCTTTTTTTTTTTTCTTTTTCATGTAGTCATTTTAAAGATGTTTCTCTAAATATATGAAGCATGCCATCGTTTCAGCACTCTGACGAGGAGCAGCAGACAGGACTGCTGTGGGATACAGATTACAAGAGGATATTCTGTGTCATTAAATATGGCTCGTGTGGCGTGTACACAGCGGCCCCCATCTCATTTGCTGTCTTCCTACAGTCGTTTGACTTCTCTTATCATGTTTTCATAAGGGATCAAGGGCCTGATTCAGAGCCGCTCGTAAGCAGCCGCTCGTTCGTTCCGAGCGATGTTTGCCCAACTGCTCATGCGTACGGATCGTAATACGCATGCGTGAACCAGTCAGTGCGGCCGAAAATCGTTTGTTCGCTAAATAGCGAATGCCTGCTATTTTGAGTGACAGGAGGAGGCGTATGTGGGTGGTAACAGGGGAAGGTGCTTGAAAACGGGGAGTGGAGATCCGAACGCAGGCGTGCTTAAAGGTCAAAACGGGCGTTTTATGGGTGTGCATAATTAATACAGCAGCGTCATTGACCACGTCAATGGGTTATTTTATAGTCAGAACTGCTCGCAAGATTGCGGTAGCAAAAACCAACCACAAGAATAGCGAGCAGTTCATACGCTGGTCGATGTACTCGATTAATCTAATAAATAGCGGACATGACGTAGGATGCGAGCAGCCAGGGGGCGTAGTTATCCAAAAAACGACCGCAAGTTTTGTTTGCTCGTTCAGACCTAGAGGCATGAACAGACCGCAAAGAGTGAACGGTTCATTTGAATAGCCACCCCTATTTTCTGAATGAACGACCGCAAATAGCGTCCGGCTCTGAATGAGGTCCCAAATCCTCTCTATAACAGGCTCATTAATGAAGTGTACAAGTTAGGCTGTTGGCTGCATATGGGTCTCTCCTACCTAAGGATTGCAGGACTAGTTGGGACTTTTATGGGGCAATTCAATTCTGAGCGCTGTGCGGTTGCAGTATCCAGTGCATAAGCAAACACAGGAGGGGGGGGGGTTTCCAGTTGCCTGGAAGCCCCCCCTCCAAAGACCATGACCAGGGGCGTCGAGAAGGGGGGGGGAGCGTGTACTAATTACCCAGGCCTGGGCTTCCTGGAGGGGCCTAGGTCCTTCACAGCCCTCCCCCCACTACCTCTTACATCACAGCAGCCCAGGACCTTAAGTGCTTCACTGTTGAGAACCTAGTCTAGTCCCATAACCCAATAGTAGTGGTAGACATAGAGAGCAGAAATCCCCCATGCACAGTGGCTAGTATATTGGCTGACATGAGGGTACAACTCTTTCCTTCTGCAAAAAATGGGGGTATTCAGTTCAGTGTGATGTGGAGCAAGACAGGACCACCATGTCCGGCTGTGTACATTGCTGTTTCTTACAGCGTTACGGTACACAAGCTTTGCTAATTTTTCCATTTTCCCCTGCTCCTCTATTATCAAAGATACTTCCCATTACCGATCCGGATTTCTTATTACTACTGAATTGAAACCCCCCACACACACACAATGGGGGGAATTCAATTGTTTTCGCCCTTCCTGTGGTGGCGAGTAGAAATCAGCGAAAAGTCCCAGTTTTGGTCACCCAAACCGCTGTTTGGGCGAGCTAACCAGGACTATAGATGGGTTTGGCCGCTTTACGCTGCTAAACCAGGTGTATTTGGGCGCGACATGCACAAAAGGCATGGGCGCCCAAAACAATTGAATATCGCACCCCAATCTCCCGTTACTTTAGATCGGAGATTGGGCGCGAAAAACTATAGAGTCCACTGAGTTAGTTAATAGTTTAGCTTCAATTTTTAAAAATAATTAAGTTATAGTTGGTGAAATTGTAAAATTAGTTAAAAGCGAAGAAGACCATAGTGACCATAGGTGAATTGGATCCCCTTTATAATTAAGTTGTATGTCTTTGTCTAACATAGCAGGTGTAGGCAATGTGTGACACGCCAGCTGTTATAGAACTACAAATCCCAGAATGCCTTGCCACAGTTTTGCTGTTATGGTATAGGGGTATATACAACCTGGGACGTGTAGTTCCTCAGCAGCTTGTGTGTCGAATGTTGCGTACCCCTGCAATTTAGTAAAATACCTATGTTAGCCTAGGCAACAACATATGATGTTCCCTACAGCTTCATGTCAGCATATTATTATAATTCGTTAATTACATTAGAGCCATATGTTAGGCAGAACTTTACAGATATATTTCCCATCAGTCCCTGTTCCAGGGGAGCTTACAGTCTCAATTCTCTTGTTTTTTCCCTCTGCTATATAATTCAGCTTCTCGCCTAGAACATAGTTAATCACTATGCCCAACATATAATACAGCTCATTGTCCAGTAAATGTTACAGTCCTATGTCCAGAAAAGACCTCACTGTCCACAGCAAACATAGGGGCCCATTTATTAATGATCGCATTTTGCAATGCGATCAGGGCATGCAGTACCGCCCATGATCGCATTGCAAAATGCGATCACAGCGGCTGAATGTATTAACCGGAACATGCATCTGGGAGATCCCTCCGCCCGCTGACATGCGGTAAGTCCCCATAGGCTACAGCGGCTAACGCTATCTTCAGGACCATCGTGACCATCGAGGCTTGCGACAAGACCCTTGTGGTAGGGTCTGGTCTACCGCAAGCCCCAGTGAGCTATTAGAGCCAGAAGCTCACCACTGACATGACGAGTGATGTCAGTGGGGCCGCCCCCAAACGGCAGGCGTTCCGTCGGGAATGCCTCCGTTTGGCAAGCCACCCCCCCCCCGCGCCCCGCCTACAAAACGGTGCGAGCTATCGATCACCATCGACAGCCGCCCCTTTTGTAGTAAGCCTCGGAGTGAGACAATTTCTCTCTTACTCCGGGGTTTGCGCACGCGCAGTGCGGCCGCCCCGCGTGCGCAGGGCCTCTACATCGACCCGCTTGCGAGCGCATCGGCGCTTGTGAGCGGGTCTGAATGAGACCCAAAGTGCCAACCAATCAGCTCCTAACTGTAATTTTTCAAACACAACCTGTAACATGACAGTTAAAAGCTTACTGGTTAGTACTTTATCTCTCTCCCAGGTTTGATACATCTTCCCCCGAGAGCTTATGTAACCTCCACTGGCTGAGCACACCTTGACTCCTTTCCCTTCTCTTACTGAAGGCTACGGAATCTTTTGACTTGAAAGATAAATAATGAATCTGACTCCTAATGTGGTTCTGACGACGTGATATATAAAGACAAAGAACATCTGCCTCCTCAGTGACACAGGCTCACAGATCCTCGCTCATTGCCTTATATCAGATGGAAACTAACATGTTTAAAATTAGCTATTATCCACACTTGCCCTGGATTCCCATAAACCCGTTCACTGCCGGCTGCTTACGCTGTCACTGCCCATTGGCACCGTCCCCCGACATGTCCACAAGGAGGTCGCCCAATGCCCAGATGCTGGATATAACACATTGCTTCTGCCTGATTTGGGCCAAGGCCCCCCTTCCTCCAGGTCCCAGGACAGGCCATTCCCAGCGACGTTAGGGTTAATGCTTACAACTAGATGAATTGCTCACAGTTGGGCAAACAATTTGGTTACATCTAATGTGGCAGAAAACTCTTCTGAGGAAGATGTTACCCAAGGATATGGAACTTCTGGGATGGCCTGAAGATCCAATGGTTGCCATGGCATTAGATTATGTGGTAATCATGCTCGAAATAGTCTGAGGCTGCAACCTCGTGAGATTACACGCTTCTGTGTAGCCTGCTGCAGTTCCTTGTTAGTTTTTTGAGAGGTGCCTCGTGCTGCATGTTCTCCTAACTTATTGTCATCCAATGCACAAAGGAGCTGATAGGAATAATGAAGGTATATAGGACCTCATTCAGAGTCGGTCGCACAGAGCGTGCGGTCGGTCTGAATGAGGGGAGGACTTCTTGAATTTTCAAGACGTCCTCCTTTGCGGTGGTAAGGCTGCCTTACGACCGCCTAAGGTGATGGTCGCGATGGTCAAGACCATCGCGACCATCGGGGCTTACGACGAGACCCTAGGGTAGGGTCTCCCTTGTCGTAAGCCCCGGAGAGCTTTCGGCTCTGTCTGAGCCGGAAGCTCTCCACTGACATCACTAGTGATGTCAGTGGGGCCACCCCCAAACGGTAGGCGTTCCCAAGGGAACGCCCCCGTTTGGGCTGCCACCCCCCCGGCCCGCCTTCCAAACAGGGCGAGCTGTCAATCAACATCGACAGCTCACCCCCTTTGGATCGAGACCCGCTACGACCGGCACTGTCGGTCGTAGCGGGTCTCACGCATGCGCACGACGGCGCCGTCGTGCGCATGCTCTGTGGGGGGCCATCGGCCCGGTCCGAGCGCATCGGTGCTAACGACCGGGTCTGAATGACCCCCATAGACCCATACCTCCTACAGCGAGAGCGGACTGATGATGTCATTAAACTTGTGAGTTTCTCCTCTAGCTCAGAGATGAGCAACATCTGGCTCTGCAGCTAGTGATGGAACTACAAGTCCTAGCATGCCCTTTCACTTGTAGTTCCACAATAGCCACAGGCTGCCTAAGCTGCCTCTTAAGCTGCCCACACACATAGCGATATTTTACCCGATTTGGCCGATTTCGACGAATCATGACAACAGATTGTGCCCAAATCGTGAGTATCCACTCACGAACACGATGCTCGTCGTACATCGCATCTTCAGATCTGCCGTGCTGTAGGGCTGATTTGCCAATCTGGGGCACAATGCACCGCATGCACGTTAGATCAGATTGGACATTTTTTACTCCAAATGGTGTGTAGGATTGCCGGGGAGCTGCTGGGGGGAGAGTTCAAGGGAAATCGTACACATCGTGGGATCATGTGCAGATCGCTATGTGTGTGGTTACCTTTAGATGTGACTCCTTTATAGTCCGCACATGACTGGTCCTCGTCTCTCCTCTTTAATCACTTTTATTTCAGAAAACACTTAAGGGATATGATCTTCTGACTAGATGGAATATATTGAATGTAGCAATGGGATTGACAATAGAAGACTGCACATTATTATACGTTATTAACACTTTTATGTAATTTAACGAAAATAATGGCCCATCACTCCCCCTGGCTGTTTTATATGCATTTTACATCTTTTTAATGTCCGACACTTTAAACTATTGTGTCTAATGTTGCCAAAGTCAATCGTCTCACACAGGTAAATGTATTTGCAGATACCTGCAACAATGGGTGACAGGGAAAGACCATTCCCCAGTTTCTTCTGAGTGATATTTAGCGCTATGTATGAACACACACTTTCTTCCCTTGTTTGTTGTGTCCTCGTCTCTATTTATGGTCGATTGCAGCAATTTCCACCGGTAGGTAGTGCCGACTCATGCATGCCAGCACTAGGGCTCATTATCAATGAGGCAGCTGAGCAAAACCAGCTTTGTCTGTGAATAATTAGACTTATCCCCACAATGGGGCGGGAGTAAAATTAAAAAGATCCACTACACTGCCTCATTGTGCGGGATGTGTCATGCATCACATAGCAATACGTCCCACACCTTGTCACATTTGTATCAGCATTAATTGACGAAGTATGCATGTATAATTGAGATTATAAATGCAAAGGTCAGCTCTTCCTTTTGTGTTGTGAGGACTTCTGGGTTTATGACCCGGGAGTCCTAGTAAGCATGTATGGTCGTTGGCCTGCACATGTGCTAACCACAGGGGTATGGGGGGCGTGGGGGGGGTAATGAAGCCCATAGGCTCCTATAGGCAGCGCCATCTATAGATTCTATAGATGGCGTTGCCTATTAAGTACAAGCTTTCCAGAGCTTAACACACATGGGGAATGCGGAAAACCTCAGAAAAATGGCACTTTTCTGATTTTTGACCACGTTACCCTTGGTACATCCCACCCACAAAGTTTTTTGTATTTGTTTTTCATTTTATAAATGATCAGTGCACAAAGCACCATATAGGTCTTCATGTTGACAGGTTCTCTATAAAACAAGCCTCTTCTATGTACTGTCTGGTCCCTTGGTACAATGGCCAGGACACAGAACACAGGGGGATGAGATGATTCAGCCAATCTAAAGAGCACAAGTGGAGAAGTTACCAATAGCAACCAATCCGCCTGTAGTTATCATTTACCTGGTGCATTTTCGCAAATTATAGCTACAAGCTCATTAGTTGTTATGGGAAACATCTGACATTCGAAGGTTTGATCTGCTCCTCATGGTCTCTTACATGCAGTACTGTGAGCATGTGATTGGTTGGCTTTGCAGGGTTTACGGTTATGAATGGCAGACACTTTTTTTTTTTTTTTTTAGCATCTGATTGGTTGCTGAGGAGAACTAATCAGAGCTTGGGACAAGAATTATAGTAAAGACCTGCATTGAGTCCTAATATTTGCTTGAGACGGTGCCCAGCGAATTACAGTAGCTGTTGCAGAAGAAACAGAACGGGGCTGTAAGGAGAGAGGAGGAGAGTAAGAGCTTAAATATATATATAGTTTTGTTTTTTTTAATTTCAATGTTTGTGAATAAGAAAAAGCTAGTGTTTACATGGACTCTCTAACGGATCGGTATGTAATGCCGGCTGTCGGTATGCCTACTGTCAAAATACCGATAGCAGCATCCCGATGGCTGGTATCTCCCCCTAACCCTCCCTTCTTGTAGCCTAACCATCCCCACCCTACCCCGCACCCTAACCCTTCCCGTTAGTGCCTAAACCTAAGTCTCCCCGCTTCATGCCTAAACCTAACCCTCCCCCTTAGTGCCTAATCTTAACCCCCCCCAGTGGTGCCTAACCCTCCCCCTAGGGGTGCCAAACCCTAACCCCCCCCCCCAAAAAAAAAAAACCTAACGCTAACCCCGCTATGCTGCCTAAACCTAACCCCCCTCCCCCTCGGCTAACAGCTAAGGGCGCACGGACTTACCTCATTCGGGCTGGCGTCCCGGACTCCGGCGTTGGGATTAAGATAGGCGTTGTTATTTCGACGCCCATCTTAAGTCCCTTGTCGGGCTTCCCCCATCGGGATTTAGACCAGCGGCAACGCGGCAGCCTGACTTCTAACTCCATCACCTCCCTACCTATTATACAAGTACCCCATGGAGTCATCGTGTTGTTGGTTACCTTGGCCATAACTGCCACCCCTGTGGTTTTGAAGAGCAGATCTTCCCAAAATCGTGCTAAAAGTTGCATGCGGTCTAGGAGTCCTGCTGCCCCATTTATATAGTTTCTATAGGTAGTGTATGAAAACATCAGGGCTTCTTCATTGTTGAATGTGCCTTATGGTTATTGGATTTAAATAAAAAAAAAGATACAAAGCATCCTACCCTTTAATTATAGGATAACCCCCGTCCCAAACTAAATTTTAATAAATCCTGGTGGATTCACTCTTTAATTTTGGTGCCTTCTCGCAGTTCATGCACAGCACAGGGATAACGGGTCTTGCCAACTCAGCCTGAGAAGATATACACTTAAAGGTTAGATGAGATGCTCAGTCTTAATTAGTTCTTAAAATAACAAAATCTGCAGTGAGATGGAATAATAGGATGATAAACAGAGCTCATGAGAGCTGAGGCTGCAGGATATCTTGGCAGTGATGACTTGTCAAACAGAATGTAGATCGGGTTTGTGCAGTTATTGATGTGTCCCGCCAGGACTTTCTCCTGTCCCATCACCTACGAGCTTTGTACACTGTGCACTCAGGGCCTGATTCAGAGCCGGACGCTATTTGCGCTCGCTCGTTCAGAAAAAGGGGCCAGCTATTTAAATTGAGCGCTCGCTCTTTTTGCGGTCTGTTCATGCCTCTATGTCTGAGCGAGCGAACGAAACATGCACTCGCTATTTTGTAAAGACGCCCCCTAGCCGCTCGCATCCTACGTCATCTCCGCTATTTATTTGATTAATCGAGTACATCGAAAGGCGTCTGAACTGCTCGCAGTGCTTGTGGTAGGATTTTCCTACCGCAATCATGCGAACAGTTCAGGCTAAGAGACAACCAAGTGACGTGGTCGATGACGCTGCTTTGTTAATTATGCACACCCTTAAAACGCCTGTTTTGACCGTTTGGCACGCCTGCGTTCGAATCTCCACTCCCCGTTTTCAAGCACCTTCCCCTGTTACCACCCACAAACGCCTCATCCTGTCACTCAAAATAGCAGGCACTCGCTATTTTGCGAGCGCTCGATTTCCGATCACACTGACTGGTTGGCGCATGCGCATTACGACCCATACGCATGCAAAGATGTGCAAACATCGCTCGGAGCGAACAAGCGGCCGCTTGCGAGCGGCTCTGAATCAGGCCCTCAATCTTTTCAGACGTATTCATAACAATGACAAATGTGTTTTAGTCCCATCCCAGCCGATGTATTGGGGGTTTTTCCTGACTACATGTCCGTCGAGTGTCGCCGCATGCAAGACCGGTTCGACTCCTATTTCGTTTTCCAAGCCGCTGTTTAAAGGGCTGCACTATTGGTACCCCGATTGTTTTGAAAGTCCTGGGGAAGTATGGTGTAACAGGGGTGGAAAAGGTGTGTAAAAGGGGTCCACCTGCACCTCTCTTTACAGCTCTGAGTTGAATGTATCAGCGATGTCGGACGCGGTGGAGCGATCTTTGCGCATGTGTTCTGGTGGTGTTTGTACAGAGACGCAGTACAGATTTGGACTCTTGGTATCTGAGATGTATTGGGGGCTCCTGGTGAGAAATGGGAGGGAAGGAGCGATTTCCCGACGCCTGTCATTAGACTTACGCCGGGAGCCCAACGCCCGGCATATCGAACGGAGGTAAGCCAGGCGCCGGGCGTGGACAGCCGCGCGCGGGGGGGGGGGGTTAGGTTTTAGGGCTCCTGGGGGGACTTAGGGCCAGGCACCCCCCTCGGGAGGGTTAGACTAGGGGAAGGGGGGTTAGGGTTAGGCACCCCCGGGGGGAGTTTAGGGCTAAGCACCCCCCCGCGGGAGACTTAGGTTTAGGCTGCGGGGAAGGGAGGGTTAGGGTTAGGCACTTGAGGGGGAGGTTAGGGTTAGGCAACCCTAAGGGAGGGTTACTTATACTTACCCTGTTAGCGATCGAGATCTTCACCTCTGCCGGGCTTCCGCTGTCGGGATTTGAACTGCCGGCCATGCGGCGTTGCCTTATGGGAGTGTGTGTGTCGTGGGCATGTTGCTGAAAATGGCTGCAAACAAAGACTGGCAACCGCTCACATAGGAGGCCATACTTAGAAACTGCACCTACCATGGGGCCTGCGCAATATTTTAATGTTGTGTCTAAAGGTGCACAAAGTGGTATTTCAGTATCTGTGGGTGCTGACTGTAGGGGTTAAATTTACTAAGAATTGTGTCTGGTCCCAGATTGCCCGAGTATAAATACGTACATCATCGCAGGAACACGGGTGACTTTTGTCAGCTGAAACACAAAAAATTTACAAAGAATCGCGTTTTTGATGAATCGTGTTTTATAATGGTGTATGTGATCATGTGTTATCCCCGTGTTGCCTGTGTTTCCCGTAGCCAGACACTTCCGAACATGCAGCCTGCACATATCAGTGAGATACGTGCAGACTGCATGCGTGTATTTTGTGCTACAAAAATATTAAAATGAAAAAAAAAACACCCTGGGGTCTCCCTACCCCCTGAGCATAACCAACACCGGGGTCTTTGAGCTGGCACTGGTTCACAAAATACGGGGGACAAAAACCATAGGGGACCACGTATTTCATGGACCAGCACCAGGCTCTTGGCCTCGATTCTGGTAGTAAAAATATAAGGGAAAAATGTCATGAGGGTCCCCCATATTTTTACTACTAGCATCGGGCTCCACTAGCCAGGGTAAAATGCCACAGCCAGGAGACCCTGTCACTGGGTCCCCCGGCCAAAGCATTAACACTCCAAACTAGTCAGCCCAGGCTGGGGATCCCAGGGGAGGTGGGGACCTCCCAATAATGGGGTCCCTCCTCTTCTGCACACCCTAGGCCTGTGCTGAAGCATGTGCCTCTTCCCTGCACCTCTGGCTGGTGGGTGCAGGGGTAATAGTAATAGTATAATATTGGATCTTCTAGGCTTTCCTGTTCCCACAGGCCCTGAATTCTGGTTGATTAACCACTCTTCAATCCCAGTTCAGGAAATCCTTGCTTCGCCATCTTAGTAACGCAGCTCGTGCTGTGATATCTGTACTTTGGAGATCTTCTATTGCCCCTACACGTAAATATTTGTTTCATAGGCTTGACTATTTTATGTCAATGGAAGATATCTTATATTCCTCCTTGGATAAGTTCCCTGATTTTACCAGTACCTGGTTCCTTTGGCTGGAATATAAATCCTCAGATACATACAGGATTATATGTCTTCCACCTCGTCTATCACATAAATTATGATTTTCAGAACAAGAACTATTAGTCTTTCATATGCGATGGTCCCTTCTCTTCACCTCTCTTCTCTAATATCCTTACTGTTCTCTCTCTTGCTTCTTTTTGACTTTTTCTAGTGTTTTTTTCTATAGGTTTTCTATCTTTGTTTTTTTTTATTTTAATACATTCTATGGGGGTCATTCAGACCCACTCGCGATCGGCAGTACGCTCGCAAGTGGGTCGATGTTCCCCACTGCGCATGCGCACGACGGAGGGAGCTCCGTCGTGCGCATGCGCGAGACCCGACGAGCGAAGGACTTTCCTTCGCTCGGAGTGTCTCATCAAAGGGGGCGTGCTGTCGATGGTGACTGACAGCACGCCCCCTTTGGTGGGCGTGCCAGGGGCGTGCCTGCCAGACGGAGGCGTTCCCATGGGAACGCCTACCGTCTGAAGCCGGCCCCACTGACATCACTAGTGATGTCAGTGGGAGTGATTTTGGCTCTGATAGAGCCAAAATCACTCCGGGCCTTGCGGTTGAGAAACCCAACCGCAGGCTTTCACTCGCAGTTCCGATGGTCGCGATAGTCAAGACCATCGCGACCATCATTTTGCACGCTCGTATATGCTGTGGGTGGTGACCCACAGCTATACGAGCGTCCAGGAGGACGCTCCATATTAATGGAGGTGGGCCCTGATTCAGAGCGAGCGCTCTGGTCAGAGCGTCCGGCTCTGAATCAGGGCCTATATTTTATATACATTCAGGTGCATAAATATTGGGACATTGACAGAATTTTCAGATTTTGGCCTCTATTCACCACCACAACGGCTTTGAAATTAAACAAACAAGATGTGCTTTAACTGCAGACTTTCAGATTTAATTTGAGGGTAATTACATCCAAATCAGGTGAACGATGTAGGAATTACAACAGTTTCTATATGTGCCTCCCACTTTTTAAGGGGCCAAAAGTAATGGGACTATCAACTCAAAAGCTATTTCAGGGACAGGTAATTCCCTCGTTATTTCATTATCAATTAAGCAGGTAAAAGGTCTGGAGTTGATTCTAGGTGTGACATTTGCATTTGGAATCAGTTGCTGTCGATCCAATATTTATGCACCTGACTGTATAACACATTATTCGTGTAATTAAGCACCCCTTTTTTCTAAATATTCTAATAAAAACAGAATACATAAAAAAAAGTATTATTGGATCTTCTTGCTACCATCTCTGCGCCGGTGACCCCTCTCCCTGCCCTCATGCATGAGTTTAATAGGTTCAATGAGGTCAATAATTTTAAGATTAATTATTCCAAGTCTGTTGCCATGAATATATTGTCTTCTGACGGTATGGTGGCGGGTCTCAAAAGCTAATTTTCTTTTCTCTGGACCTCATCTCACCTCAAATATTTAAGTGTTCTTTTATCTCCCTCTAATAATAACTTGTTTCAACTCAATTTCCCTCCTCTTCTTAAAAAGTTTGATAGATTTTCAAAAACGGTCTCTATTGCAACTATCTTGGTTAGGTAGGATTAATATGGTTATGATGTCTGTCTTGCCTAAGGTCCCATACATGATGCAAGCTCTGCCCATTGTGATCCCAGTCTCCTTTTTCAAGGAATTACAAGGTCTAGTGGGGCATTTTGTTTTGGGGGTCAGGTCGACCCCAACTGTCGCAGGCTGTATTGACTCAAAGTCGCACAAAAGGTGGTCTTCAGCTTCTTCACTTTCTCTCTTATTATTACTTGGTCCACCATTGTCAAGTGTCCGTCTCTAACTCACCCGACCCTAGGACCTACACTTCGTTGTTGGAAAAAATTTAGGAACTCTCCTTTGTTTAGCCCAGGCGTTTCATTGCCTACTCATTTGTTGGGCAATCCTGATTTTCTGCCAAGTCTCTCGGCCTCTAGCCTATCTAGTTGATCCTGAGCGGGTGTCTCACTCTTATCTCATTTGGTTACAACTAGTGGTTTGCGGTCCTTTATGGATCTCAGCAACTTTACCATCTCCCACATAGTTCATTCTGGGTCTCTCTCCAGATTAGACACTACATTAACTCTCTTATTACTGGTAGCTCTTGATGGACCCCAACTAGGTTTGACAGAAATTCCGCTGAGACACCTTATTACTTTAATGTATCAGTTGGGCCTTGAGTGTTTCAATCCCTCTATGCCTTCCTATGTTTCCGCTTGGCATGGTGAATTGGAAAGGGAACTCACAGAGGAATAGTGGTCCCAAATATTCGGTTTCACTTTTGCTAGTTCCTCTTCACTCCAAGTTTTGGAGACTCAATACAAGATTTTAACTAGGTGGTATAGGTGCCCTGTACACATTCACTGGATGTTCCCAAATGTATCTGCCCTGAGCTGGCGTTGTGGTCAGGCGTTAGGTTCCCCTCTCTATATCTGGTGGCAATGCCCAGTACTAGCTGATTTCTGGGGGAATGTTCGACAGATAACTGAGTTGATCACTGGTCTTCCCTTGCCTAGTACGCCTGAGTTTTGGTTGCTCAATTTAACGGACTTATCTATCTCCATATACAAAAAGTCCTTGCTACATCATCTGGTGAATGCTGCGAGGGCTACCATACCGTGTTTTTGGAGATCTCCGACTTGTCCTCCTATCTCTCGGTGGTTCCAGAGGATAGACTATTATATTGTATGTCTATGGAAGATGTCTCCTCTTTAAAATCGTCTTCCTCTGACTTTACAGCAACTTGGTATGGTTGGTTGAATTTTAAAGAGACTTCTGAATATAGCTCACATATTACCTCTCCGCCCCCTGTGAGATAGTGACTGATATGGATGACTTTTTCTTTTTTTTTTCTTTTCCTACAGCTTTTCTTTCCCTACTCTTGTCTTTTCTTACCATATTTTTATCATTTATCTACTATATTTCTTTTATTTTTTATATATATATATTGTTCTATTAGTTATGTTTGTTTGTTTTTATTTCATTCAGCAATACTGTGAAGGTACGGCGAGAAATTTGTCTTTCTGGGACTCCTTTTTATGTTTTTATGTGAGCATGTTTACTCACTGACGTCTGTTGTTATCTATACTCATTTTGTGTCTATGTAGGCCGTTGTTGGCCGTATATGTGTTTATGCTGATTTTGCCTCAATAAAAACAGATTCTATATACAAAAAAAAAAGTGTAATATTGTTTTTACAGTGGGACTACAGGTTCCAGCGTGCCTGGCCTTTGGCACTTGTAGAACACAAGAGCCAGCAGGCGACTGGCACCGGTGCCCCCACTGTAAAAAAAAAAATATATATATTATTTATTACACATAAATTGTATACCAAATATTTTTTTAGTGTATAGTATGTGTTGTCCGACGTCGTTGCTGCAGTCGTATTAGATAGCCCTTCTAGTCGTGCCTAGTCCCAGGCGCGTTTACATATGCTGAACTTCTTTTCCTGCGTCTTTTTTGCCGCAAATGCGTCTTATGTGCGATGCGAATAAAATGCACAAGCTAATTATAATTATATGCGGCATGTGTATGTTCTGTGTGCAGCTGAATCTGTATACGCAATGCAACGTTACAGCGTCAGCGGCCGCTTTCCACACCGCGTTCCGTCGTGATGATTTTACAGACTTGGCGGCACACAGAATATACCCCGGCCGCATGTTGTTTTACTCAGCAAAGTCTGATTGTGCGTCTTATTCGCATCGCATGGCGAATAAGGCGGATATGCTGCAATAAAGACGCACGGATGCCGGTGGCTCTCACGCGCCTCTGTAACGTCACTCACATCGCAGGGAGGACAGACAAGGAAGGACATATCTGTGTGGGTGTGGTTCAATAGATCGACGCTAAAATGGTTGACCCCAAATGGTCAACAGTCAATAGGTCGACACACAAAATGTCGATGTGGATGTAGGTCAATCGGTACAAAAGGTCGACATGGGAATGGTTGACACACAAAGATATAGGTTTTTTTTTTTTTCTCACCCTAAGCTTCACCCTAAACCTAACACTCCTCTTGGTGCCTAAACCTCCGGTAAGTGCTTAATCCTTAACCTATAAAAAAAATAAAGAGAACCCATGTCAACCTTTTGTGTCGACCTTTGTACATGTTGAACTTGTGTCCCCGTCGACCTATTGACTGCCGACAATTTGGTGTCAACCTTTTTTAGTGTCGATCTTTTTAGTGTCGACCTTTCAACCGGAACCCCCTTGTTTGTAATATTATGTACTTAAATTGCAACATTAACCGCGGAATCTTACAGAATTGCAACCCTGGTAAGTTTAGGCCAAGCTAAGAATTGGAATGCACATTAGCTTATAGGGTAAAGTCAACACTCCGATGTCTCCAGTATAATGCAGGTCTTCTCTGGAATCGCGCTGTTCCCCATCCGCCCACCTAGACGTATATAACCTTTCTCTCAGCGGGATTTGTTACTACAAACAAAAACACCTCCGGATAACCTGGCGTCACTGGACTTCCGCTTTTGCCTAGAATTATTTTTACTGCATGATTCATCTACATTGGTTTGTGCCTGAAACAATGTGTTTAGATTGCTAGAACCAAAATTGCTAAGGTTTGTAAACAAATGCAAATAATAATGGGTCAATATGTCTGCAGAGAAATAACCACTTTACCGTTTTAGGGCTAGTACACGGGGCATTGAAAAACCGATGCTTGTTATAGTATGGACAAATCCAATGTACTTATTAACAAGTCTCAAAGGCCTATCGTGCATGTGCAGGCCCACTGGCTACATTACTGTGGACGAGGCAGAATATAAATCAGCACATAAATATAAATGTATTTCTGTGGTGGGGTACAAAATACCAATATTCAGAATGTCGATATGGACGGTAGGTCGACACGTCAAATGTCATGTCAAACATTGGTAATGTCGATGATCGGTGGCTTTGACAACCTGCTCCTTAGTTAATTTACCCCCCCTAGGGTCACTTTCTCCATACTCATTCTCCTGTGCTTCTCTGCTGGTTTTGACACCCCCGATCGCCTTCTTTTCTTGACACAGCATCCGATTCAGAGATGAACGCTGTTTTCGATGGTCACGCAGATTTCCAATCACTTTGATCTGCATACGTGCAGATCCGGTCCTGCGGCATCGGTTGCAGTGCCCCATAAGTTGGCGCTTAGGGTCGGCGGCGGGAAGCGTTCCAAGGGGGCGCGTCGTCCCTGTTTTCTGGGCCCCAGCGGGGTGGTTTTGCCGGACATCCTGAGTAACCTGAGGGTCACTCAGATGTCTGATGGCTGCTTGGCGTTCACGCAGTGAATCCGATGCTGCATCTTCGAACGCAACGAGGGGATCACAGAAGATGGCAGTGGGAGTCTTTTTTAGACGAGACGCCTCCTGTGGATTTTGCATGTTTTAGCCGCGATGTACAAAGACGATGCGGCAGTGCCATTTAGTGTCCAACATTGAATCCGACCGATAGTTCTTTCTTGGTTCACTTGATACCTGTCCAACTTGCTTCCTCACCATCTATCTCCGGCCGATCCTTCTCTCCACTTCTGTTATGTGATGGAACCCCACAAGAATCCATTTCCTGCCCCCTGCTTTTCTCACTGTACACATCTTCTCTTGGTGAATTCATTTGATCCTTTGGCTTCCACTAATACCACACAGTCAACACCCAAATCCACCTCTCCTCCCCTGACCTCTCCCCATCTCTGCCCAGCTGCCTCACTTCTCTCTTCACCCGGATGTTCCAATGGGGAAGCAGTTGGGAAGCCGACAGATGAAATCCTGACCGCCGGCTTCCCGACTGTCTAATCCCGGCAAGGTACTAATGACAGGCGTCGCCTGTCAACCTACGCTGGAAGCCCGACACCCGCTCATACCGATCAAAGGTAAGCCGGGTGCTGGGCGCGGACAGCCGTGGGGAGGAGGGTTAGGTTAGGGGCTCCCGAGGGGGGGACTTAGGGTTAGGCACCCCCCCAGGAGAGTTAGGGTTAGGCTGCGGGGAAGGGGGGGTTAGGTTTAGGCACGTAGAGGGGGGTTAGGTTTAGGCACTTGGAAGGGAGTGCCTAATTCCCCACCCTAACCCCTAAAGGAGGGTTAGGGTGGGGAATTAGGTTAGTGATACTTACCATAAAGAACGATTGGGATTTTTACCTCTGCCGGGCTGCCGCCATGGGGATTAGAACGGTAAATCATACTGATTCCGTTCCAGTGCTACCTAAACCTCAACATATTTCCCTCACTGTCAGTGAATCCACAATTTCCTCAGTCTCCCAAACCCGCGTCATCGGTGCCACCCTTTACCCCATTCTCTCCTTTACTCTCACATACAGGCTCTGGCGCAGTCTTCCATAATAAAATTGGGTGGGTGACCGGCCGTTAATGTTGCACAGTCGGATGTTGCTGGTGAAGATGTTAAGCAATATGGTCCAAATAAAACTATGAAAATGCCTCATGATGGCGTTGGTTTATCTGAGGGGGCCAAGGTGGAAAAGACAATATTTCCCATTAACAAAAATGGGGACTGCTGTATTTCTGACATCTCCTGTGTTCTGCTTTTGTAAAGAAATACAAATTGTTACTAATATTATGTGCAAACTTAGGGCCTGATTCAGAGGCGCTCGCTCTGAATCAGGGCGGGCGCAGGTTTTTTTTAGTTGCGGCCTCTTGGCCGCTCGCATAGCTGTGGGTTACCACCCACAGCTGTTGCGAGCGGCCAGGATGATGGTCGCGATAGTCAAGACCATCGCGACCATCGAGCTTGCGACGAGACCCTTGTGGTAGAGTCTCGTGGCCGCAAGCCCCAGAGAGCTTCTGGCTCAAACAGAGCCGGAAGCTCTCTCACTGACATCACTGGTGATGTCAGTGGGGCCGCCCACAAACGGCAGGCGTTCGCATGGGAACGCCTCCGTTTGTGAAGCCATCCCCCCTGCCACGCCTACAAACTGGGGCGAGCTGTCGATCAACATCGACAGCCGCCCTTTTGTAGTGAGTCCCGGAGCGAGCGTTTTTTGCGCTCGCTCCGGGGCTCGCGCACGCGCAGTGCACACACCACGCATGCTCACTGGGCCACCATTGACCCGCTTGCGAGCGCAATGCGCTTGCGAGCGGGTCTGAATCAGGCCCTTAATCCATAGGCTCCTTAAGCACTACAGAGGGACATTTTTTATGTCCTTGAAAGTGGCTGTAATGTACGTGTACGATTGTCACACAGTACCTGATTACAGCTGCCCACTGTTACCAACATGTGCACTCACCTTCTAGATTTACACTATATTGTTCCTGTTATTTTATCCTTCATCCTGACCTAGTTTTCATTTGCATGTCAGCCTCCGGGTGATACACACATATTGGTGTATGATTGCTGGGCAGAGCCACTAGCATACTCTTGCATTCATGTTTTATTCTGGAGACTGCTTCGGAGAATGTGCCTCCTACGTACATCTGTGATCCCGTTAAGCGCCAATCATTAAATGTGTACATCCAGAATTATGGCATATATGTAAATGAGCCCGTTACCTGCTGTCTTTCTGTTGGAAATATGAGGAAATTGACTTTTCATACTGAGCTTTTTTTTTTTCTTTATCTAGATACATTTACAATCCAAAAACCTTTATCATTTTACATTATTTGATGGGTCACTTTAAGAGCTATAATAGCTGCAACATTTACTCCACGTATAGTATCGCAAAAAAACAGAGCACTGTACAGAAGTTGGGGCAGACCCTTTATAATTGGTGGACGGCTAATAAGTGTGTATGCAAATTTATACGAGTAAGACCTTTTTTGCTTTTATTTTTTATTTGCGCAGATTTTAGATACATTTTTTTACGTTTTTTTGTTTGCTGCCTGGTTGGTGAGCGCAGTAGGAGCATATTATTTGTGCACTTGTAGTGGATTGCTTACGACCATTTGCTGGTAATAAATTATTGAGCCATTTGACTATTTTGCAAAATGTAATTTATTTTAATAGTTTTTTATCCTTTGCTTATATAGCACTGAGCCTGTATAGTAGTCGTAACGTGCAGCTAGTGATCGGACATCTCCCTATTTACCATTCCTTGCAGGATGTGATTATCATCATACAGCCTCACAGCACGTTAAACAGCCCTTCTTCCGCGCCATGCCGTCACGTGACTGGGTAGCAATGAGCATCTTTTTTGTGCTACTTTTTCCCTTCGGTGTGCGACTGCGGGTGCATCTGCATGCCAAATGCTACGTTAGTGTCACAGCCGCTGACACTGTATAACGTAGCATTTCGCCTTGAGATACAACCGCAGCCACACACAGGACCTCATTCAGAGTCGGTGGCAAGCGCCGATGCGCTCGTAACCGACTCGATGGTTAGTCCTGCGCACGCGCAGCGGCCGCACTGCGCGTGCGCAAGCCCCGGAGCGAAAGAGAAACTCTCTCGCTCCAGAGCTCGTTACCAAAGGGGCGGCTGTCGAGGTTGATCGACAGCTCGCCCCGTTTGGTAGGCGGGCCGGGGGGTGGTTTTCAAAATGGAGGTGTTCCTTAACAAACGCCTACCGTTTTGTGGGCGGCCGCACTGACATCATCAGTGATATCAGTGGGGAGTTTCCTGCTCAAACAGAGCAGGAAGCTCCCTGGGGCTTACGAGTGCCGAGACCCAACCTTAGGGTCTCGTCATAAGCCCCGATGGTCGCGATGGTGATCACCATCGCGACCATCAACCTGGTCGGTCGTTAAGCTGTGGGTGTTAACCCACAGCTTAGTGATCGACAAGGAGGTGGTCGTTCAGGATGCAAGCGGCCGCCCTGATTTAGTGCGACCGCTTGCATCCAACGACCGCCTCTGAATGAGGTCCACAGACTATAGGCATGCCGCATATCATTTTATCAGCAGAAGCTGCGGGTGTGTGCTATTCTCATCGCTGTGCGAATAAGATGCATTTGAAGGGAAAAAGTTGCACGAAAAGACACTCGGCGCTACCGAGTTGCACGGCGCTCGTGTGTTATATGTAACGTGACTTGTAGCGCATGAGGATAGAAGTATGTGGACACATCTGTACCTGTACCTTCAGTTTTCCTGATGTACTACCACCATCCAAGGATGGCGATAGCAGATATAGTAAAAAGAAAATAAAAATGCTTGTTATTGCAATAAAGCATTTGTTCTTATAAATGTATTAAAATATATATTTTGCTATTGTCTGCCAATTTTTCTTTTTTTAATTACATTTTTTTTGTTTTTTTGATGAATCTGCATGTGGAAGCCTGAAACTAGGCTTCCCAGGCGCATTGCTCCTGTGTTACCCACCATTGCCATAGTGCCGTAGTAACCCACGCTGACTGGAGATGTGGTAAGTCTATGGTTACTGCTGTCGGCCGGTATAGCCGGGGAGCTGAGTGTTGTTTTGCTGTCCCAGTGATTGATAAATAGCTCCCAAAAATATTATTTATAGCCGCAATGGACACTGATAGATAATAGGACCTTACAGGGCTATCCCATAAATAGATCTCAAACTGAGAATAGGTTGGTGATAAGTTAGATATAAGAGAGAGATAAATGTTAATATGCAAAAACTCACGTACTTTATTATAACTGAAGTTATTTTACACCTGGCGGATATGTCAGGAATCTTCATTGATTCATTTGAACACTTTACTTCAGTGTAAAGATGATTTTGATTACATTTGTGCACCCCCCATATTATAGCAGTCAACACTCCCTGACAGCCTATTGCTTGTTTTTTTTATAAATAATTTCCTGTTTCCCACCTTATTACATTCTGTCGTAATTACTGTGGGGGAGATAATTGTCGCCTGATCCTTTTTATGGTAAATGTAGGTCACGGTACATTTGTTGCAGTTAATTGTACTTGCACAGACTATGTTTAGTACAGCCATTTGGCTTTGAGCGACTTCAGAGAGACGGTCAGCGCTCGGAGACCATAATCTCAGGACTGTGTGGTAGAGAGAGGCTGGCTGGCACTTGTCTGTAAGGAGATATATAGAGGCATTTAGTGGGTAGATGTCCGATTCTCCTCAGGAATAGTCTTAATGATGTTAGATATAAATTGCCATTTAGTGATGACACACCTTTCTCACAGTATAAATGTAATGCTTAGCTTTTTACGTAAAAAGCACTTAAATATCTTTAGGTTTGACAGCTGTATAGCAGTCAGACAGGACTAGGTGACACAGGTCAGCTCTGGCTAAGGTACAGCAGACAGAAAGGACTAGGTAACACAGGTCAGCTCTGGCTAAGATACAGCAGACAAAGGACTGGGTGACACAGGTCAGCTCTGGCTAGGGTACAGCAGACAGAAAGGACTAGGTGACACAAGTCAGCTCTGGCTAAGGGACAGCAGAAAGGACTAGGTGACACAGGTCAGCTCTGGCTAAGGGACAGCAGAAAGGACTATGTGACACAGGTCAGCTCTGGCTTAGGTACAGCAGAAAGGACTAGGTGACACAGGTCAGCACTGGCTAAGATACAGCAGACAGAAAGGACTATGTGACACAGGTCAGCACTGGCTAAGATACAGCAGACAAAGGACTGGGTGACACAGGTCAGCTCTGGCTAAGGTACAGCAGACAGAAAGGACTAGGTGACACAGGTCAGCTCTGGCTAGGGTACAGCAGTCAGAAAGGACTAGGTGACACAGGTCAGCTCTGGCTAAGGTACAGCAGTCAGACAGGACTAGGTGACACAGGTAAGCTCTGGCTTAGTTACAGCAGAAAGGACTAGGTGACATAGGTTAGCTCTCGCTTAGTTACAGCAGTCAGACAGGACTAGGTGACACAGGTCAGCTCTGGCTAAGGTACAGCAGACAGAGAGGACTATGTGACACAGGTCTGCTCTGGCTAGGGTACAGCAGTAAGAAAGGAAAATGTGACACAGGTCAGCTCTGGCTAAGGTACAGCATTCAGAAAGGACTAGGTGACACAGGTCAGCTCTGGCTAAGGTACAGCAGTCAGAAAGGACTAGGTGACACAAGTTAGCTCTGGCTAGGGTACAGCAGTCAGAAAGGACTAGGTGACACAGGTCAGCTCTGGCTAAGGGACAGCAGAAAGGACTAGGTGACACAGGTCAGCTCTGGCTTAGTTACAGCAATCAGAAAGGACTATGTGACACAGGTCAGCTCTGGCTTAGTTACAGCAGACAGAAAGGACTAGGTGACACAGGTCAGCTCTGGCTAAGGTACAGCAGAAAGGACTAGGTGACACAGGTCAGCTCTGGCTAGGGTATAGCAGTCAGAAAGAACAAGGTGACAGGTCAGCTCTGGCTAAGGTACAGCAGAAAGGACTAGGTGACACAGGTCAGCTCTGGCTAGGGTACAGCAGTCAGAAAGGACTAGGTGACACAGGTCAGCTCTGGCTAAGGTACAGCAGAAAGGACTAGGTGACACAGGTCAGCTCTGGCTAAGGGACAGCAGTCAGAAAGGACTATGTGACACAGGTCAGCTCTGGCTAAGGTACAGCAGAAAGGACTATGTGACACAGGTCAGCTCTGGCTTAGTTACAGCAATCAGAAAGGACTATGTGACACATGTCAGCTCTGGCTAAGGGACAGCAGTCAGAAAGGACTAGGTGACACAGGTCAGCTCTGGCTAAGGGACAGCAGAAAGGACTAGGCGACACAGGTCAGCTCTGGCTTAGTTACAGCAATCAGAAAGGACAGGTCAGCTCTGGCTTAGTTACAGCAGACAGAAAGGACTAGGTGACACAGGTCAGCTCTGGCTAAGGTACAGCAGAAAGGACTAGGTGACACAGGTCAGCTCTGGCTAGGGTACAGCAGTCAGAAAGGACAAGGTGACACAGGTCAGCTCTGGCTAAGGTACAGCAGAAAGAACTAGGTGACACAGGTCAGCTCTGGCTAGGGTACAGCAGTCAGAAAGGACTAGGTGACACAGGTCAGCTCTGGCTAAAGTACAGCAGAAAGGACTAGGTGACACAGGTCAGCTCTGGCTAGGGTACAGCAGTCAGAAAGGACTAGGTGACACAGGTCAGCTCTGGCTAAGGGACAGCAGAAAGGACTAGGTGACACAGGTTAGCTCTGGTTAAGGTACAGCAGAAAGGACTAGGTGACACAGGTCAGCTCTGGCTAAGGGACAGCAGTCAGAAAGGACTAGGTGAAACAGGTCAGCTCTGGCTAAGGTACAGCAGAAAGGACTAGGTGACACAGGTCAGCTCTGGCTAGGGTACAGCAGTCAGAAAGGACTAGGTGACACAGGTCAGCTCTGGCTAAGGTACAGCAGAAAGGACTAGGTGACACATGTCAGCTCTGGCTTAGTTACAGCAATCAGAAAGGACTATGTGACACAGGTCAGCTCTGGCTAAGGGACAGCAGTCAGAAAGGACTAGGTGACACAGGTCAGCTCTGGCTAGGGTACAGCAGTCAGAAAGGACTAGGTGACACAGGTCAGCTCTGGCTAAGGGACAGCAGAAAGGACTATGTGACACAGGTCAGCTCTGGCTTAGTTACAGCAGGCAGAAAGGACTAGGTGACACAGGTCAGCTCTGGCTAAGGTACAGCAGAAAGGACTAGGTGACACAGGTCAGCTCTGGCTAGGGTACAGCAGTCAGAAAGGACAAGGTGACACAGGTCAGCTCTGGCTAGGGTACAGCAGTCAGAAAGGAATAGGTGACACAGGTCAGCTCTGGCTAAAGTACAGCAGAAAGGACTAGGTGACACAGGTCAGCTCTGGCTAAGGTGCAGCAGTCAGAAAGGACTAAGTGACACAGGTCAGCTCTGGCTAAGGTACAGCAGAAAGGACTAGGTGACACAGGTCAGCTCTGGCTTAGTTACAGCAATCAGAAAGGACTATGTGACACAGGTCAGCTCTGGCTAAGAGACAGCAGTCAGAAAGGACTAGGTGACACAGGTCAGCTCTGGCTAAGGTACAGCAGAAAGGACTATGTGACACAGGTCAGCACTGGCTAGGGTACAGCAGTCAGAAAGGACTAGGTGACACAGGTCAGCTCTGGCTAAGGGACAGCAGAAAGGACTAGGTGACACAGGTTAGCTCTGGCTAAGGTACAGCAAAAAGGACTAGGTGACACAGGTCAGCTCTGGCTAAGGCACAGCAGTCAGAAAGGACTAGGTGACACAGGTCAGCTCTGGCTAAGGTACAGCAGAAAGGACTAGGTGACACAGGTCAGCTCTGGCTACAGTACAGCAGTCAAAGGACTATGTGACACAGGTCAGCTCTGGCTAAGGGACAGCAGAAAGGACTAGGTGACACAGGTCAGCTCTGGCTAGGGTACAGCAGAAAGGACTAGGTGACACAGGTCAGCTCTGGCTAAGGGACAGCAGAAAGGACTAGGTGACACAGGTCAGCTCTGGCTTAGTTACAGCAATCAGAAAGGACTATGACACAGGTCAGCTCTGGCTTAGTTACAGCAGTCAGAAAGGACTAGGTGACACAGGTCAGCTCTGGCTAAGGGACAGCAGAAAGGACTAGGTGACACAGGTCAGCTCTGGCTTAGTTACAGCAGTCAGATAGGACTAGGTGACACAGGTCAGCTCTGGCTTAGTTACAGCAATCAGAAAGGACTATGACACAGGTCAGCTCTGGCTTAGTTACAGCAGTCAGAAAGGACTAGGTGACACAGGTCAGCTCTGGCTTAGTTACAGCAATCAGAAAGGACTATGACACAGGTCAGCTCTGGCTTAGTTACAGCAGTCAGAAAGGACTAGGTGACACAGGTCAGCTCTGGCTAAGGGACAGCAGAAAGGACTAGGTGACACAGGTCAGCTCTGGCTTAGTTACAGCAGTCAGATAGGACTACTTGACACAGGTCAGCTCAGGCTCAGTTGCAGCATTAAGAGGGGACTGTATTGGATGGATGCCCCCCCGCCCCCCACTCCAACCTGTGCGACCCCCTGCAGCTCCCCCTCGCCCCTCGGTACAGCGCAGCACATACAGTACAGCAGCAGCGAGCCGCTCACATGACTCACACGGTGTAAGATCGCTGGATGATGTCTCAGCTGCTCCGCTCCCAGCTGACAGGCAGGGTATGGGGTGGGCTCCTCAGCAGAGTGTTGGGTGCTACATGCCCAGCGATGCACGGCGCTCTGCCACACTTCCCGGGAACTTGCTCCTCCGTGCAGGCTGCGGGCAGCTGAGGACTGGCGGGGACGGGGCAAGGGCATCACATTACCAGGAGGATGAAGTCTTTGTTCAGTGCATTCACAAAGAAGGAAGGTAAGCCGTGCATGCCCCAGGGGGGTCGTCTTGCTGGACCAAATGTATCATATTAAACTTTAAATGGTCCCTGGGCCCTTCTACTTTGTGTAGTTGGTGGATCATTAATAATGTATCTCCGTGTTGTGGATGTAACTGAGGAAGTGCCAGGAAATCAGTGCACGGCTGTGTGTGCGCTTTGTGAATGGGAAACAGATCCATGTGTGATTGGGGAGGGGGTCAGCATCCCAGTATGATGGTGTAATGCAGGCTGGGACATCTTGTCACTGTCCAGCTGCTTTAGAACTACAAGGTCCAGCATGCCCAGGTAAGCCAGGCAGCAGGTCATGCTGGGACCAGTAGTTCCACTGCAGCTGGAGAGCCAAAGATTGCCAAACTGCTTTGCCATTCTTAAATCTGATGATTTGTTAATGCCTTATGCTATGCACAATAAATCATGAAAGGGGAGTGGGGTTCTTGTACAATGGAGTTGCAGACCTATCCCCAGTATGCGAAGAGGGAGATAGATGAGAGATGTCCCTCCTGAGAGGCTCTGAGTGACACTTGGCGATTGATTCTCATGTCTTCGGCTGCTCCCAGCAGGAATTAAAGCATTGAAATTACATTGGAACATAATTTGTCTCATTTGGTTTGGAGTTTTTCTGGGCATGACTGTGGTAGAGCAAATCTCAAATTAAACACTTAAGAGGCGAAGTGGCCTTGATTAATTATTAGTCATCAATCTCCCGGGGTTTCTAATTATTACACATATCACATACCATCTTTTGCATTCCTGCGCCTGCCTGCCATGACAAGTGCCACTTGACAATGATGTGTTCCCTTCCAGTATGCCACTATTCCTGTGTCCTGGCTCTCTGTACCCACCACTCCTTCAGGGGTGAATTCGCTGCCTTGTGCTAGAAGTGCCACCCTTGTTTCCTCATTGATTCTGGCTGACATCAATGGCAGCATTCAAGGTCAATACTTTATGAATGTGTCAAGGTGATGGTAGGGCCAGTGATTCCTTTGTCCTATTTTATAACTTATAATAAATGTAATCATTTGTATGTTGTGATATTGCTTAGAAAAGTGCAGTGTCAGTGTAGCAGGTACTTATTGCAGGAATCCCTGCACTTTTCTATACATTAAACATGCATAATGTACCATTTCCAGACAGGTTCAGGGCAGAGCAAGGAAGACAGTTACCCTGGGGCCCCCAACTGTTATAAGATCCCAAACCATGATATATGCCTGACACCAATATTAATGCAGAACTGAGTTTCATAATTTTGGTGATGAAACATATTTTTTTAACTGGCGTCATTATTAGGACCTGTTCACAGGAATATATTTAGAAGAGTGAACTGTACAAACATGTATACCCTGGCATACAGTTCTGTGTACATAGAATACCATTCAGAAGTTGCTTGGTACATCTTGGCTTTTTTTATGCGAAAATCTGGCACGCATCGTTAGTCATTGACTTGGATCAACATACTTTCCTGCTGAGCAGCAATGTGTTTAGCAAAGCAGTTTTTGCCACCTTTTATCCATTTACTTCTTGCACTTAAAAATAAGATAAAAATAAGAAAGCAAAGCATCTCCGTTACCATAGAATCTTATCATACATCTTACTAAACGCTGAAATGGGATCATCAGCAAGTAACACATAGAGAATGTAGACTGACGTATATTTTATATAGTACCCTTTTCATAACCTGACATATGGTTTTATGGGGTCTATTTACTAAGCAGTGTTAGGAGACAGAGTGAAAAGTGATAAGAAAGTGATAAGGTGCCAGCCAATCAGCTCCCAACTGTCATCTCACAGGCTGTGTTTGAAAATGACAGTTGGGAGCTGATTGGCTGGCACCTTATCACTTTCTTATCACTTTTCACTCTGTCTCCTAACACTGCTTAGTAATTAGACCCCTATATTTCTTACAGTTTATTGATTATGCAGCTTTGCACTGTATGACATGGAATCAATTGTACAAATATACTGTTGGTATCAATTGGTAAATGTGCAGTTTATATGATTATTAGGTAGTGCACATTTCTGGCTATGTCGGTATGAATGGGAAATCCTCTGATATGGAATGAATGGGAAATCCTCTGATATGGTATGAATGGGAAATCCTCTGATATGGTATGAATGGGAAATCCTCTGATATGGGAAATCCTCTGATATGGTATGAATGGGAAATCCTCTGATATGGTATGAATGGGAAATCCTCTGATATGGTATGAATGGGAAATCCTCTGATATAGTGCCATGTCTTTTTGGCTACTGTTTGGATGACTGATGCATGGGATCTTTGACTAACTAGCAGGCTGATTTTAGAATAATGTCTCTGTGATGCTGACCCTAATCATCCCTGTTAAATGCCCACGGCCTTCGGCATTTCTTACCATTCGCTAGAAAAGATACTTCCAGGCCATGCCGTGTCTCTCTATGTGCTTTGTGGATTGTCATGGTGTGTATTTGGGGCTGTAGCAGGTGGCTAGTGCGGGTGTTGGATATCTCAGCCCTTCCATCTGGAGTAGCACAGGCGTCTGTCGTACCATCTTGCACAGTGGCTACTTTGTACATCGTGCAACCTTTGGACGTGTGCGTAAATCATGTTTGTTTCCTGAAATTGCTCTTGGCAGTCTCCTTAACTGTTTTGCAGAGCTCCTCACAGTGGCTGCTTTGTAGAAGCCCATGATGATCCTGTTTGTCTGTGACACTAATATAACTAATGTTAACAGTGTGTTTTTTTTTTTATGAGTAGTATTAAGGCAATTAAAATATACATGCTGCAGTAACACCTGCAATCACTAGGTGGCACTGCAGACCACTATTCATTAAAACTTCTACTGTGCAGTGTAGTTTGTAGTCTATACTAGATCAGAATGCATATGAGTAATTCTATGTGTATATTATGTACATGTTTAAATTGAACAAAAAGTACATGTGAAACACTGTCCATAAAAATTTTTAATTTTTTTTGCTATTTTTAATAGTTCCCTTCTACTATACTCATACATTTGGAATTTACTCCTCAATAATTTGGTTTTTAATCCTGGACTAGAGAATAAAAAAATAAAAAGCACTACTTTTACATAAGCCCAAAACATCATCACAGCATAGGACGATAACCTCATGTTATTAGCACAAAAACGTAATTTTCACTATCAATTTACCGTAATGGGCTCTTATGGATGCAGTCAGGATGCCGACGGTCGAAATGCCGACCGCCCTGATGGGGGGTGTGGACAGCTCTTTCCAGTGCTGACCTCCTGGTGGTCCTAGAACCTTGAACTCGAGTTTGAGTGCTGTCTCCAAACTATACGGGTTGCTCATTGGATAATATCTTGTTTTTCGTCCAGTTATGGATAATGATTGGAACTGCTAAGGGTGACTGTGGGACTCACGTGTGTGGTCCTTATTCATTGTGGACAGAGAGAGCTCTGTTTTTTTTTATATCGTGACTGCAGTCCCTGGTGGCTCACCATTTGATAGATGTCTGCATGTCTCTCAGGTCCAGTATTGTGGATTGTCCTATGTACTGATCGGAAGGAAAGCTCACAACGCTTCGGTGTATTTCTAATAAGTGCGGCACATCCAGAGCTGTCAGTGGCACGCTGAGCAGAGCGGACGGTGTAATTATCTATATCACTTGGTGCCGCTGATAATTGGTCTCTGGTTTACTGTCTCTGCTCCACCTCATCTCCAACATGTCGTTCAGTGATATAACTAACAGTAATTTGCCGGAGTACATCCATAATATGACTTTGACTTTACTACACTGTGCATCTTTCTCATGTCTTCCTGGGACTCTACGCTGCATTCGCATCATTTGTGGGGCGTCTCTGTTTAGTTGATCAGTCTTGCCGTAGGCGGGAATCGATCAAATGAAAGAAGACACCATATGTGTCCCCTCCCCCCTCCCTGCCCCGATCTGCTGGCATAAGGGGTTGCAAGTGTATGCTATGCCCACTTCTAAATATGAGGGCGTTTCTGTGCACGTGTGTGGGACCCTCCCAGTTTGATCAGCCAGCTAACATGAATTGCTCCCATTCACAACAAGCCACGATGACCTTTCAACCTGACGGTAAACCAGCAGCCTGTAGCCATAAATAGTAGAGAGCCCCCAAAAAATGTGGTATCCCTTGGATATAGCTGCAAACCCTCAGCTGGAAAACCGCATTGTGTATGTTACACGGCTAACAAAAGATATTTGCATATGGCACTAGAAGGAACCTCACAACATCGGTGCTAATTGACAGATGTCAGACTGAGTCACATAGAGTTTTCCCTTGATGCATTACATTATACGTGTGTGTGATCCCAAGAGGCTAGTGATTAATAATCTTTATCCTTCTCTGCAACCAAACTACTTCTTCCTCCCCTCTCCGCCAGGCCCTACACTAGCTCCTATTCTCCTACAGGGTCTCATCTCCCTACACACTCCCGAATAGCCCACTTCGCCCTGTCAACGACCATTGCCTTTCTTATAAGTTGATTACCTCTTCAGACTCCTGTATCCAAGATTTCACATGTTCTACCCTCCCTGACCACCACTGGAGCTCTTTCCCTCTCTCCATCAGACTCTCCACCTCTCTCCATCAGACCCTCCACCTTTCTCCATCAGACTCTCCACCTCTCTCCAAAGCTGCAAACTGGCTCTCAAAGTCCATTTCTTTACTAACGTCTACCAGCTCTCACCAAAATTTCTCCTCAGGCTCACCCATGTTTGTCCGCCCCTCCCATATAGATTGTAAGGCCTCACGAGCAAGACCCTCTTCCCTCATGTGCTCTTCCCTTAAACATACCCTCATACCATCACCTCCTCCTCCTTGCCAATGGCGGCACTGGACATTTGCGGTTGGGGGTATGATTTCTGTATATACAGTAATGTTGTATTCTCCTATGCTCTGTATTATTGTTTTGTACTGTACACTTTAGACTTTATATCTTATGTTTGTACTGTATATGTTTATGCAGTTTGTAAAGCGCAGTGAACCCCTTGTGGTTCCCTAATAGTAATGGGTAATAATAATAGTCCTTCTTGGCCTAATTGTGATCTATATTTAAATGCTAGGTGGCAAATGTTTTGTGTCTGGGATTAGAGGATGGTGTATTATGTATGTACTTGTCATATTAAGTGTTCCCCTATCCAGCACACAGGGGAGGCGGCTATATTTGTGAGCCAATGTTGATGAGAATGCAACTTGTCAGCTTACTAGGAACTGATGACATCACTGAGGCCTGATCCACAAAGTGATGTCACTGACTATAGCATGGTGTGTAAATGTTTATTTCTTTATTTTACAACCTAATAAAATACATTTATATTTTTTTTCCTCCAGTGCCATTCAGGGAAGCGCCCAGCTACTCTAATCGGAGAAGGGGGCTACAAAGCACCTTGGCGGCACCCAGGATCCTCCTTCGTTCCAACAGCGACAACAACCTCAACGTAAACAATATCCCCGAGTGGTCCCCCGCCTCCACCTCTTTACACCGCAGCCTCTCACCACAGCTATTGCAACAGATGCAGAATAATCCTAATGGCACTGTAAAAACTATTGGGAGCTATTCCCAAGTACCACGGAGCCGCTCGCCATCACTGAACCGCTTAGGAGAGGATGCAAAAAGACAGCAGCACAGACACATCAGGTATGTTTCCACCAGACATGTTGCAGTGTCAGATGGTGATTTATCTGCACAATGGATTGGAAAACTGAAATTGTATAACTATGTGGTAGGGCAAAGGTATATCAGGGTTTATCAATGTTCTGTCGGCAGAGAATTAGTGCAGTCAGCCAGCGCTGAGATCTAATAATAACAGGGTGAGATGGCTTCACAGTAGCACATTGTTAGACTGAGGTCATTCCAATGTGGAGGGACCTGACTAGTGTTGTGCTAGAGCAGGGACCTGACTGTGTGCTAAAGTTGGGTCCTGGCAATGTGCTAGAGCAGGTACCTGACTGTGTGCTAAAGCTGGTTCCTGGCAGCGTGCTAGAGCAGGTACCTGACTGTGTGCTAAAGTTGGGTCCTGGCAATGTGCTAGAGCAGGTACCTGACTGTGTGCTAAAGCTGGTTCCTGGCAGTGTGCTAGCGTGGGGACCTGACTGTGTGCTAAAGCTGGGTCCTGGCAGGGTGCTAGCGTGGGGACCTGACTGTGTACTAAAGCTGGGTCCTGGCAGGGTGCTAGAGCAGGGACCTGACTGTGTGCTAAAGCTGGTTCCTGGCAGTGTGCTAACGCAGGGACCTGACTGTGTGCTAAAGCTGGTTCCTGGCAGTGTGCTAACGCAGGGACCTGACTGTGTGCTAAAGTTGGGTCCTGGCAATGTACTAGAGCAGGGACCTGACTGTGTGCTAAAGTTGGGTCCTGGCAATGTGCTAGAGCAGGTACCTGACTGTGTGCTAAAGCTGGTTCCTGGCAGTGTGCTAGCGTGGGGACCTGACTGTGTGCTAAAGCTGGGTCCTGGCAGGGTGCTAGCGTGGGGACCTGACTGTGTGCTAAAGCTGGGTCCTGGCAGGGTGCTAGAGCAGGGACCTGACTGTGTACTAAAGCTGGGTCCTGGCAGTGTGCTAGAGCAGGGACCTGACTGTGTGCTAAAGCTGGTTCCTGGCAGCGTGCTAGAGCAGGTACCTGACTGTGTGCTAAAGCTGGTTCCTGGCAGTGTGCTAGAGCGGAGACCTGACTCTGTGGTAAATCTGGGTCCTGGCAGTGTGCTAGAGCAGGGACCTGCCTGTGTGTTAAAGCGGGATCCAGGCGGTGTGCTAGTGCGGGGACCTGACTTTATGCTAAATCAGGATTTTGGCAGTGTGCTAGAGCAGGGACCTGACTGTGTACTAAAGCTGGTTCCTGGCAGGGTGCTAGAGCAGGGACCTGACTGTGTGCTAAAGTTGGGTCCTGGCAATGTACTAGAGCAGGGACCTGACTGTGTGCTAAAGTTGGGTCCTGGCAATGTGCTAGAGCAGGTACCTGACTGTGTGCTAAAGCTGGTTCCTGGCAGTGTGCTAGAGCTGGGACCTGACTCTGTGCTAAAGTTGGGCCCTGGCAATGTACTAGAGCAGGTACCTGACTGTGTGCTAAAGTTGGGTCCTGGCAATGTGCTAGAGCAAGTACCTGACTGTGTGCTAAAGCTGGTTCCTGGCAGTGTGCTAGCGTGGGGACCTGACTGTGTGCTAAAGCTGGGTCCTGGCAGGGTGCTAGCGTGGGGACCTGACTGTGTGCTAAAGCTGGGTCCTGGCAGGGTGCTAGAGCAGGGACCTGACTGTGTGCTAAAGCTGGGTCCTGGCAGGGTGCTAGAGCAGGGACCTGACTGTGTGCTAAAGCTGGTTCCTGGCAGTGTGCTAACGCAGGGACCTGACTGTGTGCTAAAGCTGGTTCCTGGCAGAGTGCTAACGCAGGGACCTGACTGTGTGCTAAAGCTCGGTCCTGGCAGTGTGCTAGAGCAGGTACCCTACTGTGTGCTAAAGCTGGTTCCTGGCAGTGTGCTAACGCGGGGACCTGACTGTGTGCTAAAGCTCGGTCCTGGCAGTGTGCTAGAGCAGGGACCTGACTGTGTACTAAAGCTGGGTCCTGGCAGTGTGCTAGAGCAGGGACCTGACTGTGTGCTAAAGCTGGTTCCTGGCAGCGTGCTAGAGCAGGTACCTGACTGTGTGCTAAAGCTGGTTCCTGGCAGTGTGCTAGAGCAGGGACCTGCCTGTGTGTTAAAGCGGGATCCAGGCGGTGTGCTAGTGCGGGGACCTGACTGTGTGCTAAATCAGGATTTTGGCAGTGTGCTAGAGCAGGGACCTGACTGTGTGCTAAAGTAGGATCCTGGCAGTGTGCTAGAACAGGGACCTGACTCTGTGCTAGAGCGGGGACCTGCAGTATGCTAGAGTGGGGACCTGACTCTGTGCTAGAGCAGGGACCTGACTGTATGCTAACGCGGGGACCTGACTGTGTGCTGAAGCTGGGTCCTGGCAGTGTGCTAGAGCAGGGACCTGACTGTGTGCTAAAGTAGGATCCTGGCAGTGTGCTAGAACAGGGACCTGACTCTGTGCTAGAGCGGGGACCTGACTCTGTGCTAGAGCGGGGACCTGCAGTGTGCTAGAGCGGGGACCTGCAGTGTGCTAGAGTGGGGACCTGACTCTGTGCTAGAGCGGGGACCTGTAGTGTACCAGAGCGGGGATGAGACGTGACGCAGTGCTAGAGTGGGGGACCTTACAATTTGCTTATACGGGGAGGACCTGACTGTGCTAGAATGTGGGGAATAAAAAACTAATTTCTGGAGCTGATATGGTATATGAAGAGCTCATAGAATGGGATTAAATAACAACAGCTGCAACAGCCTAATGCGACCTGTGGGTGTTCACTAAACAGAAATGCAATATATATCAATATAAGCCACTACACTCATGAAAACCCAGAGCTATTTTTATGATATATATATACAGTGCCTTGCATAAGTATTCACCCCCTTTGCATTTTTCATGTTTTGTTGCCTCAATCTGGAATTAAAATGGATTGTGTGAAGGTGTGCATCATTTCATTCACAGAACATGCCTACAACTGTGAAGTTGTTTTTGTTTTTATATTGTCAATCAAACAACATTTAGGACAACATAACAGAAAACTTCAGCGTAACTATTCACCCCCCTACAGTGAGTACTTTGTCGAGCCACCTTTTGCGGCAATTACAGCTGCAAGTCGCATTGGATAAGTCTCTATGAGCTTGCCACATCTTGCCCCTGGGATTTTTGCCCATTCCTCAAGGCAAAACTGCTCCTGCTTCATGTTGGATGGTTTCCGCTTGTGAACAGCAATCTTCAGGTCTGACCATAGATACTCAATTGGATTGAGATCTGGGCTGTGACTAGGCCATTCCAACACATTTATATGTTTCCCCTTAAACCACTCAAGTGTTGCTTTAGCAGTATTCTTCGGGTCATTGTCCTGCTGGAAGGTGAACCTCCATCCCAGTCTCAAATCACAGGCAGACTGACACAGGTATTGCTCAAGAATATCCCTGTATTTTGCACCATCCATCTTTCCCTCGACTCAAATCAGTTTCCCAGTCCCTGCTGCTGAAAAACATCCCCACAGCATGATGCTGCCACCACCATGTTTCACTGTGGGGATGGTGTTCTTGGGGTGATGGGATGTGTTGGGTTTGCGCCAGACATAGCGTTTTCCTTGGTGGCCGAAAAGTTACATTTTAGTCTCATCTGACCAGAGCACCTTCCTCCATACATTTGGGGAGTCGCCCACATGCCTTTTAGCAAACTCAAATCGTGTCTTCTTATTTTAATCACTAAGTAATGGCTTTTTTCTGGCCACTCTTCCATAAAGCCCAGCTCTATGGAGTGTACGGCTTATTGTGGTCACATGCACAGATACACCAGTCTCTGCTGTGGAATTCTGCAGCTCCTTCAGGGTTACCTTTGGTCTCTGTGCTGCCTCTCTGATTAATGCCCTCCTTGCCCGGTCTGTGAGTTTTGATTGGCGGCCCTCTCTTGGCAGGTTTGTTGTGGTACAATGTTCTTTCCATTTGATGATGATGGATTTGATGGTGCTTCGGGGGATCTTCAATGATTTGGATGTTTTTTTATAACCCAACCCAGAATTGTACTTCTCAACAACTATGTCCCTGACTTGTATGGAGAGCTCCTTGGTCTTCATGGTGTGATGTCTCTTGCTTAGTGGTATTGCAGCCTCTGGGGCCTTTCAGAAAAGGTGTGTTTATACTAGGGGTGAGCGGGTTCGGATTTCTGAAATCCGAACCCCCCCGATCCGAGTCCGATCCGAGTCAGGCTCGACTTTTCCCGCCTGACTCGGATTCTGAAATCGAGGCAAAACGTCATCTTCCCGCCTTCCGAGTCTCGCGGGTTTTGGATCCTATATAAGGTACCCGCGTCGGCGCCATTTTCTCACTCGGCTGTGGACAGTGAAGAGGGAGGGTGGGAGTTAGGGCTGGCTGGGCTGTGTAGTGTAGTGTAGTGTAGTGTAGTGCTGCTGTTGTCCACTACTTCAAAGTCCATAGAGGCTGGCTGTGTTGTGCTGTGCTGCTGTTGTTAATAGGGGCTGTGCCCACTACTTCAAAGTCCATAGGGGCTGGCTGGACTGTGTTGTGCAGTCAGTTGTCCATAGGGGCTGTGTCCACTCCAAAGTCCTGTGTAGTGTCCCAGTCCTAAAGGGGTGCTGTAGTGTTGTCCAGGGGGTGCTCTGTCCATCAGGGGTGCTCCCCCCAAGTGCTAAAAAAATAATATTTTTTTTGTGTTTGTGAATTGTGTGCGCAGTAGCCGCACGTGCATCAACAAAGTAGTGCCAAGCGTGCGCCTGTGTCATAAGTAAAGGGCCGGCTGGCTTGACCGTTAAAGGGTGCTGTAACCCCCAAAGTACACTCCAGTCCAAACCAAAAAAAAAAATATTTTCTGTGTTTGTGAATTGTGTGCGCAGTAGCCGCACGTGCATCAACAAAGTAGTGCCAAGCGTGCGCCTGTGTCATAAGTAAAGGGCCGGCTGGCTTGACCGTTAAAGGGTGCTGTAATCCCCAAAGTACACTCCAGTCCAAACCAAAAAAATATATATTTTCTGTGTTTGTGAATTGTGTGCGCAGTAGCCGCACGTGCATCAACAAAGTAGTGCCAAGCGTGCGCCTGTGTCATAAGTAAAGGGCCGGCTGGCTTGACCGTTAAAGGGTGCTGTAACCCCCAAAGTACACTCCAAACCAAAAAAATATATATTTTCTGTGTTTGTGACTTGTGTGCACTGTAGCTGCACGTGCATCAACAAAGGAGCAGCGCCAAGCGTGCGCCTGTGTCCCATAAGTAAAGAGCCGGCTGGCTCATTTCTTAAAGGGTGGTGTAACCCACAAAGTGCACTACTCTCCAGCAAAAATAAAAAAATATTTTCTGTGTTTGTGTGCGCTTTAGCCGCACGTATATATCAATATAACATAAATCGAGGACCAAACTTTCTCCGATAAAAATAAAATAGGGAAAGATCAAGAACCACTTCCTCCTAGTGCTATTGCTGCTGCTGGGAGTTGTTCATCATCCCAGAGAGGAAGTAGGAACATCACTACTTTTACTAAACAATTGACCCTCCAACAGTCCCTAGCGATGAGGATGAAGTACGACAGCAGTCATCCTGAAGCAAAACGTATAACTGAGGCCTTGACTGCTATGTTGGTGTTAGACGTGCGTCTGGTATCCGCCATTATTGCAGTGGGATTTAGACAATTGATGGAGGTAGTGTGTCCCCGGTTCCAAATCCCGTCTAGATTCCACCTGCATCCTCAAAGCAGCAGCGACAAGCGTGCGTCTGTCTGTTAAAGGGTGGTGTAACCCTCAAAGTGCGCTCCACAAACAATAAAAATATTCTTCTTTTTTTTTCTGTCTTTGTGAAATGTGTGGGCTGTAGCTGCACCTGCATCCTTAAAGCAGCAGCGACAAGCGTGCGTCTGTCTGTTAAAGGGTGGTGACACCCTCAAAGTGTGCTACACAAACAATAAAAATATTCTTTTTTCTGTCTTTGTGAATTGTGTGGGCTGTAGCCGCACTTGCATCCTCAAAGCAGCAGCGACAAGCGTGCGTCTGTCTGTTAAAGGGTGGTGTAACCCTCAAAGTGCGCTCCACAAACAATAAAAATATTCTTCTTTTTTTTCCTGTCTTTGTGAATTGTGTGGGCTGTAGCCGCACTTGCATCCTCAAAGCAGCAGCGACAAGCGTGCGTCTGTCTGTTAAAGGATTACATCGGTGACAGCATCCAAGTAGGCATGTCAGACAGTCCGTACCTGTACTGGCAGGAAAAAGAAGCAATTTGGAGGTCCCTGTACAAACTGGCTCTATTTTACCTGAGTTGCCCCCCCTCCAGTGTGTACTCCGAAAGAGTGTTTAGTGCAGCCGGGAACCTTGTCAGCGAAAGGCGTAGGAGGTTGCTTCCACAAAATGTGGAGAAGATGATGTTCATAAAATGAATTATCAACTTTTCCAGGGAGACCAACCTCCAGAACGTACAGAGGGACCTGTGGTTGTGGATTCCAGCGGGGACGAATTAATACTCTGTGAGGATGAGGATGTACACAACACTGAAGAGGGTGAGGAATCGGTGGATGAGGAGGATGAGGACGACATCTTGCCTCCGTAGAGCCAGTTTGTGCAGGGACAGATTAATTGCCAGCTTGTTTTGTGGGGGCCCAAACGAACCAATCATTTCGGCCACAGTCGTGTGGCAGGCCCTGGCGCTGAAATGTTTGGTTTGTTAAAGTGTGCATGTCCTGTTTATACAACATAAGGGTGGGTGGGAGGGCCCAAGGACAATTCCATCTTGCACCTCTTTTTTTCTTTGCATTATGTATAGTTTGGGGCCTAGTTTTTCAAACTGCCATCCTGTCTGCCACTGCAGTGCCCCTCCTAGATGGACCACGTGTTTGTGCCGCCCACTCGTATCTCTTAGCATAGTCATCCAGCTACCTCGGTGCAACCTTTTGGACATAAAAACACTATTGTGAGGTGTGAGGTGTTCAGAATAGACTGGAAATGAGTGGAAATTAAGGTTATTGAGGTTAATAATAGCATAGGACCAGAAAAACCCACAAATTCTGTGATTTTAGCTGTTTTATGCTTTTTTTCAAAAAAATACAGATCCAAAACACAAAACCCAGAACCCAAAACACGGAAGGGTGGTTTTGGCAAAACCAATCCAGATCCAAAACACGAAGAAAGATCCAGATCCAAAACCAAAACACAAAACACGAAAAGTGGCCGGTGCATACCCCTAGTTTATACTGACAGATCATGTGACACTTAGATGTCACACAGGTGGACTTCGTTTCACTAATTATGTGACTTCTGAAGGTAATTGGTTGCACCAGAAGTTTTGAGGGGCTTCATAGCAAAGGGGGTGATTACATATGCACATGCCAATTTTCAGAATTTTATTTATAAAGATTCTTTTTATATATATTTTTCTCATTTCACTTCACCAAATTAGACTATTTTGTGCAGATCCATCACATAAAATTCAGATAAAAAAAATACAGGTTGTAATGTAACAAAAAAAGTAAAAAGCCAAGGGGGGTGAATACTTTAGTAAGGCACTGTATATACACGTACAGGTATTTATGTGCGTGTCTGTATGTGCCTATATATACATATTGTGTGTATGTGTGTGTGTGTGTGTGTGTATATATATATATATATATATATATATATATATATAATATATATTATAATATATATAGTTAGGAGACCGTACAGTGTGCCAGAGTAGGAACCTGAGCTACAGCGTGTGCTAGAGCAGTGCAGCACCTTGGATCACTTGTATAACACCGGTTTCCCCATGAATTAAATACATCTGTTGTATTCTTTGTGATGTTGATCCCTGTAATGTGAGTTCAACATATAGAACAAGAAAACCACCCGTGAGAAGCGTTGATGGATTGTAACCTTTGGCGTAATCCAGTTCTTCAAACAGAAAGCATTTAAATCGTTAAATTAGTGCGTTTTCCCCCGTTCACCAGGGCAGAATGTAAATGTCAGTCCTGACAGCGAGGAGAACTAGCTGGTGCGCTTGATGGAGGTAAAACCCTTGCACGTGGAGTGCACGTAAGCAGAATACTCCATATTTGACACGTTACGTGTGTTAAAAATAGTGCTGCAAATGGGATTCACATCTTTTACGTCACCATACGGAGACATTTCCCTGTAACGCTCACTGACTGCTTAACCCCTTCATCGGGGGAGGGCACCATTCAGGATGTCTCCTGTTTCTCATTTGGAATACAAGAGGCCTATATAGTGTCTATTATGGCTACTTCATATACTAGGGGGTAAATTTACTAAAATGAGAGTTTTTAGAAGGGAGTTTAAAAAGTGATGTTGCCCATAGCAACCAATCACATTCTAGCTATTATCTTCCAGAAGGTGCTAGTTAAATGTTAAATAGAATCTGATTGGTTTCTATGGGCAACATCACTTTTTAAACTCACTTCTAAAAACTCTCAATTTAGTAAATTTACCCCTAGGAGTGGTGCTGTCCGTTCTCTATATTTTTATCTTTTTATCAAAGGCACCGAGCATCCATTTTCTTCCTTTCTGATCATCACAAATGTCATGTTCAGTATATTATGATCCTCCTCATTTATAATAATAAAAGACAACATACTTGTACTTAGTAACCTCCCCCAATGTTACTTCTCAAAAATGAAATTAAAAAAAAAAAAAAAAAACAGATTTAAATCTGCGGCTCTATTTTTGGCTCGGTTCATTTTCTCTGGCAGAAAAGAGCTGTGATATTTATATGTTAATGTATTCCGTCTTTAGCCCTTTAGTAAGAGCTGAAACATTTATACAGCAATAAAACAGACAGCAAGAAATGAAATGCCAAACATAATCTTCCCTGGGACGTGGCCTTCAGCGGATGGTAGTCCTGCGCCATACATCTGTAATGCACGCAAACGCTCGCTGTGTGCTCATGTCTTCATTCAGCGACGGGGGGAAAAGGGGTGATGGATAAAATCATCTGAAATGAGAGACAGTTATTGGACAAATGAGGTCTTGTTTCTGAATAGCAACATACTCCCAGGGCGGCCGTGCCTACTGTACTACACTTCCTGTGATCCTCAACTGCGTTCACTTCCAGGGGGACATAAACCTAGGACGCACGTGTTCTGGAGCAACTGAAGCCGCCTAGACCCCTGGGCTGATGCTAGGGCGGGCAGCAAGGGCATTTGTTATGGCCCAAAGCCGTAGAGGAACCGCATGCACTTAGATTTAAAAAAAAATCTGTGGTCATTTTAGTTTGCACTTTATTGCCTTCACCTCAGATTATGAAAATGTTATTTCGATTATTTTTATTTTATTTTATTTTTTACAGAAATAATGTGTTTTCTGAGAACGCTGGGTTTTCCTCATATCTAGTACAGAAAGCAAGCGAGAGCTGATTTGACTGCCCAGGGAATATAGGAAATCTCTATTCCACTTTATTTGAATTATGTTCTATAATAGCATTTCCAAAACTGACAGATTCAAACTGTAAAGAAGTACTTGTTGGGGCCAGGCAAATGGAAATGTTAATTTTTCACCCAGATCCAATAGATGTTCTTGCTGGGCACAGGGTATGCTGTATTTCATCAGAGCCAGTGCTACCAATACCGGTTGAGTCTCCCATATCCAAAATGCTTGGCACCAGGGGTGTTTTGGATATCGGAATATTCCGTATTTTGGAATATTTGCATACCATATTGAAATGTCTTAGGAATAGGGCCCAAATCTAAACACAGAATGCATTTATGATTCGTATACACCTTATACACACAGCCTGCAGGTTATTTTATACAATATTTACAATCATTTTGTGGCTCAAACAAAGTTTGTGTAGGTCATTTTATACTTTATTTCTAATAATTTTGTGCCTTAAACTAAGTTTGTGTACATTGAACCATCAAAAATCAAAGGTTTCAATATCTCAGTCATGCTAAAAATATTCCGTATTTCAGAATATCCCGTATTTTGGAATATTTGGATATGGGAGACTCAACCTGTAGTATAATGGGAATACATACGAATTACCGCCGGACACAGGTCCGGCGGTTCAAATCCCGACAGCGGCAGGCCGACACGGCTAAAAATACAGATCGTCCACAGGTAAGTATGAACTAAACTAACCTAACCTCCCTAACCCTCCTTAGGGGTGCCTAACCCTAACTTTCCCCCCAGTGCCTAAACCTAACCCCCCCCTTCCCCGCCGCCTAAACTTAAGTCCCCCAGGGAGGGGCCTAACCCTCCCTCCCCTAGCCTAACCCTAACCTCCCGGGGGGTGCCTTACCTTAAGTCCCCCCCGGGAGCCCTAAACCTAACCCTCCCCCCCCCCCCTCCGCTGCTGTCCGCAGCAGCGCCCGGCATCACTTCGATCAGGATGCCGGGCGCCGGTCTCACGGCGTCGGTAAAATTAGCGGCGTCTACATCTAGACGCTGGTCATTACACCCTCGCAGGGATATGACAGTCGGGAAGCCAGCTGTCGGTATAATGTTAGCCGGCTTCCCGATTGCATACCGTATAATGTACTGTACTATACGCCAATTTCCTATCTGCCATGCCATGTTCTGGCCCATTTAGTAAAGGACGTGCGATGCCATCAAACTAGACGCTCTGAGCTGACCATAGACCCCTGATGTACTGCCAATGGGCACCATTTTCAGGTCGCCATCAGTACAGGCGCCTACCTGTCCAGTAAAGGACGTGTCTAGTATTGGACAATCCATACCCACCCATTATTGTGTTACCTTCTCCCATGTTACTTGATGCCAAGGGCCAGACCACGTGGTATATTTCAAGGCATCCTATAAAGAAAATAATTAAATTAAGTAAATTACATGCAGTCCTAAAGAGGGCATCTGTGATTAAACACAGCCCCTGTAAAGGCTTATATTAGGAGTCCTATAGACCCAAGGTTTTATTTTTCCAAATCTACCCCGAAAAGATCTCTGTAGACTCTGAAGCCTTACCTGTCCTACAGCTTTTGTAATGGCTATTTACATTTACATGCTTATAAATTGGATAGGGCTTCCATTTGTGATATCAACAACCCTAGGTGCCACCGGCCCCCTCGCTCCGAGCTGCAGGGATCCCTCCAGTCTCTGATATTGGAGAATAATTGATAGCTTGGTCAGAAGTACCAACCTTTCATCACGTCAGCTCAGGGTCATCTTACTGCACGATCACTCTATGGGGAAAAAATATATATATATCTGTATGCAGACATACACTGGGCACATATTAAAATAATAAACTATAGTGAGCCGATACATGTGTCCGGCATTTGGCCCCTTTGCAGCTACGGCAATTTCCAAACACAGACTGTGCTCTCCAGACACTATAATAACGTCGGGTATTGTATTTGCAATTTTCGTGTAAATGGGAAGAATAAATATTGAGGAACAGGACACAGCCATCTATATTCTATAGGGACATTCGGGAAATAAACTGCTTGTTTTATGCAGATGAGCCTGTTACAGCACACAGAGGGCCTGATTCAGAGCCGCTCGTAAGCGGCCGCTCGTTCGCTCCGGGCGATGTTCGCACAACTGCGCATGCGTATGGGTCGTAATGCGCATGCGCCAACCAGTCAGTGCGATCGGAAATCGAGCGCTCGCAAAATAGCGAGTGACTGCTAATTTGAGTGACAGGATGAGGCGTTTGTGGGTGGTAACGGGAAGGTGCTTGAAAACGGGGAGTGGTGATCCGAACGCAGGCGTGCCAAACGGTCAAAACGGGCGTTTTAAGGGTGTGCATAATTAACAAAGCAGCATCATCGACCACGTCACTTGGTTGTCTCTTAGCCTGAACTGTTCGTGTGATTGCGGTAGGATAAACCTTCCACAAGCACTGCGAGCAGTTCAGATGCCTTTCGATGTACTCGATTAATCAAATAAATAGCGGAGATGACGTAGGATGCGAGCGGCCAGGGGGCGTCTTTACAAAATAGCGAGCGCATGTTTCGTTCGCTCGCTCAGACATAGAGGCGTCAACAGACCGCAAAGAGCGAGCGCTCAATTTAAATAGCCGGTCCCTTTTTCTGACCGAGCGAGCGCAAATAGCGTGCGGCTCTGAATCAGGCCCAGAATGCACTCTCACTTCCTCCTTTGGGAGTTTCCCCAGGCAGTCTGCTAACTCATATAACAGTACGGGGTCTAGTCACTAAGCCTTGGAGAGAGATAAAATGGAGAAAGATAAGTCCCTGCCAATCCACTCCTAACTGTTATTTTTCAAACACAGCCTGCAAAGTGACAGGAGCGGAATGGCTGGGACTTCTCTTTCTCCATTTTATCTCTCTCTAAAGGCTTAGTGAATAGACACCAACATCACTTAAAGAATCTCCCATATTTGTTAACTTGTCCTTTTCACTCACATAAAGTCCTGACTACGGCTTCGGTATAACTTGTCAGCAATCCTAAAGTAGTCTCCACAATTTCGTCAGCTACTGCATGTTGACAGTGTCAGCATGTCGATTTGGTACATGTCACACTGCCATAAAGTCGACATGCTAACGCTTCCCCAAAGATGTGTATTGTTGACATTATGACTATAGACATGTCATATGTCGACATATGAACCGTGTTGATGTGGCACAATGCGACATTGTGGTGTCGACATGGTGACTGCATACCCTGATTCCAAATTGCAGCAGTCGGCTAAAGACTGGCCAACTGCTATTTTCTGGGCTGACCCAGTGTTGTTTTTCTTAATATACAGTACTTGGAACTAGTGACCACACTGCGGCACAAGGCACGAGGTGAATTGATAGACAGCATTATCCTGCCTACAAATTCTCTATCTGTTTTCTCTTTACTTCAAGTTTTTGGCCCAGGTAGACCGATTTAGATTATTATATGAATATAGTGTGGGTCAGCCATGTAATGGGTTAAACCAAAGAGAATGCAATTTAATCAGTTTAATAGAGACCCAGTTATCACTAAGGGACGAGCTAGAAAGTGATGTCATTACTCCTTATGTGATTCTTAGGCTGCATTATCATGAACCTTTTTGTCTTCAGCCCGTACAATGGCCGCCTACGCCGTTACTTTTTTTCTCTTTACAGATGTGTCCACATACATCTTACCTCCGTGCGCTATAAGTTGTGTTAAACATAACGCGTGAGCGCCGTGCAACTCGGTAGCGCCGAGTGGCATTTTGTGCAACTTTTTACCTTCAAATGTGCCTTATTCACAAAGCGATGCCAATAGGAAGCACAAGCAGATTCCGCTAATTAAAATGATATGTGGCATGCCTATATTCTGTGGGCGTATCGTAACGCGAAACGCTACGTCCCAGTGTCAGCGGCTGTAACACCGCAGTCACACACAGAATAGAGGCATGCCGCATATCATTTTATTCCGCTGAAGCTGCTGGTGTGTCCTATTTGTACCACTTTGTGGATAAGATTCATTTGAAAGTAAAAAAGTTGCACAAAAAGTCGATCACCGTTACCCAGTCACGCCACGGCATGGCACGACTAGAAGGGCTGTTTAACGCACAAGAAAAATGTATGTCGACACATTTGTATGTCTTTATTTAGTCACATGGAGGGGCTGTCTGGCAACTTTCAGCCTGGGGGGCAAACACAAGCCAGTGGCCCCCGGCTTTTCTTGTAGCATATTGTGAAGCATTTAGCAGCTTGGCCACGTAAGGGTAATGTCTGAACGCACCATCAATGGAAAATCCCGCCCCCACCCTCCTGCTGGGGTTACTGGATAAACGCTCGGGGAGGGAAGGGGCTCGGCAATGCAGCACACTCTATATACACACATACGCAGAGGAGTAGCGTAGAACCATAGCACCCGGAGAAAGTGCATGTCTCTCTGTACTGAACTGTGCCTGTGGGGTATGGCCAGCCTGCGGGGGAATATTGAAGTGAAGAGAAAACCAGCAGTATCAGTATCATGCTGGGGCATGGAGGTCCCATTGGGGGAATAGAAGGCTTCGGTGATACACTGTCTGACATTAAGGGGTAGCTCCTTTGGTACTGCTTTATTTATGTATAGCACCTAGGATCTGACTTTTATCTCCTTTCAATCATTGTTATTAGTCAATAGAGGAGATTGTATTATAGATTGTGATCATTTAATTTAAATTGACAGAGTACATGTGCTAGAGTGAGATTCCACAGGGTGCACACAGCTTATTACTGCCCCAAGCAGCTGTCACTGGAGTGGGAACACCTATGGGAAGGGTATGCAGTCAGGAAGCCGACGGTCAAAATACCGACCAACGGCTTCCCGACTGTGCAATCCCGACAGGGGACTAATGATAGGTGTCGAAATCCCGAAGCCTATCATCATCCCTGTGCTGGGAGCCCGATGCCCTGCATACCGAACGAAGGTAAGCCGGGTGCCGGGGGCTCCTGGGGGGGACTTAGTTAGGCACCCCCCTGGGAGGGTTAGGGTCAGGCGAGGGGAAGGAGGGGGTTAGGGTTAGGCACCCCAGGGTGGGGGTTAGGGTTAGCACCCCCCGGGAGGGTAAGGTTTAGGCTGCAGCCATGGCGGGGTGAGGTTTAGGCACTTACGGGGGGAGGTTAGGGTTAGGCACCCCTAAGGGAAGGTTAGGGTTAGGGGGGGGAGAGGGTTAGGTATATTTAACTTACCTGTCGTGATCTTCACTGCTGCCAGTCTTCCGGCGTTGGGATTTGAACCACCGGACATAGGTGAGGTGGTCACTCCCTTCTCAGCTATGCTCCTACTACACAAATATACATTGCACCTATATTAATGTGAGTACTACTAATCATGTTCTGTCTACCAGCATTATTATTATTTCAGGTCTCCTAATATTTTTTAAAAGCCCTTTCAAACGACACCTTTGTTTAATCTCATACATAATAATTGAAGTTTAGGACTTTACCTCAGATGTGTCACTTTTAAATCCATTGAAGCACAATGAATGAATGAGGAGAGAAGGAGGGAGGGGCAGGTCTCCTAATATTTTTTAAAAGCCCTTTCAAACGACACCTTTGTTTAATCTCATACATAATAATTGAAGTTTAGGACTTTACCTCAGATGTGTCACTTTTAAATCCATTGAAGCACAATGAATGAATGAGGAGAGAAGGAGGGAGGGGCAAAGAGTCTATCAGAGAGGGATGGTGATGATCACAGAGGAGGGGAGGGCTGGAGGGGAGGTAATCTGGGCACTTTGAGTGAGCATAAAATGTAGAAACGGATCTCTGCACCATAACTTATTTAGGATATAGAGCAAACAAACCGAGATAAAAAAAAACAGGCGTCTGTCATACTGTGCAACGCCCAGTGCCAGATTAAGGTCCACATGGGCCTGGAGCTGAAATTTGTGAAGGGCCTATTGTATACCGCCGCAGGGGGCGTGTCCAATGCCGCGAGAGTGTGACTAGTTATGTATGTGTGTGGTCTATACAGGGGGTGGGATGCAGTAACACAGGGCGGTACATACCACCAGACATCGCATTCGTACTGATCGTATATGCACTAACATATGCGATCAGTACCGCTGAGGACAGCTCTTCCAATAAGAGCTATCCTTTGCGATCAGTTCTGCACCCTGGACTTCTGGGTTTATGACCCGGGAGTCCATCTGCGTATTTGCAGAGTGACGAGGCGGCCACGGGGCATGCTGGGAGGGATCCGTTCGGATCACTCACACCAGCGCGATGGGGTAGATGCCCATAGACTTCTACAGGGTAACGCCAAAATTAGTTTTTTATTGCATTTTCTATTTATATATAAAATCAGTGCTCAATTAATGGAAATTGAAGTTATTATTCAATACTCTATGTCCTGGTGGGAGGGAGGGACAGGAGCATGCCTATGCATATAGATAGATATGAGTTAGATAGATAGATATAGATAGATATGGGTGCAAGGTGTGCGGTGCACACGGGCCCCTGGGTCCAGGTGGACCCACACCGCACACCTTGCACCCACTGGTAATCATACTTACCGGCCCGGCGTTGCTGAGCAGCAAACGCTCACTGGGAAACTGGCGGCAGCCATTTTCCCAGTGATCTGCGCATGCGCAAAAAAGATGTCCACGGGAAAATAGGCGCGGGCGCCATTTTCCGGGAGACCTGCACATGCGCTGTAGATTCTGGCATGAAGCCAGAATCTACAGCGCTGTGCCGTACTGAGCCGCTGACAGAGAGGAGGGGGCCCAAACGGAAGCTACACACGGGCCACCCCCTCTCTTAAGACGCCCCTGGATAGATAGATAGATAGATAGATAGATAGATAGATAGATATGACACAGAGATATATATATTAGATAGATAGATAGATAGATAGATAGATAGATAGATAGATAGATAGATAGATAATCAGTGCTCAATTAATAGAGGTCATTATTAAATAACATTTACAGATTTAACAGGTAGTTTGTTAGCATTCAATCAAATCCATTCACATACCTCACACTCCATTGGTATTTAGGGAGCCCTCGTTCCAGTCAGACTGTTAACCAAAAGAATGCCTGATTAAACAGGACACCAGCGTCTCCTGCCTACCTCCTCCTGGCTCCCTTTAATGCCTTTATAAAGACAGCAGAGGAGGGCGCACACCGCGGTCAGTGTGTCAACACAGACACACTGACTGACTGAGCCTGCGGCTGTGCTGTTACAGTGAGCCGAGGCAGAAGACAAGAGCCGAGGTTTGTGTCCCACGGCGCCGATGAAGGGTGATGATGATTGATCATCAATCATCACCCTTCATTTTAAATAAGCAGAGTGACCCACCTGCAGTTACTCACCGGCCGGCACCCCACTCTTGTCTGTCACCGGGGCACTGAGCGCAAGCCGCAGGGGAGAGGCTGAAACAGTATGCGCCGCAGGGAGGGCTTTTGAAATCTCCCGCTGCGCCGCCATCTGTGTGACACCCAGCCTGGAAGGGTGCCGGGATTTGTTTGTGTGGTGACAGGCTGGTGGGGGTTCTAATGGGCGGAGCTTCAGAGGCCGATTGTCATGCTCCTAAGAAGACAGGAAAATAAATTTTCCTGTCTGCAGCAGCACACCAATCCGGTGCTGTGGGCCTATTTTGATGGGCGGCCTGGAGCTGTAGCTCCATCCGCCCCATTGCTAATCCGGCCCTGGCAACGCCCCATGAATTCCAGAACCCTGGATGGCGCCCTCTGTCCATTTTGGCGCCCAGAGTTCTTGCTCCACCGGAACCACCCTCGCTACTCTCCTGCACACACGTGAAATATTGGTGACAAGAAATTATAATTATCGGGACTAGGAACTGATAAATAATGAAAATGCTGCTTTGGGCCCCATATTAATGTAAGCCTGCCGGTTTTGACGCCCTTTTTTTGCCGGGTGTGAGAAAAAGATAAACAGGGAAGCAGTGGATCCTTTCACAGGGCCCGGGCACGGCACGGTTGCCGTGTAACAGCCGGGAGTATCCATTGAGCAGGACAGCTGCCGTGCCCATCCCTGCACGCCAGTAGTGTATAGGAAACAATGTCTCTTTTCACACACACTGGCTTGTGCCGGCTGGGCTTGTGCAGCAGCTGCTGCTGCTTTTGCCCAATAGATAAAAAAAAACACACATTTAAAAGCGGCTCTAAGCTGCTGCTCGTGAACGGCACTGAGTGCCTGAAAAGACCCGTCCGGCTACCGCCAGATTCTTGCCCGGCCGGCCAAAACCGGCAGGTGTGTAACTGGCCTTTGGCAACCGAGAAGCCCCACCCACATATTCTGATTGGCCCATGGGCCAGTCAGTCACAAACCAAGGATGACCATTGGTTGGTAAAACCATCGATGGTCATCCATTGAATTGTTTGTAGCCATCAATGGCTACTTGCTATTTTGCCATCGATGGTAACACCACCGATGGCCATCCCTGGGACAATCCCTATGTGAGGGCTCTGTCCCACCGTCCTAGCCACACTCCATAATGGCGCAGCCATGCCATAGTCATGAGGTGGCCACGGATTCACATATCTGAAGTGTTGGGAGGTGTGATAGAACATTAATAGGGGTATTCAATATGGGAGCGAAAACATCGTTTTTGCGTTAATATCGCACCTATGACGTCATTATCGCAGGTTTTAGTTTTACACCGTATTCAATTTCAAAGACTTTTCGCAGGTTCGAAAAGTCTTTGATAAAAAACGGGGATAACTTTTCACCATTGAATAGGTGTCGAAAAAAAGTGCAGAATTGGGGTTTAGGGGTGCAGGCTTAAAAAAAATAGCCTGCACTCCTGGGAATGACATTTAAAAAGAACTGTGTCAAAAAAAGTTTTTAAAAAAAATAGGGACATCCCAAAAAATGTATTTAAAAATTGGAGTGAAAAAAAAAAAAATGAAAAAAGTGTTTAACAATAGGGAAATAGGTTCAGGGCTATTCTGCAAGTATTTGGCAGGTGTTTTCTAGAATAGATTTATAGCGGCAGGTGCACAATTGCAGATTTTTTAAAAACTTACTTTAGGGACATCAAAATATGCTAGTACCCATTTTCATGTACCCCAAATTTGATGGGACCACTTAAAAAAACGAAAAAAATAACCTAAGTGCTCTTCTGCATCACTTCTTCAATGTCGGGAAAAAACTCCTGCCGCGGCTATTTAAATCCCCGACTTTCAATTACAGGCAAAAACGGGGGTACCCATAGTGATCCCCCATGTTTTTACAACTTTAGGGGGGTCCTACAATTTGTTTAAGGAAAATTTCGTAACTTTACGCAAATCCCACTTCGCAGGCTCACGTTTTCGTTAGTTTCATATTGAATACGGGGATAAGCGGGCGAGCGCCCCATACTTTAACGCAGGTAAAAGCTCGGATATGAAACATAAACTTCGACAGCAAAGTTTACGTTTCATATTGAATACCCCTCTACCTGTGCTATTAATAGTAGCTCCCATAATCCTTTTATGCAAATAGTATACACAGTTACGGTACAAAATGTCTACATGGGCAGGATGTCAACATGTCAGATGTGGACTGTTGACATTGTGAATGTCAACAATGCAGTTTTATAATTACCGAGGTAAGTATCCCTAACCAACTGCAGCCTAACCCTAAATTAGTTGTTGTTTTTTTTTAAAAGGCTGTCGACATTCTATTGTTGACCATCACAACGTAGACATAATGACGACTCACTGATATTGTGAATGATGTGATGTTGAATGTCGATGCTGACGTTCTGAATGACGATATTGAGACCATATCAACACTATGGTGTCAACATTCTGATCGTATACCGTATACACTATATACGGTGGTATATGCACTATGCACAGATTTCATTTGTATTAGAGCAACTAACGAGTTAGAAACTGTGTATTAAGATTTTTACAGCCATACGATATTTTTGATTTATACAATACGGTGCATTAAGATGGCTTGTACATATTTATAGTACTCAGACCTACAATGTATATATTTTGGTAGGGCCTCCTACAGTCTTGTTCCAGACCCTTCAATTCTAGTTATACCAGTTTGAATGGGCGTAACAATAGGTACATTAGCCCAACTGCTACGTGGCCCCAGCACCTCATCAGTCTTCCTAAAATCTATAGTGTTTTTGTATATTGGGAAGTGATTGTATTCATGTGCATAGCCCACACTCCATATAGAACGCCCAGATCTGTTCAGCTCCTCCCACCTGACACCATGTTGGCACACCCGTCCCCATGAAACCGAGGGCACGTGTCCAAAAATGGCGTTTGTGCTGCACTTTTGCCCATTTAGTAAATGACCTTTTCTGTCTCTGCCGCAATCTGAGTAATTCCAGGAAATTGTGCCTGACTGGCCTATATGTCATTATTTAGCTTCCCTGACAAAGTCTATCTCGCTCTGTGGACGTGGCACTAGGCTGACAAAGTCTATCTCGGTCTGTGGACGTGGCACTAGGCTGATGTGTGGCTTGGAGATATCGGAACCCCATTTAATACTGTAGTTACGAGGTCCAGTGATTTCTAGTTACGCCCTTACAGGCAGTTTGTCATTATTTTTATTTATTTTCTTTCAGTCCTGGTGCCAACAAGGACGTGGCCTCTGCTGTTGAGTTTCAGGGTCCAAAGCGCAAGTTGTACAGCGCACTACCCGGGAGGCATTTTATTGTGGTGAAACCTTATCAGCCTCAAGGGGAAGGCGAGATCCCCCTCCACAAGGGGGACAGGATAAGAGGTGAGTTAACAATGTCTAAATTCCTTTAAAGAAATGTTCTCTCTCCCCCATTGTTTGTATGATGCCATATTATTATATACATTAAGTGAGAGCACTCCATCCTTACATTTCTACACTGTCCTCTGCCTGTAAATGATAGGACAGAATCGGACACTGTCATCCGCAAGACGGTGCCTGGCTGTCCCTGTATCCGTATTAAAAGCTCTGTAGTGCTGTACTATAATATAGAGTGCAACCACAAATAGCACATAGGGTTCTATGTACTAAGCCTTGGGCAGCGATTAAGTGGCAAGAGTTAAAGGGGGGATGCATCAAGCATCGCGTTTTGCATGCGATGCATCCCGCCACTCATCGCATGCATATTGGCGTAAATAACGCCGGTATACATGAATAAGGTCCCAAAAGACAGCTCTCCCGGTAAGAGCTGTCCTTCACGATAGAAGGAATTCCAGGTTTCTGACCCATAAGTCCTTCTGCGCACGCGTCGAGTGACGCACCCACCACGGAGGTTGCTGGCAGGGTTCCGATTGGATCCCTCTTAGGAGGAGTGGCGAATAAAAGCCAATGGGCTTATGTTGGGAATCGCCATCTAAAGATACCAAGCATCCACGCCCTAGAATATATCGCATTCCGGAACTTGGACGCGGTGAGCGGCCCCAAACCTCCGTTAAGCACAATATCTGCAATAGTGTATCCTTCCCAATTGTACCAACCAGTCAGCTCCTAACTGTCACCTTATAGGCTGCGTTTGAAATTGACAGTTAGGAGCTGATTGGTTGGTACTGTAACTCTCTCCACTTTATCTCTCTCCAGAGCTTAGTACATAGACCCCTTATTATGGAGTCAGGTACAGCAAGGCTGTGAGAGTCCAAATCTATCCTTGTTTATTCTGTCATTTTAACAAACTGTAAAGCTTATGGGGTAGGCATACACATACACCCACAGGCCAGGATTTATGACCCCCCCCCCCCCCCCAACCTTGCGGTATTCACTGATGTCGTATAAGAGAGAGAGCATGTTGAGAGCAGGACCAAAGACAGCAAGTGAATGCAGAAAGCAACTCCTCCTCGCCCCACGTCCTGCGGGGCTTGTGTTTGCCAGCACAGCCCTCTGTTCTATAGGCTGTCACATCGCCGCCTTTGGTATAGAGAACAGAGCTGTCTGTCATGTGTAATGAGAGGTTTGGAAAGGAAATGAGGGAAGATGAAGCTTGATGGTTTTTCGAGCAGATGGCTTTGGCAGATTAGGACTTGATTAATTAAATGAAGTGTACTGTTTGATTAGCAGCCCATCAGTCACATTGTGAAACGCCGGGATCTCAGAAATGTGACCCCCGCGCATCAGGAGGCCGAGCGGCTAGTGTGCCATGGGAGACGTTGCAATCCGTGCCGCACTTTCTTGGCATCCGAGTGCTGGTAGAAATCTCGTTGCTGCTGGTGCTTGTATTGCAGGGCATTTCCTGGTAATCATTCCATCATCCCGCATCTCTCCCCTACAGAGAAACGCCTTAGCAGTGACTGTGAAAGCACTATTTAAGTACTTAAGCCCCCCATAGCGACCTAGATCTTAGCGATGTCCAGGCTTGAGCACAGGTAGCAGAATCAAAAAGATTGATGAGGGAGATTTGTCAAACATTCTAAGGAAGACAAATGGAGATCAGGTTCTAGCCATCATTTCATACGGTAGAATGAACTCAATAAATGAGAGCTATAACCTGATTGGTTGCTATGGGCAACGCCTCCACTAGTCCTCATTAGAAGGTTTGATAAATCTCCCCCTTAGGCACTTTATTAAGAAACTTGTGCACAGATAATCTTCAATCCTGGACTATTGCTTGAGGAAAGATGAGAACTACAGATATATACAGTCAGGTCCATAAATATTGGGACATTGACAGAAATTTAATATTTTGTCCTCTAGTCACCACCACAATGGCTTTGAAATGAAACAAACAAGATGTGCTTTAACTGCAGACTTTCAGATTTAATTTGAGGGTAATTACATCCAAATCAGGTGAACGGTGTAGGAATTACAACGGTTTCTATATGTGCCTCCCACTTTTTAAGGGGCCAAAAGTAATGGGACAAACTAAACATTCCTAAATCTAACTTTCACTTTTTAATACTTTGTTGCAAATCTTTTGCAAGCAATTACCCCTGAAGTCTGGAACGCATAGACATCACCAGACGCTGGGTTTCATCCCTGGTGATGCTCTGCCAGGCCTCTACTGCAAATGTCTTCAGTTCCTGCTTGTTCTTGGGGCATTTTCCCTTCAGTTTTGTCTTCATCAAGTTAACTGCATGCTCAATCGGATTCAGGTCAAGGGATTGACTTGGACATTGCATAACATTCCACTTTTTAGCCTTAAAAAACTCTTTGGTTGCTTTTGCAGTATGCTTCGGGTCATTGTCCATCTGCACTGTGATGCGCCGTCCAGTGAGTTCTGAAGCATTTGACTGATTATGAGCATATAATATTGCCCGAAACACTTCAGAATTCATTCTGCTGCTTTTGTCAGCAGTCACATCATCAATAAATACAAGGTAACCAGTTCCATTGGCAACCATACATGCCCACGCCATGACACTACCACCACCATGCTTCACTGATGAGGTGGTATGTTTTGGATCATGAGCAGTTCCTTTCCTTCTCCATACTCTTCTCTTCCCATCACTCTGGTACAAGTTGATCTTTGTCTCATCTGTCCATAGAATGTTATTCCAGAACTGTAATGGCTTTTTTAGATGTTGTTTGGCAAACTCTAATCTGGTCTTCCTGTTTTTGTGGCTCACCAATGGTTTACATCTTGTGGTGAACCCTCTATATTCACTCTTGTGAAGTCTTCTCTTGATTGTTGACTTTGACACATATACACCTACCTCCTGGAGAGTGTTCTTGATTTGGCCAACTGTTGTGAAGGGGTTTTTCTTCACCAGGGAAATAATTATTTTGTCATCCACCACAGTTGTCTTCCGGGTCTTTTGGTGTTGCTGAGCTCTCCAGTGCGTTCTTTCTTTTTAAGAATGTTCCAAACAGTTGATTTGGCCACACCTAATGTTTTTGCTATCTCTCTGATGGGTTTGATTTGATTTTTCAGCCTAATGATGGCTTGCTTCACTGATAGTGACAGCTCTTTGGATCTCATATTGAGAGTCGACAGCAACTGATTCCAAATGCAAATGTCACACCTAGAGTCAACTCCAGACCTTTTACCTGCTTAATTGATAATGAAATAACGAGGGAATAGCCCACACCTGTCCATGAAATAGCTTTTGAGTTGATAGTCCCATTACTTTTGGCCCCTTAAAAAGTGGGAGGCACATATAGAAACAGTTGTAATTCCTACACCGTTCACCTGATTTGGATGTAATTACCCTCAAATTATATCTGAAAGTCTGCAGTTAAAGCACATCTTGTTTGTTTCATTTCAAAGCCATTGTGGTGGTGAATAGAGGACAAAATATGATAATTCTGTCAATGTCCCAATATTTATGCACCTGACTGTATATAGATATAGATGTATGAGGGGGTGGATCCAAAAGTCGGTGTCCTAGCCATGAATAACAGAGAAATTTAAGTTCAATGGCATTTCGTTTTCGACATTTACTTTTATACACTTCTCCCATCGATGCTCGCTCCCACCTCTTGATTCCGTTCAGGAAAAAAATCAGGTGATTGGGCCGCAAACCAGTCCTGTACAGCAGTCATGACATCATCATCAGACGTTAAGGTCTTCCCACAAATGTGTTTCTAGAGCTTGAGTGTGGCTTTTAGTAGGTGTCATCTTCTTCATTTGCAGATCTTTAATGACGGCTCAAATTTCACATTTCTCCATTTCTCAGTATTCTCAATTTTTCAACTTTTAGTGATGTTTTTCCCAACCTTTAGAGATGTTGTTCCGTTTATTACACAGTGTTCTATTAAGACCCCTAGTACATACATACAGAAAATCAATATTGGGCGACATCTACTACTACGTCAGGACACAGACTTTTGGATCCACCCGTATATATATATATATATGTACTTGATCACCTACATGGTGTACGCTCTAGACGCCAATGGTGTGGGAGGAAGATGAACATGTAGTTAGGCACCATGTAGTTATGTTGGCACTACAGTTCCCAGAGAGCCAGAGAGGACCCTGCTGACCATAACCCAACAGAGCAAGCTCGGACTTGTAGTTCCACCAATTGCTTACCTCCGTCATAGACAGACCTACAAGCCAGTCAGTACCTGTGGTATACTTATTATATATATGTTCCAACTTACAGACATGTGAATCCTGCAGAGACTCTCAAAAGCTTTTATAAATTAATTTTATCAAACATTTTTTAATCACCTCTCCCGTTGCTCGGCAATATAAACATTCATTCCATTGTCAGCATCAGAAAACGTAGTAGAACTGATTGAAAAACTACCAACCATGAAAATATAATTAAGGCGATTAGTCCTAGTGATTAGCATGCTGTACAGCCCCATGCTAACAAACGAGGAGGTTATAGTATTATATTATGTGCTTCTGCCAAAGAGACATTCTCTCTTCCTGGTAAATTCTACACAAATATATATATATATATATATATATATATATATATATAATCCCTGATGACAAAGTAAATGACTTTGAAACGTTGGAATACATTGCTTGACCCTACATGGTTATTGAGGTCGAAAGTGCCGCGTCAAAATTTTGCTGTAGTAATCCTGACGGATTGTGAGGAGTCTAGGCTTGGTTAATCTATTAGTGGGAGTGCCGATCCCCTGTGGTAAATATATATATAGAAGTGTGTATTGTGACGTATCCAGGGGTAATTTAATTCGGTAGAGGGTCAGTGGTACACAGTGGCGTAAGTTCATCTCAGATGCCCGGAGGCAAGTTATAATTTGGTGCCCCCACTGTCACATCTGCTGACACTGTATGTAGCAATTTGTATGCAGACAGGCTATAGATAGAAGAAGGTGCCAGCTGATGGTCTGACATGGAGCTCTCCACTAGTGTATGGTGGCTTCTCAGGCGCCAGGAAGGGGTGCCATGTATTGGGCGGCCATGACGGTATACGCCAGGTATATAATTACAGCCCTAAGTGGGGTGAATATGTTGTGGACAATTGAGGAGGTGCCCCTTCAGAGCTGGAGCCCGGGTGCAGGCGCCTCCATTTTCTCCCATACTTCTGCCCCTGGTGGTACAATGTAAAGAGCATTCAGGAACAAAAATAACAAAAACCTAGCCTCCATTCAGGGCACTACCTCACGGTTCTCGAACCTTTACTAACCAGAAAGCTAGTCTGCAAACGTAACACAGTCTATTATAGTCCTGTATCTCACAAGTATAGACACGGCCTCCTGGCCTGGCTTGGCTGCCACAGTCTCTTTTGGGCCTCCCTGTCCCATACAGGTATGGGCAGTGGCCTGCAGCTTGGCTGCTACAGCTTCACGCAAACACAGAGACTTGTGGTCCTTCCTGTCTCTTCACAGGTCTGGACACTGGCCTCCAGGCACACTGGGCTCTATAGCTGCCACAGTTCTACTTAGACTGTCTTCTCTGGCAGCCAGACTGGTCTGCCTCATCAGCCTCTCAGCCTCACCTGGGCTTTGTACACAAGGCAGCCCCTGTCCTCCTTGGACTGACTCCACTTGGCAGCCATTTATTCTTCCCTGTGTGGGCTGATCCCACACAGAATCCTTGGTTCACTATCGCCACCTTATAATATATATATATATATATATATATATATATATACACACACATACGCACACACAGTGGGGCCAAAAAGTATTTGGACATCCACCGATTGTGCAAGTTGTTGCACTTTAAACGATGAGAGAGGTCTGTAATTTCCATCATAGGTACACTTCAACTGTGAGAGACAGAATCAGAACAAAAAATTACGGAAATCACATTGTATTATTTTTAAACAATTTATTTGCATATTTTTTCGGAAAAAAAATATTTGGACAATCAAAAAGTATAACTCAATACTTTGTAAAGTAACCTCGGTTGGCAATTACAGAGGTCAAAATGTTTCCTGTAATTCTTGACCAGGTTTGCACACACTGAAGCAGGTATTTTGGCCCACTCTTCAATGCAGATCTTCTCTAGATGTGACATGTTTTGGGGCTGTCGCCGGGCAACACGGACTTTCAACTCCCTCCACAGATTTTATATTGGGTTGTGGTCTGGAGACTGGCTAGGCCAATCCAGGACCTTGGAAAGCTTCTTACAGAGCCACTCCTTAGTTGCCCGGGCGGTGTGTTTGGGGTCATTGTCATGCTGGAAGACCCAGGCGCGTTGCATCTTCAATTCTCTTACTGAGGGAAGGAGGTTTTTTCCCAAAATGTCACAATACATGTCCCCATTCATCCTCTCCGTACTACGGATCAGTCGTCCTGTCACCTTTGCAGAAAAGCATCCCCAAAGCATGATGTTTCCACCCCCATGGTTCACACTGGGTATGGTGCTTTTGGGATGCCACTCCTCATTCTTCTCCCTCGAAACACGGCGTGTGGAGTTTATACCAAAAAGTTATATTTTGGTCTCATCTGACCACATGACATTCTCCAAATCCTCCTCTGGATCATCCAGATGGTCACGAGCAAACTTTAGACGGGCATGGACATGTGCTGGCTTAAGCAGGGGGACCTTTCGGGCGCTGCAGGATTTGAATCCATGATGACACAGTGTGTTACTAATGGTAACCTTTGTGACTGTGGTCCGAGCTCTCTTGAGGTCATTGACCAGGTCCCCCCGTGTAGTTCTGGGCTGATCCCTCACCGTTCTCAAGATCATTGATACCCCACGAGGTGAGATCTAGCATGGAGCCCCTAGTCGAGGGAGATTGTCAGTGATCTTGTATTTCTTCCATTTTTTAATAATTGCGCCAACAGTTGATCTCTTCTAACCAAGCTGCTTGCCTATTGTCGAGCAGCTCATCCCAGCCTTGCGCAGGTCTACAATTTTGTCCCTGGTGTCCTTAGACAGCTCTCTGGTCTTGGCCATGGTGGAGAGGTTGCAGTCTGACTGTTTGAGGGTATGGACAGGTGTCTTTTATACAGTCAACCAGTTAAAACAGGTGCCATTAATACCGGTAACGAGTGGAGGATAGATGACCTTCCTAAAGAAGAAGTAACAAGTCTGTGAAAGCCAGAATTCTTGCTGGTTGGTCTGTGTCCAAATATTTATTTTCCGCAAGAATATACAAATAAATTGTTTAAAAATCATACAATGTGATTTCCGGAATTTTTTGATCAGATTCTGCCTCTCACAGTTGAAGTGTACCTATGATGGAAATTACAGACCTCGCTCATCTTTTAAAGTGCAACAACTTGCACAATCGGTGGCTGTCCAAATACTTTTTTGCCCCACTATGTATATATATACGCAATATATCAGTATATCATGTACTGTAAATAAGAAGTAAGAGTTCTGTGACCACATGGAGTGCTTTTATAGAGGTGACACCATATGCAGGCAAGTCATCTCTGCTCAAGGGCAGTTGCATATCTATAATGGGTGCAGGCAGGGCTGGATTAACAATGGGGCGGATGGAGCTGCAGCTCCACACCCCCATCAAAATAGGCCCACAGTATTGGTGCACTGCTGGAGACCGGAAAATGTAGTTTCCTATCTCCTCTCCAGTAGCACAGCAATTGGCCGCCCGTAGCCCCGCCCACTAGAACCCCACCGGGCCACCACCTCAAACACTTCCCCGACCGCCCGTCCAGACAGAGTGTCAAATACAAATGGCGGTGCAGTGGAAGGCTTAACAAGCGCTCCTTGCACCGCATAGTGTTTTGGTGCCGCCCACGCGCCATGTGTCCTGGTGAGGAACAGGAGGGGGGCGACAGCTAGGGGAGAGCTGCAGCCGGATGATCTTTTACAATGAGGGGTTATGATGATCCATCATCATCATCATCATCATCCTTCTTCACTAGCGCCGCAGTATATCTATATATGTCTCCTGCCCTGGCTCACAGCACAGCCACAGGCTCAGTGACGCGGCAGCGTACACACACTAAATGGAGGGAGCTGGGAGGAGGTAAACAGGATGCGGAGTCTGGAGATGTACCTGATATGCTGTTTAAGCAGGCATTCTTCCGGTGGGGAACCTGACCGGTCCCCGGAGCCAGCGCCCAGCACGCTCTAGACGCCAATGGTGTGGGAGGAAGATGAATGCTACGGTATGCACATCTTATCCTATTCCAGGGGCCATGCTGTGTAGCTGTCATGTCCTCTGTGTTTTAAGGTGGCCATTGCTGTTGTCTGTATTACGTATATTTCCTTAGGATGCTTCAGACGGTCACACCGCTGCCCTTCCAGCTCCCCAGAGCATCCTGAGGGTGCTCCGGGCATTGCTGTAATCATTGGCAATTGTGACTCCGCCCCGTGTGATGTCACACTGCGGGAGGCGTGGCCTGCAGCGGGCCCACAAATAATATTATATCTATCAAAATGGCCCTCGGCAGAAATAAGGTTCCCCACAACCAGTACTTTCTTAGTGTTTCTTTCTCCACAGATACTGGTACTGTAATAAAAACAAGTGGAAATACCTGAGTAAATGGGGATCACCAAGCATACATACAGCACGGGCTGCCACACAGGTGAAGCTTATGCACTAATTTAGGACATGACATTCGTGCACGGCCAGGAAGTTCCCCTGGGGTCTGTGGCGTAGCAGCAGAGATTGCTGTGGCACCAATAGGCCAGGAAAACAACCTCTATTGCTTTGTCGCTGTATTAGCTAAACCAGAGGTTCTCAAACTCGGTCCTCAGGACCCCACACAGTTTACGATTTCCAGGTCACCCAGCAGGTACACAGGTGTAGTCATTACTCACTGACACACTGTAAAAGAGCCACAGGTGGTGCTAATTATTTCACTTGTGAAGCTGTGAGGAGACCTGGAAAACATGCACTGTTTTGGGGTCCCGAGGACCAAGTTTTAGAACCTGTGTTCTCAAGCATATTTCCTCTTCATACCTCCAAACAAGGGTGATGGTCTCCACCCCAACTCCATTAAGTAGTACCGTCCAAATATCCGTTCTCCTTCAAAATGTGATAATGAATATTGGGTATTACTGACATATAATCAGTGTGGGGCATGGCAAGTATAATTAGGTGTAATCAGTATGGGGCACTGGTGGTATAATCTGCTAAATATCTACATAATTGTGTGAGGTCTGTCCCGTCTCCTCAATGCGCGAGCCCCAACATCTCCCACTGTGAGGGGCAGGGAAGTTGGACTGTGGGCCTGATTCAGAGCCGAACGCTCTGACCAGAGCGCTCGCTCTGAATCAGGGCCCTCCTCCCTGAAAATGGAGCGGCCTCCTGGCCACTCGCATAGCTGTGGGTGACCACCCACAGCATATGCGAGCGTCCATGATGATGGTCGCGATGGTTTTGACCATCGCGACCATCGGGCTTGCGACTGAGACCCCTGCGGTAGGGTCTCGCTACCGCAAGCCCTGGAGTGATTTTGGCTCTATCAGAGCCAAAATCACTCCCACTGACATCACTAGTGATGTCAGTGGGGCCGGCTTCAGATGGTAGGCGTTCCCACGCCTCCGTCTGGCAGGCACGCCCACCAAAGGGGGCGTGCTGTCAATCAACATCGACAGCACGCCCCCTTTGGTGCGAGACCCGGAGCGATGGAGAGTCCGTCGCTCGCCGGGTCTCGCGCGCATGCGCAGTGGGGGAACATCAACCCGCTTGCGAGCGTCCTGCGCTCGCGAGCGGGTCTGAATGACCCCCTGTATGTGTGGGGAGGTGAGGGCAGTGGCGGGGGATCAGAACAGTGGGTGGACCAGACAGAGTGGAGGGCCGAGCTGATATGTATGTATGCATGCATGTACTGTATGTATGTATGTGTCTATACACACACACGTGTGAAAAAGTTTTTGCCCCCTTCCTGATTTCTTCTATTGTTGTGTGTTTGTCACACTTAATTGTTTTAGATCGTCAAACAAAATTGAATATAAGACCAGGATGACCTGAGTAAACACAAAATACAGTTTTTTAAATGATCATATCTTTTATTGCAGGAAAATAAGTTATCCAACACCAACTGGTCCTGTGTGACAAAGTAATTGCCCCCTTAGTTACTTATTCAGTCAAATAACCAAATTGACTTGATAATCGGGTTCCAGTAGACTAGACACAATCCGGTTTGATTACTACCATCCTTGTGGAATCTAAAAATGGCATCCATGGGAGAGTGGCACGGCGATAACCACTGCTAACAAGAGCAGCATAAAGGCTCCTCTCACATTTGGCAATGATACATTGACAGCCCCCAAGTCTTTTGGGCTAATATTCTGAGGCCTGAGGAGTCAAAAATGTAACATTTTGGAAGACATGGCCCCCGTTTCATCTGACGTAAAGCGAACACAGCATCTCTCTCTCTCTCTCTCTCTCTCTCTCTCTTTATATATGTATATATAGAAGAACATATACGTTGGATTACTCTGTTGTGTACCTATGAACTTGTTTGCGAGTGGCGTCACCAAGGCACCGTTATAGTTTTACCAGTTGTTTAGCTGATCAGGGAAGTCACTGGACCAAACATTCGTTACTAGCATTGAAGTGCCAGCCTTTTGGACAACAGTCTGCAGCTACGACTGATACACAGAATATACACAAATGTGCAGGGTGAATGTACAGTATTTGTAATCCGATATAATTTTCTGCCTTCGTCCTTTGTGCAGTTCTAAGCATCGGAGAAGGAGGATTCTGGGAAGGCAATGCCCGGGGGCACGTTGGATGGTTTCCTGCAGAATGTGTGGAAGAGGTACAGCCTAAGCCAAGTGAAGGGCGGCAAGGTAAGAGACTGTCTCTGAAGCACTTTGCCCAGTGCCCATGTTGTCTATTGTAGACTTTGATACACCCACTGGCTTGTGGAGGATGGAATTCCTTGGTAATATTGGTAACAATCACCGGAAAAGAAATACAAGTTGATTAGACTGAAAGTCCCTAATTACAGTAGCCTGAAGCCTCCGTGATGTCATCTTCTGAATTAATTTGCTGTATGATCTGAGAGATTGGTTCTGGATTTAGTGCGTCAGTGATGTCACCGGTCCCTACACCTAATACTCATCATGACAGGGCTTCTCCCATTGGTGCATTATATCTCTGCTCCACCCCCCATTAGCAGTTTATGAAAGCCTTTGTGCAGAGCATTAGCGGTGAGGGGATGTATTTAATAACCCGGCGGATGGGATGCCGATCGCTATGCCGTTTTTAAATAGGAACATTAGATAGTGCACTTGAAAATGGCCATGGCCTCATGGGGAAGGGCCAGGGAAGAGATAGGGGAGGCCAGGAGATGCTGGGGATAAAAGAAGAGGAAGCTACAAGTGAGAATGATAATAAACAGGGAAATTGACAGGTCCAAACAGCGTGGGAACGCCCCCGTCAGGGAGGCACGCCCCCGGCACGCCCACCAAAGGGGGCGTGCTGTCAATCAACATTGACAGCACGCCCCCTTTGATCGGACACAACGAGCGAAGGACTTTCCTTCGCTCGTCGCGTCTGGCGCATGCGCACGACGGAGCTCCCTCCGTCGTGCGCATGCTCAGTCCATAACATCGACCCACTTGCGAGCGGACAGCCGCTCGCGAGTGGGTCTGAATCAGGCCCATAGACTCCTATATACTAAGCCTTGGAGAGAAATAAAATGGATGTCGATAAAGTACCAACCAATCAGCTCGTGACTTTAACTTTACAGGCTGCGTTTAAAAAATGACCGGAGCTGATCGGTTGGTACTTTATCTCTGTCCACTTTATATCTCTCCAAGGCTTAGTACATCTACCCCATAGACCAGAGGTAGGCAATCTCCAATATGCCATAGACCGCACTGGGACTTGTAGTTCCTCGGCAGCTAGAAAGCCAAAGCGTCTGAAGAAAGTGCAGTGCAGCACAGAAACGCGTTAGACAAAAAAGACCAACAATTTGGGACGCTTGGCTAGACACCAGCTCCTAATCAGGATTAGATCCACATCTAGTGACGTCGCTAGCTATCTGATATTGACGCTGACATGGAGACCTCACAGGGACATTTATACACCTGAGACATTGGCACCATCTGTCTGCCTAGATCCATCAGCAGAATGAGAAGTGAGGCGGGGTTGTCAGCACTAACAGAACCTGCCAATGTCTGCACTTCTCCTTGCTTTACATTCTAGCAGGTCGATATACAGATGTGTTCACATATATCTTACTTCCTTGCGCGTTTAAAGAGCCCTTCTAGTCGCGCCATCCTGTTTCGTAACTCGGCAGCTCCCTGTGTCTTTTCGTGCAACATTTTACCTTCAAATGTGTTTTATTCGCACTGCAATGCAGCTTCTGCTGATTAAAATGTTATGCGGCATGCCTATATGCAGTGTGCGGCTGTGGGTGTATCTGCATGTGAAATGCTACGTTACACTGTCGCAGCCGCTGACACTGTAACGTAGCATTTCGCCTGAAACTACACCCGCAGTCGCACACTGCATATAGACATGCCGCATATCGTTAAAATCAGCAGAAGCTGCGTGTGCGTCCTATTTGCATTGCTTTGCGAATAAGACGCTTTTGAAGGTAAAAAACTTGCAGGAAAAGACGTATTGCGTTACCGAGTTGCACGGCGCTCGCATGTTATGTTTAACTTGACTTGTAGCACATGAAGGTAAGATGTAGGTGGACATATCTATATAATCTGGCAGCACGTGCAATTCAGCTACTAGCCACCTCCATCGGAGCGACATGTAAATTTGGTGTTACAGTGACGTTATTACTTGAGTTGTCATTTCAGATATAGGGCCCCATTTACAAACGAAGTGAAATACCTGCGGCAATATTCGTTTAGTATCACTGTGATACAAACGAAAATTCCACTGGTATTTAGTAATACTTACCCCTCCGGCGAGGTCCCGCGAAGTCCAGCGGAATCCTCGTCCTCGACGAGGTCCTCTGCTGGGCTGCTGGCATCCTAACGCTGCCAGCGACGGGGCTTCAGGGTCATGCGCATGCGTGACAGTCCGTCTGCGCATGTGCATGACAGGGAGACCCGGCAGTGCCTGGAAGGCTTCGTTGAAGCCGGAAAGTCACCGCTGGGTCTCCATTGCCGGCAATGGGGCCCGCATCGCTCTCGCCATCTTTTAGATGGCGAGAGCGATGCTGTACAAACAGCGGTAATCTAAGATTACCGCTGTTTACTAAATACAGCAAAATGGTATAACCCCTTTAGCGAGCGCTAAAGGGGTTATATTTCGTTTGTAAATGGGGCCCATACTGTATTACCCTATTCTAGACTTATGCACCTAGCAACTGTCCAGCTGTTGCATAACTATATGTCCCAGCATGCCCCGGCAGTCTTTGATTCAAGGGGAATGCTGGGACTAGTTCCCTTGCAGCAATAGAGCCTTAGTTTGCCTACCTCTGCCCTATACGGCTTCCTAAATTTCAAGTATTAATCGCTGTGCAGTGTGTTCCACAGACATCACCTGCTCTACCGATATTTTTCACTATTGGCCATCAGTCTCCTCCTGGTGTTTCCCTGCTTGCTTCTGTTGGCCAGACCCAGTTTAAGGTCACCCACCAAAAAATAAACTGACAACAAAGCCATCTTGTTACTGTTGTATTTTCCTTTACTGCACTCGCTGTATCAGTTGCTGCAGTAATAGGACATTATTCTCCGTACTCTCTGAATTAGGCTGAGGATTCTCTTCCATTCTCTAAGTATATTTTTCCCATCCTTCATGTCAAGATAGCCGCGGACAATTCCCAAACCATGGGGTCATTGTTTAGTCATTATTTTGTTACCAGCACTTGTCCTCGTTTATGCTGCGCATGCAATTAACCTACATAGACGGTTGTGTTTCTCTAGGCGCTGTGCATTATTTAGATGATCTGAGTTGGATGAGGGCTGAAGGGAGCGAGGGCAGCGGGACCTGACTCAGGAATCTGTGCCATACAAACTCCTTGTTATCAAGAACCTTGTTAATAGGCTCTCAGAATGTCCTGAAGGCTTTTGTGCGTCCCACAATCTAAGCACTTGAAACGTTTCGGAGAGAATGGAGCTGTTAGAGCGAGACGTGAGGTGATATTTGCAGAGTGGTCCTGATCATACGGGCGAAATATTCAAGTACAAACCGCTGATGTGGCAGCTGGCTCCTGTGGCCTGTGGGAGACCCGGGCTTGGTAGCAGCTCTCTGTGGGATAATTTAGATCAGGCTTGCTATATAAGCTGTAGTTCCCGCCGTTGTGGAACTATAAGTCCCAGCATGCCCTGTCATCGGCTTTCCCCCTTCGATATGCAACCTAATCAGGGTATGATCCGCAGGACATGTTAATAGTACCATTGACACCAAGGCCTACCTAAACGTCGTCGTGCAAACTTCGCAATGTAAACTTTAAGTCGTATTCGTCGCTTTGTGAGCGCCATTTACCTCATCTAGCTTAATATTTTATTTAAACCGCAGGGCTGATTCGTGATACAAAAAGCATAAGTCCTAGTTTGAAAAAAAATTAAAGTGTGCGATATCAAACGTTACTACTGAATGGATAGGATGTTTTATAAAGGATTATGGGTTAAACCCACAAAATGGATTCCTCCATACTCAAAATGGTGGAATCACGAAGCAGTTTGGTGTTGTCACCCTTTCCTAGTGAGTCTATAGGCGGCTCTTCCCTTCAGTACTGGTTCAGACTTCATAATGGCTGCCTGCAGGCAGTTTAATCAAAAAGTGTTTTCTTTGCTGAAATGGGAGTATTACTAGAGAATTATCTGGAAAATAGCATTATATAAGATGCTTGTTGTACAAGACATTTCTTAATTCAATGTCCTTCAAGTAAACAAGACTCTCACTCATGTATAGCTCAGATTGTCTCTGTTAGATGGATTTTTCCACTGTATACAGCATCGCACAGCGCGTCAGTTTTCTGACAATAAAGACAGCTAATAAATATGGTCTCTGATGCTATATTTTATTTTGTTTGGTGAAAGAATTGATCAGTGATGGGACTCGGGTTGTGTTGCTCCCTGCCGCTGAGTTATCCTTTCATGCATGTTCTGCATTATTTCATAACTTACCAGAGCCGTCCATTAGGCACCCAAGGCTCTTACCAAATGAGACAACATTTTGCCCATCAGTCTATAAAATGTGGGAATCCGCAACAACATGGACGTACTGTGGCCACTTCTGAATGATCCAAGGCCCGGTATGTGCATGTTTTCCAAGTTTCCTGACAGAATCACACTTGAAATGATTATTCTTATTATTCCTACCTGTGGACCTTTTCAGATGCGTCAGTTCAGTAATTTATTTCCCTGTGTCCATCCAGGAGATATGGAAAACATGCCCTGTTCCATCAGGAACACTGCTTTTGTTCGTAAAGTTTTTCTCATATAGATTTGTCCTCATACATCTAGCCTCCTTGCGCATTAAACAGCCCTTCTAGTTGCGCCATGCCGTGGCGTAACTTGATAGCGCTGAGCGTCTTTTTGTGAGACTTTTTCTTTTCAAAAGTGTCTTATTCGCACACCGTTGCAAATAGTACACACAAGCAGCTTCTGCTGATTAAAATGATATGCGGCATGCCTATATTCTCTGTGCGACTACGGTTATATCTGCATGCGAAATGCTACGTTACAGTGTCACAGCCGCTGACACTGTAATGTAGCATTTCACATACAGATGCACCAGCAGTCACACACAGAATATAGACATGCTGCATATCATTTTAATCAGCAGAAGACGCTTTTGCATTGCTGTGCGAATATGACACAATTGAAGGGTAAAGTCACACGAAAAGACGCTCGGCGCTACCAAGTCACATGGCGCTCACGCGTTATGTGTAACGCGCACTTTAAGCAAACACTCCCCTTACCGCCGATACTTACCTTTGGGATGCTGGCGGTCGGGATACTGGAGCTGGGATCCCGACGGTGCTAGAATAAACACTAAACCATTTTAAATTAAATCATTCAATAATGTCAATAAAAAAACTCTTGCAGATATTGCCCACTTGCTGGCTGGACACAGATATAATTGTGAGCAGAAATGCACGCTGAGACTCGGCGCACGTTTGCACTTTCCATCTACCCCTTCTGCAATGTTCTCACCATCCAAACTGCTCCCTACCTCTTAAAGACGAGGGGGGGATCTCTGTTACTGTGCCTGTTACAGTAATATAAGTGCAGCACAACTGTGATTTTGGCCGTCAGACCCCTGGAGCATAGTGCTGGGTTGCATGTAATAAAACAAAGCCGGGAGGAGCGCCCATGAAATTGATCCTGGGGAGAACACAGAAATGTCTTACACGAGCTAAGGTTTTCTGGCAACAATTAAGAAGTACAGATGTAATTGAGTTTGCCAGCTGTAGTAAGCTAATTTGCTTGTTTAGTAATTACAGCGCCTTGGGATTTGATGCCTTTCTTATACCGGATTAATCAGTTTCAATCAATAGACTAGCATGCGCTCTCCTCAATGCCACCGTGTAATATAATCTGCCTGGTGTTCATTAGAGCTTTCTAGGTTTGTCGGTACTTACAGTGCACTAGCTGATCGCCATCCTGACTGTGGCGGGGAGTCCTTGCAGATTGCTTCCTGCTCAAATCTTTTCATCTATCGAAAATCTATTTCTCATGGATTTTGACATCAAACCCTCCAAACAGATATGGCTCCCAAACCGCAGTCGCATGAGAAAAACTAAATGTGCAATCCAGGGTCACAAATGCTGATTTCTCACGTAACATGTTTACTTTTGCACATTTTTACAGGGGAAACGGGCTTCGAGGACCAAGATGGCGGTGTCTCCAGCGCTGCTAGGCTTTGCGCTGTCCAATGAAATTTTATATTACAGCATGAGATTATTTAATGCGTGCCTTACGGTTGGGCGAATTGTCTGTTTCTGCTGCTTTCTAGACCAATTGGCAAGATTGTAATATACATCTGTGTCTTTCTTGTGGACGCACTACATGCATGTTACATCGGGAGACTCAATATATGTATTTGTCTTTCCGGACAAGTTCAGCCCTCTATCCATATCTCGCTTCAGCAAAATTTAGTTATTTAAGTTACAGTGTCATAAAAAATAAAGTAATATAACTAAAAAATAATTAAACGCATTTCGCCAGCACAGCCCACATACCCAATAGTGAGATAGTTAGATTAATCCTCCCTAAGGGCTCTATTTATTAACATTATTTTTACTAAAATAAAGTGAAAAAGGGTGTTTTCACACCCTTTTCACATTATTTTAGTTTCACCTGTAGTTACTATAGGGCAATTGGAGTAGAATTAGTAAAATTCTACTCCAACCCCCAGTATCACTTATTTTTAGTAAAGCAGATCGCATTTCCCATAATTGTAATGGGAAATGTGATCCGACCTAAGTTACTAAAAATACATTGTAAAAAAATACCGGGGGAAGCCCTGTGATAATAACGCCACCTCCAGGTGGCATTATCCAGGGTCTCCCCCGGTTACCGGGCTCCCACTCTGCTCTAACGGGGAGAGCAGAGGTGGGAGCCGGTACCAGTAATCAGCTATGTGGTCTAAGCAGACCGCAAGCTGATTGCTGTACAAAAAAGAAAAAAAATATTAAACATTTTTTTTTTTCCTTACCTGAATCCAGGGACTGGTGATCGGGCCTCCGATGATGGCTCCTCTCCGGTCAGCTGGTCTCCCATAGTACACTGGGGCCCGGTCATCAGGTGATCGGGCCCCAGTGCAGTATGGGAGATCACCTGATCGGGAAGCCCGGAGAAGATCACCGGAGGCCGGGAGGATGCAGGTAAGTGTAATGAAGGGGGGGTCGCGGGGGGGGGAGGAGGGGGGGTCGCGGGGTCCACGATCACGGGGGCGGGGCTTAGCGCCGGGGGGCGGGTTTAGCGTCGGTGGGGGGTAGTAGCGGTGGTCGGTCGGCGCATGCGTGGGCTCTTAGTCGCGGTATTTTTTCCGAAAATATCGCGAATAGAGTGCGGATGGGATCCGCAGGGACAGAGCTTTATCGCAAGCTCTGTCCCTGCAAGGGATTTATAGTAAATCCCTGTGATATTGCCTGAATTCGCAATGCAAATTCACTCGGTAATATCACACTACAATCCGCATTCAATATGCAGATTGTAGTAAATAGAGCCCTAAGAAATTACTAAAATTACATTTCCTACAGCTTCTCAACAAAACAACCCTTAGCAGATGCTAAAGCAAACCAGTACAGGTTGAGTCTCCCATATCCATATATTCCAAAATACGGAATATTTTTAGCATGACTGAGATAGTGAAACCTTTGCTTTCTGATGGTTCAATGTACACAAACTTTGTTTAAAGCACAAATTATTAAAAATATAGTATAAAATAACCTTCAGGCTGTGTGTATAAGGTATATATGAAACAAATGACTTTCATGTATGTGCACAAACTTTTTTGATGCACAAAATTATGAAAAATATACTATAAAAATGACCTGCAGGCTGTGTGTATAAGGTGTATATAATACATAAATGCATTCTGTGTTTAGATTTGGGTCCCATTCCCAAGATATCTCATTATTTTATGCAAATATTCCAAAATACGAAATATTCCGATATCCAAAATACCCCTGGTCCCAAGCATTTTGGATATGGGAGACTCAACCTGTAATTCCTTTTGTTGGGGCACTCCTTAAACAAAAAAATATTTTAAACTAGTGAAGCATTTGACTGAATATGAGCATATAATATTGCCCGAAACACTTCAGAATTCATTCTGCTGCTTTTGTCAGTAGTCACATCATCAATAAATACAAGGGAACCAGTTCCATTGGCAGCCATACATGCCCACGCCATGACACTACCACCACCATGCTTCACTGATGAGGTGGTATGTTTTGGATCATGAGCAGTACCTTTCCTTCTCCATACTCTTCTCTTCCCATCACTCTAGTACAAGTTGATCTTTGTCTCATCTGTCCATAGGATGTTGTTCCAGAACTGTAATGGCTTTTTTAGATGTTGTTTGGCAAACTCTAATCTGGTCTTCCTTTGAGGCTCACCAACGGTTTACATCTTGTGGTGAACCCTCTATATTCACTCTTGTGAAGTCTTCTCTTGATTGTTGACTTTGACACATATACACCTACCTCCTGGAGAGTGTTCTTCATTTGGCCAACTGTTGTGAAGGGGTTTTTCCTCACCAGGGAAAAAATTCTTCTGTCATCCACCACAGTTGTTTTCCGTGGTCTTCCGGGTCTTTTGGTGTTGCTGAGCTCTCCGGTGTGTTCTTTCTTTTTAAGAATGTTCCAAACAGTTGATTTGGCCGCACCTAATGTTTTTGCTATCTCTCTGATGGGTTTGTTTTGATTTTTCAGCCTAATGATGGCTTGCTTCACTGATAGGGACAGCTCTTTGGATCTCATATTGAGAATTGACAGCAACTGATTCCAAATGCAAATGTCACACCTAGAATCAACTCCAGACCTTTTACCTGCTTAATTGATAATGAAATAACGAGGGAATAGCCCACACCTGTCCATGAAATAGCTTTTGAGTTGATAGTCCCATTACTTTTGGCCCCTTAAAAAGTGGGAGGCACATATAGAAACCGTTGTAATTCCTACACCGTTCACCTGATTTGGAAGTAATTACCCTCAAATTAAATCTGAAAGTCTGCAGTTAAAGCACATCTTGTTTGTTTAATTTCAAAGCCATTGTGGTGGGGAATAGAGGCCAAAATATGAAAATTCTGTCAATGTCCCAATATTTATGCACCTGACTGTGTATATATATATATATATATATATACTGTATATAAAATGTGTGTGTATATTTTCTATATGCTCACTGTCATCTTTGGGGGTATGCTGTTTCTCGGAGCGCCTTACTTGGCTTATTGCATTTTGCTTTATTTCCATTAGATGGCACTCTTTCAATGCAAAATGATATTACAATGAAACAGAAAGGACATTGTATAGGATTATTACCATAGTTTGCACTAATATGTAGTGAATGACAGTCCCAGGTGTGTAAGATGTGGGCCAACATTTTTTTCTCCCTTGTAAGAAACCAGATCAAATGCAGAGTAGTAGAATTTCTTTAATAAAATACAATTTTCTGTTTAATTTTACAAATTACAACATGAAATAAGTATAACCTTATAAGACTTCACGTCTACTTGTCATATTAAATACAGACAGATGAGCAAAGGTTAGTAGGAAATCCTAGGCTATGTATGTATTTACAAAACGATTACAGGCTGTTGCAGAGTTACATGCAAGTCTGCCATAATTGCTCCTGCATTGAGGTGGTTTGAGCACATCCCCCAACCCTCCCGCTTTTGGTGGGGCAGTCTCTCTTTTCCAGGCATTGTCCCGATGCCCCACCACCCATGTCTCATGTTTGCCTGCTCTGACTCATCTAGGTTTGAGCTGTTATATACAGATAAAAAAGAAAAGAATATCCCATGCGCTAATAAATGTACATAAACAGCAATGAAAACATTAAATGTATATAAATATAAATAAATGAATAAATAAAGCAGCAGGAGAGAATAAACTGTGCTTGTAATGGCACACCAAAAAAGCACCTATAAAACAGGTACAACACAGAACTCTAATGTATTCCTCTGCGCTAATTAAATAGAGAAAGAAAACATGGCTGGAAACAATTGCAAAATCATTTTATATTTATCAAACACACATATATATATATATATATATATATATATATATATATATATATCATAATACATTCATTTGACCTGTCCAGGCATTCAAAAAATAAATGAATAAATAAATAATCAATAAAAAAGATGTCTAATGGTGCATACACACGATCAGATTTTTCCTTCAGATATGAACGATAACGATTTAAAAATCGTTCAGTCGTTCATATCTGAAGGAAAATCGTTCATATCTGACATGCCTGAACGATGGACGATCAACGAATCATACAGATAGTAATATTGTACAAAGAATCTTAAATTGTAAGAAGTAACAATTTTGTACTCTTGATGAAGGTAAAGGAGGTGGATCCTGAATATTCTGGTATGTACCAGTCTAAGAGATAAAGCCCCCATACATCAGAGATTGATTGCAGCAATCCTGCAATTTGCAATCGATTGTGTATGAAAATCTTTCCCTATTTCAATCGATTGCAGATTGCAGAATTGCCACAATCGATTGAAAAAGGGAAAGATTTTCATACACAATCGATTGCAATTTGCACGATTGATACAATCAATCTCTGATGTATGGGGGCCTTTACTCAATGGTTAAAGTCCACACCTGCAATATGGCCAATATCCCATTCAATTTCAACATTAGTCGGTAGTATACCTCTGTGTACCAAATATAATTTTTGCAAAGTGAATAATAGTTCCAAATGGAGTTTCTTGTGTTTATATGTTCAGGAGAGATATGGAAGAAATGTAGAACAAACACTCCTTCGGTAGGAGATAACAGGCAACAGCTGTGTGAGTCACTTGTAGTAGCCGCACAGAGCAGACATAAATATAATAATGGGGGGCACTTATCCAACTGGAGGGATAGAGGTCGCGACTACCTTTCAAATATACAGAGTCCTGTAGATCGTGTCTATCATCCCAGCCTCAACCTCAATAGCATGGAAACATCCGGCTGGACAGTTCAGCCTCCGTCTCTCCAAGTCTCCAAGGGGATATGCAGGTAACCAGGGGTATCAAATCGGTTCCAGTGTCCCATCTTTGACGCGTTTCACAATGATTCTTGGTGGGTTTTTCAAAGAGAAAAAGCCCCCCCCAAGTAGCGGTGCGAAATGCGTCAGTCTGGGACACTGGACCCGATTTGATACCCCTGGTTACCTGCAGGGAGGGTTGGGGGGGTGGGAGAGGGTTAGGGATAGTTAAAATACTTACCATGTCGGGATCTTCAGTCTTCTGCCTTCCAGCATCTGTATTACATCCGCCGAGCTTATGTCCTGCAGTATGTCATACCGGTTCCATCCACCTTATGTTAACGAGTCAGGTTGGTGTTGGGGGTAGGGTAATGGAGGACTGTTTTCCTGGCCTAAGGCCCCTAAATACCAATTAAGCATTGTTTAAAAGTGAGTATTCTTCCTGTCAATGTGCATTCCTGTGTGGCCACAGTCTCCCCATCTTCTAATGCAGCGGTGGCCAACCTGTGGCTCTTCCATTGTCCTGATGCGGCTCCCCTGACTGACACTGACTGCTGTTGTGACAATTGGAGAGGCTGCTGTTGTGACACATGGGGTGCTGGATTGTATTATGTGAATCTGATTTATTTTATTTTTTTTCAATGTATTTTTTTGTGGATGTGGCTTTTTCAGTCTATTTTATGTGGATGTGGCTTTTTCAGTGTATTTTATGTGGATCTGGCTTTTTCAGTGTATTACAGTAATTGTGGATGTGGCTTTTTCAGTATATTTTATGTGGATCTGTTTTTTTTTTCAATGTTTTTTCTTATTGTTCTGGCCTTTTCTTGTCCTTTAATAGTTACCTCCACGGTGATTGTGTGCATGCGCTTTTACATGCTCCTACAAAAAAAAAAACATACCAGGGCCGTGGCCTAGCTGGCACAAGGCCACACCCCTTTTTGCATGTTCGCATGATCTCGGCTCTTTAACATACCTACAGATATTTTTGGGCTCTTTGACTCTGACTGGTTGGCCACCCCTGTTCTAATGGCTCTTTTTGCTGCTGTTAGCACACACAAAGGAATGTCCCAGAAGAATTCAGACACTATAGTGCATGAAACGCGCATGACTAAACCCACTTACCTGTCACTGCTTTCAGGAAGACATCCCCACTGACCTCAGGTGGTCAACAGGAGTGGAGCAGCGACCACAGCAGCTTCTACACCACATTTTCTCACCTTCCCATAACTCCATGACTTACACAAGTACAGAGAATCCACACTGAAGACTACCGGGACTCCTTTGCTTTAGATGAGCCCCACATGAAGGAGCTTTTAGGACTTAAATAGGTTTTGGATGTTTTTCACTCTTATCGCCAGTTTCATTCACTTTGAGAGACTTGCTCTGAGCATCTAACAGACTTTCATTGCACAAGGCACCTATAGATAACTGTCCCAAAAGCCAGCAGACTTGACATTATTTGTATTAATTTGTTTTATTGATTATTATGTGATATCCAGATGTCCTTTACTGTCATTCTTATTCAGTGTGAACAGATTTATTGATTCATATGTTTTGTCATTTATGCAACTTGTGAACTGAAGCATATATTTATTTATTTTTTACCGTATTTTAGTTTTTGCAGTGTAACACTATGTAATACTTTGTATGTTTATCAACCGGTGTGAGTGCACTTGTTTTATAATGCTTTTGGTGGTGCTTCCTTTTAAAAACCTAGCATCTTTACCCCTCCATGGTAATATTGTCTTATATATAAAATTCATTGGTCGGTTTGTTTTGTTTTTTATTTGCCTGTCTGTCCGGTTATGCATTCGGGCACCCCTGCACTGATTGGGATGAAACCAATGCGAGGTGGCCCAGTTGGATCCTGGCCAGGTTTTAAGGGGGTTAGGGTCCCGGTCGGATCTCCCTTTAGTGTATGCTGGGCACAACTTTGAAGCCTGTTCTGAACGTTGCATTGGATGCATTAGGCCGAAAACTTCCCAGAGTGTTAACATTATATTCCAGATGACATACTAGGGGTTTGAGGTCCCAGTCGGACCGTCCATTACTGTACGCTGGGCAGAACTTTGGCCCGGGGATGCTGGACAGAACTTTGACCCAGGGAGCCTGTTCTGGGCCTTCCACTGGATGGATTTGGACGACATCACATAATTTGGATGAAAACTTCACAGAGTGGTAACATTATATCCCAGATGACATACTACCAACATTACCTGACCACTGTACATGACCATAATACAATTCTATTACACACTATACAGACATAGGGCACTACACCCCCAACATGACCTGACCACTGTACATGATCATAATACATCTATTACACTGTATACAGACATACAACATGACCTGACCACTGTACATGATCATAATACACATCTATTACACTTGTGACACAGTTAGGTTAGGGGGTCCCTCTCCTGGGTAGAGGACTCCTTCCTTACACACACACACAGCAGCAGGGAAGCAGCACACCAGTCTGGATGCAAGTACAAGCTGGTCGGCGCCAGTCTTTATTGTACAATGTCAGAAACATAAAGAAAACATAAATATAAATCCTAGCCCTGTCGGGGCACTAACTTCACAGGTAGTTCCCTCACTACCAGAACCTGGCAGGGCCTAATGCCCTCGCCAGCAACAAAAGCACAGCACAACACTCACGGTTAGGTATCCAAGTGTCTCTGAGCAAACTTCCTGCCTGCTCTCCCAGGTGAGACAATCAGCCCTAAACAAACTAGGCTTATATTGGCCACTCTCAGGTGGAAAACTAACAATCCTGTTACCAGGCTGCGAGAACCAAAACCTGGAGTGGCCGTGGGTGGAGCCCTCCCTCTCCTCTCACCCACAACCCCCAGGTCCCAAACCGGCTTTTCAAAAAGCTGAAACTCAAGCCTGCTATACTGCAGACTTTCTCCTGGGGGTTTAAAATACATAAGACAGGAATCTGGGACAAATGTACCTGCCACAGACCACTTTACCAATGATCCTATCACATATCCCCCCCATTTGTTTCGACCTGTGGGGCGGAACAACTGAAGCCCCCAAACAATGAACGCGTGACAATGCGTCAGCATTGGCCAGCTGGCTTCCTGGCCTGTGTTCCACTGAAAATTTTGAAGTTTGTAATGCCAAGAACCGTCTTGTAATTCTCGCATTACTGTCCTTATTTTCAGACATCCACTTCAGAGGGGCATGGTCAGTGATCATTTTGAACTTTCTTCCGACCAAGTAGTACCTGAGAGCCTCTAACGCCCACTTTATGGCCAACGCCTCCTTCTCCACTGTGGCATAGTTTCTCTCATGTACATTCAACTTTCTGCTAAGATAGAAAATAGGGTGTTCCTCACCCTCCTTGTTCTGGGACAGGACCGCTCCTATACCTACTTCTGATGCATCGGTTTGTACTATGAATTCCCTTTCAAAATTAGGAGTCATCAGGACTGGTTGGGAACACAACGCTACTTTCAACTCCTGAAAAGCTTTCTCTGCCTCAGGACTCCATTCTACCATGACTTTTTGTTTGCCTTTGGTCAGGTCAGTCAGTGGGACTGCCATGGTGGCAAAGTTGGGTATAAACCTCCTGTAGTACCCCGTAATTCCCAAGAAGGCTCTCACCTGCTTCTTATTCAGAGGCCGTGGCCAGTTTTGTATGGCATCAACTTTATTGAGCTGAGGCTTTATCAGGCCTCTGCCAATAGTGTATCCCAGATATTTTACTTCCTCCATGCCTAGACAACACTTTTTTGGGTTGGCTGTCAAACCTGCCTTATAGATGGAGTCCAACACTGCTTGTACCCTGGGTAAGTGAGACTGCCAATCAGACGACCACATCATCCAGATAAGCAGCCGCATACCGTTTATGGGGCCTTAGAATCCTGTCCATCATTCTTTGGAAGGTAGCCGATGCCCCATGTAGCCCGAAGGGCAACATCTTGTACTGAAACAAGCCCTCTGGCGCTGAAAAAGCTGTCTTTTGTTTGGCGCTCTCGGTTAACGGTATTTGCCAATACCCTTTGGTTAGGTCAAGAGTGGTTAAATACCTTGCCGTCCCTAGTCTCTCAATCAGTTCATCCACTCTTGGCATCGGGTAGGCATCGAATTTTGAAACGCTGTTCAACTTTCGGAAGTCATTGCAGAAACGCACACTCCCGTCGGGCTTTGGAATCAACACAATGGGACTTGACCATTCACTATGTGATTCTTCAATAACCCCTAACTCTAGCATATTTTTAATTTCTTTCGACACCGATTCTCTTTGTGCTTCTGGTAACCTATAGGGCTTTAGATTAACTTTAACCCCTGGGTCAGTGATGATGTCATGTTTAATGACCGAGGTTTTCCCAGGTACGTCAGAGAACAGCACCCTATTTCTAATCAGAAACTCCTTGACCTCTTGTTGTTGAATTGCCGACAGGGTTTTTGCCACTGTCACTTCGGGAACTAAGGGCCCTGGACTTACTGGAGGGTCTCGGACGGCCGACAGTACCGTTCTATCTTTCCAGGGCTTTAACAGATTTATATGGTATATCTGTTCCGGCTTTCTTTTCCCCGGCTGGTAAACTTTGTAATTGACCTGCCCCACTCTTTCTAAGATTTGAAAGGGCCCTTGCCATTTAGCCAAAAGTTTATTTTCCACAGTGGGAACCAATACTAATACTCTGTCCCCAGGAGCAAAGCTGCGTAACCGAGCATTGCGGTTGTATACCCTCTGCTGTGCCTGTTGAGCCTGTTCCAGGTGCTCTCTCACTATCGGCACTACCGCAGCAATTCTCTCCTGCATTTGAGAAACATACTCAATCACCGTTTTGTAAGGACTAGACTGCCCCTCCCATGTCTCTTTGGCAATGTCTAGTAACCCCCTTGGGTGTCTCCCATACAACAAGTCGAAGGGTGAAAACCCGGTGGTGGACTGGGGAACTTCTCTTATGGCCAACAATAAATACGGCAATAAGTAGTCCCAATCCCTACCATCCTTGTCGACCACTTTCCTAAGCATGTGTTTTAACGTCTTGTTAAACCTCTCGACCAGCCCATCGGTTTGGGGGTGATAAACCGAAGTTCTTAACTGTTCGATTTTGAACAGGCGGCATAACTCTTTCATGACTTTGGACATAAACGGTGTACCCTGGTCAGTTAGTATCTCCTTAGGTATACCCAGCCTGCTAAAGACATGAACTAGCTCTCTGGCAATGGTCTTGGTTGACGTATTGCGCAACGGGATCGCTTCCGGGTACCTGGTAGCGTAATCCATTATGACCAGAATATACTGGTGTCCCCTGGCAGACTTCATTAAGGGTCCAACCAAATCCATCGCTATTCTTTCAAACGGCACCTCTATGATAGGCAATGGAACTAGTGGACCCTTAAAATGTGGCCTGGGAGCATGATACTGACACTCAGGGCAGGATGCACAAAAGTCAGATACCTCTTTATGAAGCCCGGGCCAGAAAAACCTCTGCATTATTCGCTCAGTGGTTATCTCTACCCCTAGATGGCCTGCCGTTATATGACCATGGGCCAGATCCAACACTGTTCTTCTGTAGGCTTTGGGAACTATTAGTTGTTCCACAACATCTTCCCCCTTCTTAGTCACCTGATATAACAAATCCTGACACATTGCCATGTGGGGATAGGACAAAGGACTATCAGGGTCTACGGGTTTACCATCAACTACTTTTACATTCTCCCTGGCTTTTACCAAAGTAGGGTCATTCAACTGCTCCACGGCAAAGACCTCTCTTCTGACCTCTAAATCAGGCAGACGATCACCTGGCCCAACAACACTTCCCACCTCAATGGGAGGCACATCAGTTGGCGGGCCACCGTCACGTTCCGCATTCTCTAGTTCGCCAACCATAGTAGAAAAAGGTAATAACTCTGACTCAGAAGAAACTCCCTCCTCCACTACATCGACAACCTTCTCAAATGGATCGGGGTTATTCACCTCTGGAACAAAACGGCTTTCCCACAACTTCCAGAAGTGAGCAAAGTCTCTCCCCAATATTGCATCGTACACCAGACCATGCACCAAACCCACAGACACTATAGCAGAGCCACATGGTGTCTCGATGTTCACCTCGGCCGTAACATAATATCGAGTATCCCCATGTATGCAGGTCACACCAACAGTTTTCCCTGTATGCCTCAAGGGGTTCACCAGCTCAGCTTTTATAAGTGTCACCAAGCTACCAGAGTCTAACAGTGCCTCTACTCGGTTGCCATCTACAGTGAGTACACACATGTGCTTATCAGTCTCAGCCTGCCGGTCAGCCGTACAGGCTATCTGTGCAAAGAAAGACCCTCTGCGGTAGGCATGAGCAGTATCACATTGCATAGGTTCAGTTGTAAGTGCACAATTAGCGGCAATATGGCCGAAGCCACCACATCGGAAACACTGAGTCATATTAATGTCTAGTCGTTTACGGGGCAAGAACCTTCCCGGCCTGGCAGGCCTGTCTCCAGGTTCTACACCCTCAGTCTTAGGTACATTCCACCGCCCAGCACCCTTCTCCCCTGGAACAGTCTTACCAGTGTCTCTGGGAGTTCGCCTGTGCGCCATCGGGGCTCGGTGGGGCATACTCATCAGCTCCTCAGCCGCCACGTACCTCTCCACCAGCTCGACCAACTGGTCTGCGGACTTAGGGTCTGCATGGCTCACCCACTTGCGCAGAGTCACAGGTAATGATCGCAGGTACCGGTCCATCACGACCCTTTCCACGATCTGTGGTCCCATCAGCGTCTCAGGCTGTAGCCATTTTGAGGACAGATGGACGAGGTCATGCATCTGTGAACGTGGAGGCTTGTCCTTATGGAACTCCCAGCGGTGGACCCGTTGGGCACGAACAAAGGTGGTGACTCCCAAGCGAGTTAGGATCTCCTGTTTTAGTTTTTTATAGTCCTTGGCATCAGCCAGGCATAAGTCAAAATAGGCCTTTTGTGGCTCCCCAGACTAAAAAGGTGCCACCAGACTTGCCCACTGCTCCTTGGGCCAACTCTCCCTTTCGGCCGTTCTTTCAAATGCGGTGAGATAGGCCTCCACATCATCGCCCGAAGTCATCTTTTGGAGGAAGTGTCTGGCTCGTACGGAGTGAGTGGTGGTGGGAGGACCCGTATTAACATCTCTGGGCCGGGCGACCAGGTGCTGTACCACCTCTTTTATGGCCTGGCTGTTTTCCGCTAAGGCCTGGCGGGTTTCCTCGATGGCGACCTGTTGTTGCCTCTGGGCTGTCTCCAAGGCCAACAGATGCAACCTGGTGGATTCCTGCTGAGCCCAGGTAGATTCCTGCTGAAGTTTGTTCGTCTCCTGCTGAGCTCTGGTAGATTCCTGCTGAGCTGCTGTAGCTTGGAGCAAGGCCTTAATAACGTCCTCCATTTTGTCCTGGGGTGTAGGTTGGAAGCTGAACCTTGTCTCTCTGAGCATTGGCTGACGCCTCCTCTATGGGACTCCAAGGACACAGCGTTATTTCCACACTCACAAATTGGGTGTCTGTCCCTTTAATTTTGAAACGGAAAGTTTTCCTCTTGCTGCAACTTCAGTGTGTGTGGGTGCCCGCATTCTCCACCATATTGTGACACAGTTAGGTTACGGGGTCCCTCTCCTGGGTAGAGGACTCCTTCCTTACACACACACACAGCAGCAGGGAAGCAGCACACCAGTCTGGATGCAAGTACAAGCTGGTCGGCGCCAGTCTTTATTGTACAATGTCAGAAACATAAAGAAAACATAAATATAAATCCTAGCCCTGTCGGGGCACTAACTTCACAGGTAGTTCCCTCACTACCAGAACCTGGCAGGGCCTAATGCCCTCGCCAGCAACAAAAGCACAGCACAACACTCACAGTTAGGTATCCAAGTGTCTCTGAGCAAACTCCCTGCCTGCTCTCCCAGGTGAGACAATCAGCCCTAAACAAACTAGGCTTATATTGGCCACTCTCAGGTGGAAAACTAACAATCCTGTTACCAGGCTGCGAGAACCAAAACCTGGAGTGGCCGTGGGTGGAGCCCTCCCTCTCCTCTCACCCACAACCCCCAGGTCCCAAACCGGCTTTTCAAAAAGCCGAAACTCAAGCCTGCTATACTGCAGACTTTCTCCTGGGGGTTTAAATCACATAAGACAGGAATCTGGGACAAATGTACCTGCCACAGACCACTTTACCAATGATCCTATCACACACTGTAAACAGACATAGGACACTACACCCCCAACATGACCTGACCACTGTACATGACCATAATACACATCTATTACACTGTATACATACATAGGGCACTACACTCCCAACATGACCTGACCACTGTACATGACCATAATACAATTATATTATACTGTATACAGGGGGGCCGGTGCCGCGATTCGCGCTGAATCGCGTCATCGTGGCTCCGCCCCCGGCTGCACAATGCCATTAATCACGGCATTGTGAAGAGGTGGCGGAGCCACGATGACGCGATCGTGCTGTCATGCCCCCATGCTCCGCCCCCAATGCCGCGTCATGTGCTGGGCCCCGCCCCCTTTGGCCGCGTCACGCCCCCAGCCCTGTAAGCCCGACAGCTCCCTCCCGGAAGGAGAGAACTAAATGTCGGCAAGCATGGCTCAGAGTCTATAACTCCGGCGCTGGCCGCGCACAGCTCAGTGCGCTGCCGGCCGCCGGGCAGAGAGGAGGGTGACCGTGTCGGAGACTGCACATGGGCCCCCTCCTCTCTAGAAACGCTACTGTATCATCCCTTTCATCCACACAAATATTGTCCCAGAAATATAGGATGCCTGAAATTATGCTCTGATTACCATAACTTACATACAGTCATCATTTCCCTTTTACATAGAACTTATTTTGTAGTTAATACTACACCGCGGTGCAAATAACGATCGAAAGTCCTTGCTTTTCAATGATCACTTATTGCAATGAGTGTGAGGTGCATCTCTTTGTAACATCTCTGATTGAAAGAGGGTTAATGTTCTAGGCGCGCAGTTAAATCATAGTCCCTTTAAATAGGAGTAATCAAAATGTTTTTTTGTTTTTTTAACTGTCATTGAAGTAGAGCATTGGCGCTGCAGGATGAATTGCGGAGCTCATCCCGAGTCTGTTAGAACTGTAAAAGTGTCTTCACTTCTGCTTGAATGGATCCTTGAGGCATGAAGTCTGTCCCACAAGAATGCATCCTGTTGGGGAGATGTTTAGAAGCGGAAATTAATGGAGCTTAAAGATGCCTCTTGATCCCACTCCCTTTGAGTTATATTTGCTCGTTAAAAATAATGTGGAGATGTGCTCAAAGTATCCATCATGGAGGCAGCCATTTTGTGGGTCGAGCAAATATTACTTCACTGTCCACCCTACAGCCCTTTATACAAACGACACCTCCAGTGCTGTGATAGGCTGAGAGGTGCTTTGTCGACAAAATGTCTGCCCCCCTCATTGTTGACAATTATACTTTAATGGCCTTTCAAGTGAGTGACCAATCACATTCAGTACTAATAAAATTCCTCTGTGTAAAAAATAAGCTGTAGATACAGATTTGTCATTTATACATATTTGCTGAAATCGCGCTAAAAAGCCCTAGGTCCCATGAGACTGTGCTAGCAACGGGCATCCTTTTTGGCAAAAATTCGTCTTGTCGCAATGCGATGAGACTAGGACGCACCCTCAGACTGTGCTGAGTAATTTGATATGTAACCAGAGGCGCCAAGGGAGGCTGGTACTATTTACCCGGGCTTGCTAGAGGGGCCCGGGTCTGGCGCCGCTCTCCCCTTCCCTCGCTCACTCCTCCCAGCCACCCACACAGCGGCCGCAGCAATCTCCTATGCCTGTGGGGGAAATTGATCACACTGATCGTGCCCTCCTCTGGCTTTGCGCCGGGCTGAGGGACACACAGCGCCAACCCCCCCAGCGTGCAGTGGCGCTAAAAAAGTGTTTTTTCTTTAGCTTAAGGGGGCATGGCCATGCCTTCTGCAATTAGGCCATGCCCCCTTCATCTGGGCCCGCCCGAACTCTCTAAATCCCCTGTATGTGGCAGTTGTATATCTGTGTGCGACTGAGTCTCTGAATCTGTATATGAAGTGCTACAATGTACCGGCCGCCGCTTTTTTAATTCCAAGTTACGCTGTGGTTCATATACAGACTCCGGTGCACACAGACATACAGGTGTCACATATCACATTACTCATCGCAGTCTCCCATATACAGACTCAGGAGCACACAGATATACAGGTGTCACATATCACATTACTCAGCACAGTCTCCCATATACAGACTCAGGTACATAGATATACAGGTGTCACATATCACATTACTCAGCGCAGTCTCCCATATACAGACTCAGGAGCACACAGATATACAGGTGTCACATATCACATTACTCAGCACAGTCTCCCATATACAGACTCAGATACATAGATATACAGGTGTCACATATCACATTACTCAGCACAGTCTCCCATATACAGACTCAGGAGCACACAGATATACAGGTGTCACATATCACATTACTCAGCACAGTCTCCCATATACAGACTCAGGTACATAGATATACAGGTGTCACATATCACATTACTCAGCGCAGTCTCCCATATACAGACTCAGATACATAGATATACAGGTGTCACATATCACATTACTCAGCACAGTCTCCCATATACAGACTCAGGAGCACACAGATATACAGGTGTCACATATCACATTACACAGCGCAGTCTCCCATATACAGACTCAGGAGCACACAGATATACAGGTGTCACATATCACATTACTCAGCACAGTCTCCCATATACAGACTCAGGAGCACACAGATATACAGGTGTCACATATCACATTACTCAGCGCAGTCTCCCATATACAGACTCAGGAGCACACAGATATACAGGTGTCACATATCACATTACTCAGCGCAGTCTCCCATATACAGACTCAGGAGCACACAGATATACAGGTGTCACATATCACATTACTCAGCACAGTCTCCCATATACAGACTCAGGAGCACACAGATATACAGGTGTCACATATCACATTACTCAGCACAGTCTCCCATATACAGACTCAGGAGCACACAGATATACAGGTGTCACATATCACATTACTCAGCACAGTCTCCCATATACAGACTCAGGAGCACACTGATATACAGTTGTCACATATCACATTACTCAGCACAGTCTCCCATATACAGACTCAGGTACATAGATATACAGGTGTCACATATCACATTACTCAGCGCAGTCTCCCATATACAGACTCAGGTACATAGATATACAGGTGTCACATATCACATTACTCAGCACAGTCTCCCATATACAGACTCAGGTACATAGATATACAGGTGTCACATATCACATTACTCAGCGCAGTCTCCCATATACAGACTCAGGAGCACACAGATATACAGGTGTCACATATCACATTACTCAGCGCAGTCTCCCATATACAGACTCAGGTACATAGATATACAGGTGTCACATATCACATTACTCAGCGCAGTCTCCCATATACAGACTCAGGTACATAGATATACAGGTGTCACATATCACATTACTCAGCACAGTCTCCCATATACAGACTCAGGAGCACACTGATATACAGTTGTCACATATCACATTACTCAGCACAGTCTCCTATATACAGACTCAGGAGCACACAGATATACAGGTGTCACATATCACATTACTCAGCACAGTCTCCCATATACAGACTCAGGAGCACACAGATATACAGGTGTCACATATCACATTACTCAGCACAGTCTCCCATATACAGACTCAGGAGCACACAGATATACAGGTGTCACATATCACATTACTCAGCACAGTCTCCCATATACAGACTCAGGAGCACACTGATATACAGTTGTCACATATCACATTACTCAGCACAGTCTCCTATATACAGACTCAGGAGCACACAGATATACAGGTGTCACATATCACATTACTCAGCGCAGTCTCCCATATACAGACTCAGGAGCACACAGATATACAGGTGTCACATATCACATTACTCAGCGCAGTCTCCCATATACAGACTCAGGTACATAGATATACAGGTGTCACATATCACATTACTCAGCGCAGTCTCCCATATACAGACTCAGGAGCACACAGATATACAGGTGTCACATATCACATTACTCAGCACAGTCTCCCATATACAGACTCAGATACATAGATATACAGGTGTCACATATCACATTACTCAGCACAGTCTCCCATATACAGACTCAGGAGCACACAGATATACAGGTGTAACATATCACATTACTCAGCACAGTCTCCCATATACAGACTCAGGTACATAGATATACAGGTGTCACATATCACATTACTCAGCGCAGTCTCCCATATACAGACTCAGGTACATAGATATACAGGTGTCACATATCACATTACTCAGCGCAGTCTCCCATATACAGACTCAGGTACATAGATATACAGGTGTCACATATCACATTACTCAGCACAGTCTTCCATATACAGACTCAGGAGCACACAGATATACAGGTGTCACATATCACATTACTCAGCACAGTCTCCCATATACAGACTCAGGAGCACACTGATATACAGTTGTCACATATCACATTACTCAGCACAGTCTCCTATATACAGACTCAGGAGCACACAGATATACAGGTGTCACATATCACATTACTCAGCACAGTCTCCCATATACAGACTCAGGAGCACACAGATATACAGGTGTCACATATCACATTACTCAGCACAGTCTCCCATATACAGACTCAGGAGCACACTGATATACAGTTGTCACATATCACATTACTCAGCACAGTCTCCTATATACAGACTCAGGAGCACACAGATATACAGGTGTCACATATCACATTACTCAGCGCAGTCTCCCATATACAGACTCAGTAGCACACATATATACAAGTGTCACATATCACATTACTCAGCACAGTCTCCCATATGCAGACTTAGGAGCACACAGACATACAGGTGTCACATATCACATTACTCAGCACAGTCTCCCATATACAGACTCAGGAGCACACAGATATACAGGTGTCACATATCACATTACTCAGCGCAGTCTCCCATATACAGACTCAGGAGCACACAGATATACAGGTGTCACATATCACATTACTCAGCGCAGTCTCCCATATACAGACTCAGGAGCACACAGATATACAGGTGTCACATATCACATTACTCAGCGCAGTCTCCCATATACAGACTCAGGAGCACACAGATATACAGGTGTCACATATCACATTACTTAGCACAGTCTCACATATACAGACTCAGGAGCACACAGACATACAAGTGTTGCATATCATATTAATCAGCACAATCTCCTATATACAAACTCAGAAGCACGCAGACATACAAGTGTTGCATATCATATTAATCAGCACTGTCTGCTGGTGCATACTAGTCGCATCGCATTGCTACGTAGACGCTGGACACTAGCACAGGGGACCTGGCGACTCACTCACGCCAGGCACATCGCGCTGCCTGGCGTATTGAGCCTAGATCTATGAGGACACATCTGTATATCAATGTGTCAGATACTTTACATGCCAAAATAATGTTTTGCAATGGATACATGCCCCTCTATGTATTTGTGTGATCTGCATGCAGATCTGGAATTTTTTTCGCTGTTTGATATAATTAATGTATGTTATGACATTACATTTGTTGAATATTTATATCCGTCCGCAGGTAGCTGAGCTGATTATATTACTGCATTGTTTTTTTCCCCCCAGAGATTTGCATTCAGTCATAGCGCTATTTGTACTTCTCGGTCGCGTATCGGGACAAATAAAAGAGAAGTGACAGTTCTCCGTTATGTGTGAGCAGGGTCTTCATGTACCCAGGTTGCAGGGCTTTCCAAATTATCCTGTACCCCGGCCACCTAGTTTTGCCAAATGACCCATTATCATGGGCTTGAGCTGTAGGCATCCCATCCGCACACTGGGCCTGATTCTGTCTCACATACACTGCAGATGTCGGACGCATTGGAGCAATTTTATCTTGGGTGGTGGCAGGGACATGACTCAGCGCATGCACAGAGGCATGTTATGGGAGTATCGCCTAAGCGGCTGCGTACAGAGATTCTTAACCACTCACATAGGACGCCATACTGGGGCCGAGAAACTGCACCCGCCTTAGGAAGCTTTGATTGCGCGTCTGCACCAATGGGTATTCCAGTGTCTACGTACGCTGTCAGCGGGCTCAGTGGATGCAGGCCCGCCAAGAGCCGTGGCGGCCCCCAGTAATAGGGGCGTGGCCAAATCGTGGGAGTCGTGGCCACGCCCCCGTGGTGACAGAAAAAAAAAGATTTGCAGCAGCGCTGCATGCTGGGGAGGGGGAGCGCTCTGAGCCCCCTCAGCCCGGCACAAAGCCTGGGGGGGCGCGATCAGTGTGATCGCTCCCCCGCACAGGCATCGGAGACTGCTGTGGATGCTGCTCAGCAGCCACGAGCAGTCTCCAACTGCAGCTCAGCACACGCTATATGCTGGGCTGCTGTGAGGGGGGGGAGCGGCGCCGGACCCGGGCCCCCGCCGGGCCCCTCAGGAAGCCCGGGCCCGGGTAATCTGTACCCGCTCCCCCCCCTCTCGGCGCCCCTGAGTGGATGTACACCGGGGGGAGGTCTTTGTAGCGGCATTAGCATAAAGGGGAGATATACTAAACCTTGTAGAGAGATAAAGTACCAAGCAATCGGCTCCTAACTGTCATTTTTCAGGCTAGGGTTAGGCACCCCCCCGGGAGACTTAGATTTAGGCTGCGGGGAAGAGGGAGGTTAGGGTTAGACACCGCTAAAGGAGGGTTAGGGTAGGGAATTAGGTTAGCTGTACTTACCTAAATTAGCAGTCGGGATCTTCACCCCTGCCGAGCCTCCGCTGTCGGGATTTGAACCGCCGGCCATGCAGCCCGCGGCAAATCATACTGATTCAGGGTCTCGTTCAGACCCGCTCCCTAACGCCTGAGCGCTCGCAAGCGGGTCGATGTTTGGCTGTGCGCACGCGTAGCGGCCGCACTGTGCGTGTGCACAAGCCCCGGAGCAAGAGAGAAACTCTCTCGCTCCGGGGCTCACTACAAAAGGGGCGGCTGTCGATGTTGATCGACAGCTTGCCCCTTTTTGTAGGCGTGGCGGGGGGGTGGTTTCACAAACTGAGGCGTTCCCAAGCGAACGATTGCCGTTTGTGGGTGGCCCCACTGACATCACCAGTGATGTCAGTGGGAGAGCTTCCGGCTCTATTAGAGCCGAAAGCTCTCTGGGGCTTGCGGCAGACGAGACCCTACCACAAGGGTCTCGTCGCAAGCCCTGATGGTAGCGATGGTCTTGACCATCATCCTGGCCGCCCGTTAAGGCTGTGGGTGGTAACCCACAGCCTAGCAAGCGGCCAGGAGGCCGGATCATTTTTTAGATGCGGCCGCCCTCATTCAGAGCGAGCGCTCGCATTTTGCAAGCGGCCATGAATGAGGTCCTCTGTCCCCTTACTAGTGTCTGTGGTAGAAAGTAGAAAAAGTCACCCCAGTAGTTGTATTTACAATATGACCTTTGGCGTTGTTAGCTCCACTGCTCTACTCTAGAAAAGGAATTGAATTTTGCCACTTGTAGTCTTTTTGTCTCTTCCTATACTTTTGATTGGTCCCAATGTTACACTTTATTAAAGAAGCCAGTAAAATAAATATTTTCACACACACAAACCTGACACTTAATAGACAGTTGGAAGGGACTAGGGCAGGTCCACAGGGCAAGTGCAGGCTGCATGCCCCAGTTTGTGTCATCATGCATTGGAGGGTGGAGCCATGGTATCATCAAGGGGTATGCAGTTAGGAAGCCGGCGGACCTAATCCCGATAGCCGGCTTCCCGACTGCTTTATCCCGGCGATGGCTAAATGACAGGGGGGCTAGGTTTAGGCTCCCGGGGGACTTTGGGTTAGGCACCCCCCCGGGAGGTTAGAGTTAGGCTAAGGGGAGGGAGGGTTAGGGTTAGGCACCCCCGGGGGGATTTTGGGTTAGGCACCCCCCCCGGGAGACTTAAGTTTAGTCAGCGGGGAGGGGGTGGGTAGGTTTAGGCACTTAGAGGGGGGATTAGGGTTAGGTACTGGGGGTGGAGGTTATGGTTAGGCACCCCAAAGGGAGGATTAGGGTTAGGGGAGGGAATTAGGTTAGTTAGTATTTACCTTTAGACGATCGGGATTTCCACTGCTGCCGGCCTACTGGTGTCGGGATTCCAAGACCCGGACATGCATCCGGTGGTAAATCATACCGCTTCCCATCAAGGGACCCTTCTTGGTCACTGGGGAAGTGGGCAGGATCAGAGGGGCTAGTCTGCTTCCCCAGGATTCCATGAGAGCCCTGAACTTCGGTAGTCCACCGAACTCTCCAGGAGATTAGGCACATATGAAGTGATGCTATACAGCATTTTAGGAGAAACATGGAAGAGTTTACCTGAAGGAAATGGGTGGGACTAAGGGCCTGATTCCCATTGTCAACACACAGCAATTGTTTTGCGATCACGTACGCACAGAGGATTCACTCCCAATGATCCCTCTGTGTGTCTGGAGACTCGCTATGTCTGCGTCACCTTAGACTTACTCAGAAGGCTGATGGCTCCCGGATCTTCGTTTGATGTTCTGGTTTTTGGGTGAGCGGTGGGTGTGAGATGCTGTCATTGGGCATTTCTTAGCCCTGCACAGTGAATGGCTCACTAGCATATTTTCGCAATTGCGTCCCGTGAGAAATCGCAACTGCGATGGCATTTGCTTGTGAATGGTGGATAATGGTAAGAGGTTTTGCATACTGCGCCTAATGGCAGTCTCTCCGCACACAGAGGCGCACCCCTAACCCCTGAGGATAAGCATGCACTCTGATAATGGGTACGGCGGACCGCACAGACAAAGGTACCATGCAGGCAAATGTGGGTGCAGTAATCCCTGCCACCACCCAATCTTTATGGCAACTGCTGCACTTGCACGAACATCCCTGTAATGGTAACCTCCCAGTAAGTGTGATCCTAATGCAAACAGTGCATTATCCTTACTGGTGGTACGATACAGAGATATGAAAAGTGTACTGGGATTTGGTTTGTCTGGTGTATGGTGGTATCTGCACTGGCCTGTGCGACTCTGAGCAGCCCCCACCTCTCTGTAACTGGTGTTTGTGCAGAGAACGAGACGCGTTTCTGTTATACAATGTTACGTGTTCAGTAAACACTCCCCAGATGTCAAGGCTGAATATTTGTTCGGATTGTGAACATAAATGTTACCTAGTGACAAGTCTCCTCCAGAGTCTGACCATTTGTACATCTCTGTTGTCATGGGGATGTTTGTGCTGAGGATTTGGTTGTAGAATCTTGATGTGAATCACAGTTTCCCAGAATAGGCAACTATTACCACACTGCAGCAGATATACGTGTCGATATTCTGCTCTGTCAGTGCCCGGTGCACACAGGCGATAATTCTAGGCGTTCAGCACACGTTCCGCATGTCGATTATTTCTTAAGTTATGTACATGTTGCCTACACATTACACTGCGCCTTACAGAGAATACTTCATCATTCACATCGCTCACTGGAGCTCATTCAGACCCGCTCGCTAGATGCGTTCGCTCGCACCCAGTGTATGCAGATCTGGAACACACCCAGCAAGGCAGGCGATCGCACAGCATGGCATAAGCACACCCACTATGTCTTGGCGTGCGATCGCTCTGTGTATGCCTACGCCCACCAGGCTGTTTATAAGACGCCCACTTGTGCACGTCATCTCCAGGAAGCGTATGAAACCTTTGGTACATGGCGGACCATCGGATGCGATCGCAGCGCTTGAGGTTGACTATACCCTGCCCCAAGCGCTGTGATCACTTCAGTGTCAAATACAACCAGGTGACGTGTACAATGACTCTGCCTGTTAATTATGTACGCCTCTGAAACAGCGTTAAGACGCTCAGGCACGTCTGCGTTCGCACCTCCACTCCCCCGTTGTTAATGGCCAGCCCCTGTCACCACCCACAAACGGCTTCTCCTGTCCCTCACTCTACTGGGCTGTCTATGCGCAGCGAGCGAACGCTTCCTGATCTCTCGCAGTGGTTCGCATATTGCGAAAATTGGCTGGCTACGAGCGAGCGCAGCCTAGCGAGCGCGTCTGAATCAGGTCCAAAGTTCCAACCAATCAACTTCTAACTGTCATTTTATAGGATGTGTTTGAAAAATGAGCTGATTGGGTGGTACTTCATCTCTCTCCTTTATCTCTCTCCAAGCTTTGATAAATCTCCCCCAAAGTCCGTTAAACGCACTCAGTAAAATACAGTGGATGTCTATCGGATTGCTTATCAAGTACATAGGACACTGCAGGAAGGATTTTTAAACAGTTTTGAAACCCTCTTTTCAGCAAAGACAGGGTTCTACCTACTGTCTGACGAGGTGTTACTTTTAAACGCCTCTGTTCCCAGGTCCTAGTGATCGAATAAGACCAATTTTCATACTACCAGTTCATAATTAGCATTATTCATGTGTTCTAAGTCCATTTCCCATACCGTCAACCTGACAAAGGTCTATGCTGGCCACAGACGATGCAGTTATGCAGGTAATCAGTTTATCAATTCAATAGGAACCAGTGACCTCGGCAAGGCATGAGGCACCCAGCGATGTCACCGCTTCCTGGTGAATCCGTAGGCCATTTTCCTCATGAAGATCGTGTTTTAGGCCAGAAAGCTGCAGCCCTCGCTGTGAACGTGGATTGCGGTAATTAGGACGGAGTGCATTTCATATGCAAGGAGTTAAAGTAAACACCTGAGCCTGTGGGTGTCGGCCTCTAGACAAGAAGGGGCTAGTTCTTTAGTGAGGTATTGTTGTGGGGTGGGGTTAGATTTGGTTAGCCTATAGGATTGGGCAGGGGGTGGGGTTAGGTTGGTTAGCCTATAGGATTGGGCAGGGGGTGGGGTTAGGTTTGGTTAGCCTATAGGATTGGGCAGGGGGTGGGGTTAGGTTTGGTTAGCCTATAGGATTGGGCAGGGGGTGGGGTTAGGTTTGGTTAGCCTATAGGATTGGGCAGAGGGTGGGGTTAGGTTGGTTAGCCTATAGGATTGGCAGAGGGTGGGTCAGTGCTATTTCAGAGTTGCTGCTTGGCAGCCATTTATAGAAATTTCTCTGGTCGGCTGTTTCCCGCCCTCCCTCCCTTATTCATTGAGTTGTTTGGTGTCGGCTTTTCTTGTGGCGGGAAAGAATGGTAGCAGTCGCCACCTGTCTTTGGAGCTTGAGGTGCTCTCCCTTCCAATACATGGCTTAGGCTGATTTTACCCTACTGGGGTCAGCGGCAACCACCTAACCAGGTGGGCCTCACGTCGTGTCATTGGGGTGGGAGGTGGATACCTTGGGCGTGGTAATGGGCTGGCTGTTCGTCTCCCATTTAGAAGATGGATGTGAGTATGTAGTTGGTGATCTTGCATTGTGGGGTCGTTTTTTCTGCGCCACCATACTTTGTCTGTCTTTCTTTCTTATTCTATTAGTTAGTTCAGTTATACATTAAATAGTTTAATTAGTTTAAAATTAAATAAAGCTGACCTTCCTTTCCCCTTATATAAGTCTCTGTGTCATTATTTCATTATGACTATGGTTGATGATTTACCCTGCACTGTTAGGAGAGACCACTCATCGGGCGATGGGGAGTTTATGCGATGCGGAATAGAGAGCAGGGAATAGTTCCGCAGGTTCCCCTGGCAAAGTAGATTTTGTTGTGTGTCTCTTGCTGGTACATTAGTGCTGCTTGCCGTTATGTGTAATAAATAATATGGCGTGTTTGTCTAGCAGCGTTGTACGGCTCTGAGCGCTGGCACTGAAGAACCCAGTAGTGTTACAGGAAGTAACGAGGCCATGCTTGTATGACGGCACTATGATTACCGGGCTCTCCTAGCTGAAATATACAGGCCCTTGGCTTTAGCCCACTTACACAGACTATGGACAGGGCTGTTTGCAGAGATGTGGACATTCTCCCTAGATTATCAGATGCTACGTGTGCAGCTTCGGCTTACGGGAGAAGCGCTGTTAGTGTGTAGATGAAATCTTGCTGAATAACTGCTGCGAGCAGCCTGGTCGAGGTGAGCGCAGTTACAATATGTTTCACTAATATATGTTGAATATTTATCAAAGTCAACAAAAAAACAAGAGCGATCAGTAGGTAATTAGCATAAAATATGGTGCACCCACATATACCCTCCCACGTGGCTTCTGTCGTTTTCCACTGGTACTGACAGCCATATCTGCAGAGCATGGTGCGTGCCCCTCCCTGCTCATCACGGCACATGCAGTGGGGATGGGATGTGTCTACATTCCTGGGTGACGTTTAGCAGGGGCTCGGTTTCAGAATCTACTGACATGTTTGTATACCTTGCTCAAGATCAATTAAGGGGCCTAGTAATTAAAATGACATTTATTGTGGTGTTACGTGTCATTTTTACCGCAATTTAATAATAATAATCGCTCTGAATGCACAGAACTGTAGCTGCTCTAGTGAGTATACGCCTGGTACAGAACTGGTACTGCTCTAGTGAGTATGCGCTGGGCACAGAACGGATACTGCTCTAGTGAGTATGCGCTGGGCACAGAACTGGTACTGCTCTAGTGAGTATACGCTGAGCACAGAACTGTTGCTGCTCTAGTGAGTATACGCTGAGCACAGAACTGGTACTGCTGTAGTGAGTATGCGCTGAGCACAGAACTGGTACTGCTCTAGTGATTATATGCCAATCACAGAACTGGTGCTGCTCTAGTGAGTATACACTGAGCACAGAACTTGTACTGCTCTAGTGAGTATATGCCAAGCACAGAACTGGTACTGCTCTAGTGAGTATACGCCGAACACAGAACTGGTACTGCTCTAGTGAGTATATGCCAAGCACAGAACTGGAACTGCTCTAGTGAGTATGCGCTGAGCACAGAACTGGTACTGCTCTAGTGAGTATACACCGAACACAGAACTGGTACTGCTCTAGTGAGTATACACAGAGCACAGAACTGGTACTGCTCTAGTGAGTATATGCCGAGCACAGAACTGGTACTGCTCTAGTGAGTATACGCCGGGCACAGAACTGTTTCTGGTCTAGTGAGTATATGCTGAGCACAGAACTGGTACTGCTCTAGTGAGTATATGCCGGGCACAGAACTGGTACTGCTCTAGTGAGTATACGCTGAGTACAGAATTGGTACTGCTCTAGTGAGTATATGCCGGGCACAGAACTGGTACTACTCTAGTGAGTATATGCCAAGCACAGAACTGATACTGCTCTAGTGAGTATACACCGAGCACAGAACTGGTACTTCTCTAGTGAGTATATGCTGAGTACAGAACCGGTACTGCTCTAGTGAGTATATGTTAAGCACAGAACTGGTACTGCTCTAGTGAGTATATGCCGGGCACAGAACTGGTACTGCTCTAGTGAGTATACGCTGAGCACAGAATTGGTCCTGCTCTAGTGAGTATATGCCGGGCACAGAACTGGTACTACTCTAGTGAGTATATGCTGAGCACAGAACTGGTACTGCTCTAGTGAGTATATGCCAAGCACAGAACTGGTACTGCTCTAGTGAGTATGCTCCGGGCACAGAACTGGTGCTGCTCTAGTGAGTATGCGCCGAGCACAGAACTGGTACCTCTCTAGTGAGTATACGCCGAGCACAGAACTGATACTGCTCTAGTGAGTATACACCGAGCACAGAACTGGTACTTCTCTAGTGAGTATATGCTGAGCACAGAACTGTTGCTGCTCTAGTGAGTATACGCTGAGCACAGAACTGTTGCTGCTCTAGTGAGTATACGCTGAGCACAGAACTGTTGCTGCTCTAGTGAGTATGCGCTGAGCACAGAACTGGTACTGCTGTAGTGAGTATGCGCTGAGCACAGAACTGGTACTGCTGTAGTGAGTATGCGCCGAGCACAGAACTGGTACCTCTCTAGTGAGTATACGCCGAGCACAGAACTGATACTGCTCTAGTGAGTATACACCGAGCACAGAACTGATACTGCTCTAGTGAGTATACACCGAGCACAGAACTGGTGCTTCTCTAGTGAGTATATGCTGAGCACAGAACTGTTGCTGCTCTAGTGAGTATACGCTGAGCACAGAACTGTTGCTGCTCTATTGAGTATATGCTGAGCACAGAACTGGTATTGCTGTAGTGAGTATGCGCCGAGCACAGAACTGGTACTTCTCTAGTGAGTATATGCTGAGCACAGAACTGGTACTGCTCTAGTGAGTATACACCGAGCACAGAACTGGTACTGCTCTAGTGAGTATACACCGAGCACAGAACTGGTACTACTCTAGTGAGTATACACCGGGCACAGAACTGTTGCTGGTCTAGTGAGTATATGCTGAGCACAGAACTGGTACTGCTCTAGTGAGTATTTGCTGAGCACAGAACTGGTACTGCTCTAGTGATTATATGCCAATCACAGAACTGGTGCTGCTCTAGTGAGTATACACTGAGCACAGAACTTGTACTGCTCTAGTGAGTATATGCCAAGCACAGAACTGGTACTGCTCTAGTGAGTATACGCCGAACACAGAACTGGTACTGCTCTAGTGAGTATATGCCAAGCACAGAACTGGAACTGCTCTAGTGAGTATGCGCTGAGCACAGAACTGGTACTGCTCTAGTGAGTATACACCGAACACAGAACTGGTACTGCTCTAGTGAGTATACACAGAGCACAGAACTGGTACTGCTCTAGTGAGTATACGCCGGGCACAGAACTGTTTCTGGTCTAGTGAGTATATGCTGAGCACAGAACTGGTACTGCTCTAGTGAGTATATGCCGGGCACAGAACTGGTACTGCTCTAGTGAGTATACGCTGAGTACAGAATTGGTACTGCTCTAGTGAGTATATGCCGGGCACAGAACTGGTACTACACTAGTGAGTATATGCCAAGCACAGAACTGATACTGCTCTAGTGAGTATACACCGAGCACAGAACTGGTACTTCTCTAGTGAGTATATGCTGAGTACAGAACCGGTACTGCTCTAGTGAGTATATGTTAAGCACAGAACTGGTACTGCTCTAGTGAGTATATGCCGGGCACAGAACTGGGACTGCTCTAGTGAGTATACGCTGAGCACAGAATTGGTCCTGCTCTAGTGAGTATATGCCGGGCACAGAACTGGTACTACTCTAGTGAGTATATGCTGAGCACAGAACTGGTACTGCTCTAGTGAGTATATGCCAAGCACAGAACTGGTACTGCTCTAGTGAGTATGCTCCGGGCACAGAACTGGTGCTGCTCTAGTGAGTATGCTCCGGGCACAGAACTGGTGCTGCTCTAGTGAGTATGCGCCGAGCACAGAACTGGTACCTCTCTAGTGAGTATACGCCGAGCACAGAACTGATACTGCTCTAGTGAGTATACACCGAGCACAGAACTGGTACTTCTCTAGTGAGTATATGCTGAGCACAGAACTGTTGCTGCTCTAGGGAGTATATGCTGAGCACAGAACTGTTGCTGCTCTAGTGAGTATACGCTGAGCACAGAACTGTTGCTGCTTTAGTGAGTATGCGCTGAGCACAGAACTGGTACTGCTGTAGTGAGTATGCGCTGAGCACAGAACTGGTACTGCTGTAGTGAGTATGCGCCGAGCACAGAACTGGTACCTCTCTAGTGAGTATACGCCGAGCACAGAACTGATACTGCTCTAGTGAGTATACACCGAACACAGAACTGATACTGCTCTAGTGAGTATACACCGAGCACAGAACTGGTGCTTCTCTAGTGAGTATATGCTGAGCACAGAACTGTTGCTGCTCTAGTGAGTATACGCTGAGCACAGAACTGTTGCTGCTCTATTGAGTATATGCTGAGCACAGAACTGGTATTGCTGTAGTGAGTATGCGCCGAGCACAGAACTGGTACTTCTCTAGTGAGTATATGCTGAGCACAGAACTGGTACTGCTCTAGTGAGTATACACCGAGCACAGAACTGGTACTGCTCTAGTGAGTATACACCGAGCACAGAACTGGTACTACTCTAGTGAGTATACACCGGGCACAGAACTGTTGCTGGTCTAGTGAGTATATGCTGAGCACAGAACTGGTACTGCTCTAGTGAGTATATGCTGAGCACAGAACTGGTACTGCTCTAGTGAGTATACACCGAGCACAGAACTGGTACTGCTCTAGTGAGTATACACCGAGCACAGAACTGGTACTACTCTAGTGAGTATACACCGGGCACAGAACTGTTGCTGGTCTAGTGAGTATATGCTGAGCACAGAACTGGTACTGCTCTAGTGAGTATATGCTGAGCACAGAACTGGTACTGCTCTAGTGATTATATGCCAATCACAGAACTGGTGCTGCTCTAGTGAGTATACACTGAGCACAGAACTTGTACTGCTCTAGTGAGTATATGCCAAGCACAGAACTGGTACTGCTCTAGTGAGTATACGCCGAACACAGAACTGGTACTGCTCTAGTGAGTATATGCCAAGCACAGAACTGGAACTGCTCTAGTGAGTATGCGCTGAGCACAGAACTGGTACTGCTCTAGTGAGTATATGCCGAGCACAGAACTGGTACTGCTCTAGTGAGTATACGCCGGGCACAGAACTGTTTCTGGTCTAGTGAGTATATGCCGAGCACAGAACTGGTACTGCTCTAGTGAGTATACGCCGGGCACAGAACTGTTTCTGGTCTAGTGAGTATACACCGAGCACAGAACTGGTACTTCTCTAGTGAGTATATGCTGAGTACAGAACCGGTACTGCTCTAGTGAGTATATGTTAAGCACAGAACTGGTACTGCTCTAGTGAGTATATGCCGGGCACAGAACTGGTACTGCTCTAGTGAGTATACGCTGAGCACAGAATTGGTCCTGCTCTAGTGAGTATATGCCGGGCACAGAACTGGTACTACTCTAGTGAGTATATGCTGAGCACAGAACTGGTACTGCTCTAGTGAGTATATGCCAAGCACAGAACTGGTACTGCTCTAGTGAGTATACTCCGGGCACAGAACTGGTGCTGCTCTAGTGAGTATGCGCCGAGCACAGAACTGGTACCTCTCTAGTGAGTATACGCCGAGCACAGAACTGATACTGCTCTAGTGAGTATACACCGAGCACAGAACTGGTACTTCTCTAGTGAGTATATGCTGAGCACAGAACTGTTGCTGCTCTAGTGAGTATATGCTGAGCACAGAACTGTTGCTGCTCTAGTGAGTATACGCTGAGCACAGAACTGTTGCTGCTCTAGTGAGTATGCGCTGAGCACAGAACTGGTACTGCTGTAGTGAGTATGCGCTGAGCACAGAACTGGTACTGCTGTAGTGAGTATGCGCCGAGCACAGAACTGGTACCTCTCTAGTGAGTATACGCCGAGCACAGAACTGATACTTCTCTAGTGAGTATACACCGAGCACAGAACTGATACTGCTCTAGTGAGTATACACCGAGCACAGAACTGGTGCTTCTCTAGTGAGTATATGCTGAGCACAGAACTGTTGCTGCTCTAGTGAGTATACGCTGAGCACAGAACTGTTGCTGCTCTATTGAGTATATGCTGAGCACAGAACTGGTATTGCTGTAGTGAGTATGCGCCGAGCACAGAACTGGTACTTCTCTAGTGAGTATATGCTGAGCACAGAACTGGTACTGCTCTAGTGAGTATACACCGAGCACAGAACTGGTACTGCTCTAGTGAGTAAACACCGAGCACAGAACTGGTACTACTCTAGTGAGTATACACCGGGCACAGAACTGTTGCTGGTCTAGTGAGTATATGCTGAGCACAGAACTGGTACTGCTCTAGTGAGTATATGCTGAGCACAGAACTGGTACTGCTCTAGTGAATATACACCGAGCACAGAACTGGTGCTTCTCTAGAGAGTATATGCTGAGCACAGAACTGTTGCTGCTCTAGTGAGTATACGCTGAGCACAGAACTGTTGCTGCTCTAGTGAGTATACGCTGAGCACAGAACTGGTACTACTCTAGTGAGTATGCGTCGAGCACAGAACTGGTACTTCTCTAGTGAGTATATGCTGAGCACAGAACTGGTACTACTCTAGTGAGTATACACCGAGCACAGAACTGGTACTGCTCTAGTGAGTATACACCGAGCACAGAACTGGTACTGCTCTAGTGAGTATACACCGGGCACAGAACTGTTGCTGGTCTAGTGAGTATATGCTGAGCACAGAACTGGTACTGCTCTAGTGAGTATGCACCGAGCACAGAACTGGTACTGCTCTAGTGAGTATACGCCGGGCACAGAACTGTTGCTGGTCTAGTGAGTATATGCTGAGCACAGAACTGGTGCTGCTCTAGTGAGTATATGCTGAGCACAGAACTGGTACTGCTCTAGTTAGTATACGCCGGATACAGAACTGGTACTGCTCTAGTGAGTATACGCTGAGCACAGAACTGGTACCTCTCTAGTGAGTATATGCCAAGCACAGAACTGGTACTGCTCTAGTGAGTATATGCCAAGCACAGAACTGGTACTGCTCTAGTGAGTATGCGCCGAGCACAGAACTGGTACCTCTCTAGTGAGTATACACTGAGCACAGAACTGGTACTGCTCTAGTGAGTATATGCCAAGCACAGAACTGGTACTGCTCTAGTGTGTATGCGCCAAGCACAGAACTGGTACTGCTCTAGTGAGTATACGCAGAGCACAGAACTGGTACTGCTCTAGTGAGTATACGCTGAGCACAGAACTGTTGCTGCTCTAGTGAGTATACGCTAAGCACAGAACTGGTACTGCTCTAGTGAGTATACGCCGGGCACAGAACTATTGCTGCTCTAGTGAGTTTACGCCGAGTACAGAACTGGTACTGCTCTAGTGAGTATACGCCGGATACAGAACTGGTACTGCTCTAGTGAGTATACGCTGAGCACAGAACTGGTACTGCTCTAGTGAGTATACGCTGAGTACAGAACTGGTACTGCTCTAGTGAGTATACGCTGAGCACAGAACTGGTACTGCTCTAGTGAGTATACGCTGAGCACAGAACTAGTACTGCTCTAGTGAGTATATGCTGAGCACAGAACTGTTGCTGCTCTAGTGAGTATACGCTGAGCATAGAACTGTTGTTGCTCTAGTGAGGGTATACATTCGGGAAGCCGGCTGCCTTAATACCGGCAGCCGGCTTCCCGACTGTCATATCCCGGTGAGGGTGAAATGCCGGGCGTCTATATCTAGACGCCTGTCATTTCCCCGACGCCGGGAGACAGGCGCCCGGCATCCCGATTGAAGGGATGCCGGGCGCCGTGAGCGGACTGCCGCGTGGAGGGAGGGTTAGGTTTAGGGCTCCCGGGGGAACATAGGGTTAGGCACCCCCCCGGGAGGGTTAAGGTTAGGCTAGGGGGAGGGAGGGTTAGGGTTAGGCACCCCCGGGGTGGACTTATGGTTAGGCACTCCCCGGCGGACTTAGGTTCAGGCAGCAGGGAAGGGGGGGGTTAGGGTTAGGCACTTAGAGGGGGATTAGAGTTAGGCACGGGGGGGAGGTTAAGGTTAGGCACCCCTAAGGAGGGTTAGAGGGGTTAGTTTAAGTTAGTAGATACTTACCTTAGGACGATCGGGATTTCCAGCGCTGTCGGGCTTCCGCTGCCGGGCATTGCTGGTTTGTCGGGCTGCCGCTGCTGGGATTCGAACTCCCAGCCATGCGGCAGCCGGGATATCATACTGATTCCCTAGTGAGTATACACCGAGCACAGAACTGGTACTGCTCTAGTGAGTATGCGCTGAGCACAGAACTGGTACTGCTCTAGTGAGTATACGCTGAGCACAGAACTGTTGCTGCTCTAGTGATTATATGCCAAGCACAGAACTGTTGCTGCTCTAGTGAGTATACACAGAGCACAGAACTGGTATTGCTCTAGTGAGTATATGCCAAGCACAGAACTGTTGCTGCTCTAGTGAGTATACGCTGAGCACAGAACTGGTAGTGAGTATGCGCCGAGCACAGAACTGTTGCTGCTCTAGTGAGTATACACTGAGCACAGAACTGTTGCTGCTCTAGTGAGTATACACTGAGCACAGAACTGGTACTGCTCTAGTGAGTATACACTGAGCACAGAACTGTTGCTGCTGCTCTAGTGAGTATATGCCGAGCACAGAACTGGTACTGCTCTAGTGAGTATATATGCTGAGCAGAGAACTGGTACTGCTCTAGTGAGTATGCGCCGGGCACAGAACTGGTACTAATTTGTTCTTGTTGAACCACACTCTTCCAGGATGGCAGGAGGGATAGTGTTTTGGTAAGTGGAAGTGAGTGTGGGGGGGGGGGGACGGAGGAGGGAGGGAGGAAAGAGGGGGTGCTGGATATTGGTGGGTGTCGGAGGAAGGATGTGGGATTGTCGGGAGTGCTGCACCTAATGCAGGAGTACCAAATCCTGTTAATAGTCAATGTGGTATAATGTGATAAGGTGCGCACTTCCTGTGAGGGGGGGGCTTGTAGCGGGCGGTGGGTGTGGTGGTAATGTTGCTGTGTTTGATAGGAGGGGAGATGTGGTAAATAAAGAGGCAAACAACGTAGGGAGGCCAAATCGTTTACTGAGCAAGCACAATGCTACTCCGATGAGGTCTAAAGGAAGGGGGTGGGGGGAGGGGGAGGATGATCAGGCTTTGGGTGGGAAGGTAGGTGGACCCTTTCAGTTGGCTCCTTCTTGTGCGGTTCTTGACCGTCACGTCTTCCCTGCTGGACCTATGGTCTACAGTCTTGCTTTCCTTTTTGGAAGTGTCCAGGTACCTTGGAAGTCAGTTTGTTGCTTATGGGTGTCTCGCTTTAGGTGGCGTCCCGCACGGTGGTATGAAAGTTTACCTTTTAGTTACCTATCGGTAGGTTTTTGGACTGGGTGGATGGTGCTGCCGAGATGCTTGGGGTGAGTGATGTGTTGTTCTCTTCCTGGCGTGCTCTTCTGGTTCGGTGATCGGAATGCGAGAGTGCAGGACACTTGTCGGAGGAGGTGGTGAGTCAGTTCGCCTCACGAGACCGTGGGGTCTTTAAATGGCTGTTTTTTGTCAGCTTACACGCGGTGTATGTGGGGTTCCAGGTCTACTGGGCCCGCTGATTGGTGCCTTGTACTAGTCTTCTCCCCGGCAATAACAAGCCGTCTAGTTTAAGACGCATCCCCACTACTAACGGGCAACGTCTTAAGCTAGACGGCAGCATCATAACCTAGATGACTTGTTATTGCCGAGGTGAAGATGCGCCCAGGAACAGCAGGGAGCACAGGGGGGTGGGGGGGGGGTTGATGAAGGGGTGCACTGCAGAGCATGGGGGTGCCCAGCAATTAGGGACAAGGGCTGCAAGGTGGATATAGGGGGCTAGCATTGCCAGGAGCACTTGCATGGATGAAAGGGCTGGCTAGGACCTGTAGTTCCACGGTTGAAAGTAGCGTCGGGGGATGCGCTATTAGCGGGCAGCGTCTTAAGCTAGACGGATGCGCCCATGTCCAGACGTCCAGGATAGTGTGGAGCATAGTGGGGTAGGGAGTTGATGAAGGGGTGCACTGCAGCGCATGGGGGTGCCCAGCAATTAGGGACATTGGCTGGAGGGTGACTGTAGGGGGCATGGCCAGGAGTGCTTGCAGGGATGAAAGGACTGGCTGGGACCTGTAGTTCTGTGGGTGAAAGTAGCGTAGGGGGATGCGCTATTAGCGGGCAGCGTGTAGGATATGTGTACCTTTTTATATTGTCTAAACGTAACTCGTCGATCTTTTATCTGTCGATCTATTAACTGTCTACCTATTTGGCTTCGATCTGTTATTCTGTCTATCTTGTTTGTCGATCTGCATATAGTTGATATGCTTTGTTTCGATCTTATGTTGTGTCGATCTCATGTCCGTGTCAATCTTCTGGTTGTCGATCTAGGGGTCTGGTCGATTTTTGGTTTGTCGGGCAATTGTTCCTGTCGAACTAGTTGGAGTCGATGTACTGTGGTCGATGTATGTATTGTCGATCTCAGGTCGATCAAACAACCGGATACCAATGCATGGATAGGCTGCATTATCAGTGATGTCACTGCTCCCTAATGAATGGATAGGTTGCATTCTCAGTGATGTCACTTCCCCGTAATGAATGGATAGGCTGCATTCTCAGTGATGTCACTAGCTCTTCCTTGCTTGACAGGTTGTATAATTGGTCTATTCAGCTGTTAATCTTGCAGATAAGGATACACACATTCACATCTCTCTCTTTAGATTTGTAAACTGTATTGCAGGTAGTGTGCAAGCATGATAATATCTTGGTTCATAAATAACATTTTGTATATTTAAATCTTTTTCAAAAACCATTTCAGCATGTATAGTGTCATGTATAGAAATGCTGTCTAATTATAGTTACCATGGTTGCAGGAAGAGGCCTCAGTTACTTTACAGTGGGGGAATTATTGGGGAGGTGACTAGTAACAGTTCACAGTTTGGGGCATATTGGAATCTAACTTGCTACCATTGTCACATTGACACACAGAGAATCCAGACGAAGGATGTGGAGAAGTTTAAAAACAAATATATACCATTTTTTATATTCTGTTTTTCCATATACCTGAGGAAAGTACCCAATACAATACTTATTAAACAGGTAGAGAATTCAGAGTAAAGGAAACATGATGTATTGTACATTCTATGCTAAACTGTTTTATATTATGTGTAACGTTGTTATTCAGAATATATAGCTTAAATGAAGCTCCGCAACTGCACTCAATCTTCCCTAACATTTATCATTGTCACCTTGATGTGTATTTAAACATGTGGGGTTATCAATTCATACTTTATAAATGTGTTGCAGAATCTGTGCGTAAGTGGCTGGAAGTCAATTATACATACTTTGTCTACGGTTGTAAGTCCCACGTCGTGGAGATCTGCAATGGTATGCCTGTGAATAGTATTTAGTGCTACATATGTCTAACACAAAGGGTTCATTCACAGCAGAAAAAGAACATTAATTAAATAGTCATAAAGTATTTGCTTAGTATTAGTCACTCTTTTACAGTCACAAAATGTGCCAGAGGATGTCTAGCTATGGTTTGAACATACAGTAATAATGTCAGGGGGAGGATCGTTCCAATATACCATCCTCCAATATTAATCCAGTAAAAAAAAATATGCACTTAGTGCAGGTTTATAGATTTAGTATTTGGTGATAACAGTTTCAACCTTGAGAACTGCACCGTCACTATTATTAAGGGACACAAAGGGGGTTAATTCAACTGTTTTCAGCACCGCGATAATTAATGGCCACCCATTGGAGCAATTCAATTGTTCTGGGACACCCGTTAATTATCTCGTAAACGGCTAAAACCCATCTAAACTCTAAACCTTCTATCGGATGAGGTGTTGTCATATGTGCAAACCACTTATCATACTAACATAAAATAAAGACACTGAGACGTGGATTTGGCAGATAACTTGATGGCGATTTATTGGAGCAATAATAATTATTATTTATTTATTATTCATTTAAGGATGTATGGTGGCAAAGAAAGGACGGCCAGAAATCAGCCAAATCTGCTATGCCCACACACAAACAACAAAAGACATAGCAGGCGTAGATCGCCCAGAGTGCATACACATAACCATGTAAATCATGTCATCAACAAAAGGTAACGCTCACCCCCATATTGACTTCCCACCCGTTTAGGTGGTGATACTGCCCCCCGTTAGGTTGGTACAGCCAACTACCAGTCAACGAAGGGAGTGCCCTTAAATCATAATTGCACCCGGACTGGTGACCTGCCATTCTTTCCCGCCACCCAAAACCAAACCCACAACATACCAAAATTTATAGGGGAGGGAGGGTGGGGAATCTGGAAACAAAGAGGCTTTGGCCCACACTTCTAGCCCTTTATATAATGTTCCTGTTACAAACCCGCCCCTGCTTGCCATAGGCTAACTCCAACAAGTAATTTGCATACATGCCGGCCCCCATCCTAGAGGTTTAAAACAGCTCTTTTCTTATGCAATCTTTCGGTTTCTCTTGGTTAGCACGACAGATGTTTGGGCACCCAAAACTAGGACTTTTCGCACAGTTCTGCTCGTCAGCTCAGTAGGGTCTAAGCAGAAGTGTGTCCACCCGTGGCATTCACGCCCAAACGGAGCACCAACAGAAATGCTCCGTCAGGTGCCTATTAGTTACTGTGGCGCAAAAAGCAACTGAATTCCCCCCCAAAGACCACTTCAGTCTTGTTCAAGTGACGGCGTCCACCAGTGGTGGCTGCAGCGCAGTTCAAAATTCAAATAGGGGAGCCACACCAACTGCCACCCTAAACGCTGCCAAACATCACCGGCCAGGAGTCACTGGCAGTTGGTGTGGCTCCCCTATTTGAATTTTGGACTGCGCTGCTGCCGCCACTTGCGTCCGTCCAGGTGAATGCTGGCACAGGAAAATTCAGGACACTTACGTACCAAATCTATTAATATTTAAGTAGCATTTTTCGACGGGAGAAAAAAAGCATCAGCTTTGAAAAACCCTTAATGTACCAGGAATAGCAGTAAACAGAGTGAAGGTTGCGCCAACTTGACAGTTAAAAGTAGGGTCGGATTCGTTCGGATTTTCCCGCCGAATTTGGCTTCTTTTTTTTTCCCACCAAAAATCAGGTCTCAGAAAGAGGCAAAACGTCATCTTTCATGGACAAACATCAACTTTCATGGACTTTTGACCAGGAATGATGATGTTTGTCCATGAAAGATGACGTTTTGCCTCTTTCTCAGACCCGATTTTTGGCGGGAAAATCCGAGCCTGCACATCCCTAGTTAAAACTGAGGGACTTTTCTTTTGGTTTGATTACTGTAATCGTGCAATGCTGCTTCTGTTTTTCGACTTTTTTTTTGTACTTTATTTACTTCAGAAATAAAAATTCATGTACACTGTGAGCTGTTCCAGCCGCTCTCTCAGTTCCATAAGTGTATCTATGGAAATAGCTTGAACAAGATGCCAATTGTTATTCTGTATTCTCTCTGGGTCCTCTGTGCAGGAAAGGAATACATTTTGTGGTTTACACCTATTATATGAATACTATTCTTTTGTTTTCGCAACACTTACTTCCAGAATGAATGCACCTGCTCCGCCATCTGACCCCGGGCACTATATAGACACATTCCACTTGTTTACCTGGTGTCCCCGATTTCCTAATTTTAGTGGTGAGATTCACTAGCTACGTCCTGATACATCTACTGTACATTCACTGAGCTGAGATATAACCTGACTGCTGCTATTGTGCATTATAAAGGTTGAGAAGCCTTTTTTTTTCTACATAAAATGGCGATTGCAGGATCATTTTGTTTTGAATGAGTTTAGTTAGAATATGGGTGCTGTGTTACTCAAGTACATCTGATTAGGGTCTATACGCCTTGTTGAATATGATATTTTTATTATTCATGCTTGTCCTTCATGAAGTGGGTGGGAAAATAACATCAGTATTTCTGGAGATGAGCGAGTTGATCTAGTGGAAGGCAGTGACATGTGATTAAGTTAGTGAGGTCAGTGCGGTGTGTAACAGGGGCAGTGGCATGATGTGTGGAGAATGGAGACTGCAGGAAGCCATAGACTGAGAGTTATATAGTGGAAGGAGCAGGATCCCCCAGCAGCACAGAGTATATCAGTAGATGAATGATGCGTTAGTGAGGACAGGGCTGCATGTGTCATTACCAGTGTTGATATGTGAGGCAGAATGGAGGAATGGAAGCAGCAGGAGACCACAACATTATATAATGGGGGGAACAGAGAACCCAGCAGCACAGAGTATGTAAGGAGATGAGTGACATGTTAGTGGAAAGGGCTACATGTACAGTAACAGGGGCAGTGACATGATGTGAGGAGGTGAATGGAGGCAGCAGGAAGCCACATACTGATAGTTATATAGTGGGAGGAGCAGGGTCCCCAGCAGCACAGAGTATATCAGGAGATGAATGATGTGTTAGTGAGGACAGGGCTGCATGTGACAGGGGCAGTGAGATGATGTGAGGAGGGGAATGGAGGCAGCAGGTAGCCACATACTGATAGTTATATAATGAAAGGAGCAGGGTCCCCAGCAGCACAGAGTATATCAGGAGATGAATGATGTGTTAGTGAGGACAGGGCTGCATGTGACAGGGGCAGTGAGATGATGTGAGGAGGGGAATGGAGGCAGCAGGTAGCCACATACTGATAGTTATATAGTGGGAGGAGCAGGGTCCCCAGCAGCACAGAGTATATCAGGAGATGAATGATGTGTTAGTGAGGACAGGGCTGCATGTGACAGGGGCAGTGAGATGATGTGAGGAGGGGAATGGAGGCAGCAGGAAGCCACATACTGAGAGTTATATAGTGGGATGAGCAGGGTCCCCCAACTACGGAAAGTACTGATTTAATGCTCCTGTCATAGTGATTGGGAAGATTTCAATATCATATACACCCTATACATCCAATGTATTCATAGCTGTATTGATAAGAGGATTGTTAACTAATCATAGTTTAGAGCAAAGGCATATCTATAATAGGTGCAGGGTGTGCGGCCCACCCCATTTAATACTTACTTAGTGTTCACTCCAGGGCTGGCGTGGGGCAGGGTGCCTGTGGGTTAAAAAGGCAATATTCTGCGCGCCCCAAAACGGGGTGGGATCACTCACGGAGATGCAGGGCAGGCCCATTGCTCTCCCTGCAGCGTGAACATATTCATGAGCACAGCATCTATTCACCAGACAATGATTGTTTCAACCCAAACACCGCCACCCCACCCCCCTGTAGGACACTGAGCCCCACAGGTGGGGACAGTCCCTGGGCGGTAGTTTCAGTGGGGCGCCACCACAAGGGCAGGGCGCATTTTAGCGATTTAAAATGGGGCAGGGCGCGGCACCCCGGTAAACAGCCTAGCGGGAACACTAGTTACCTCGTCAGAGTATCATTTTGGCGCAGCAGCATGAATCACCAAGTACACGGCGCGGCTCTCGTTTTCCCAGAGATACGTGCTTGTGCAGTAGAGGTCACCAGCAATCTTGGCACCGCAGAGAGTAGGGGGCCTGCATGGAGTCTGCACATGTGCCCCCTCCTCTCTTAAACATCCCCAGGCTCAGAGGTACAAATTTGCACTGAATCCGAGCAGCCAGCCAGGTGTTTGCTTTCAGTGTTTCAGGTAAAGGTTTCATTTCTGATTGGCTGCAATGGTTTCCCGTAAGTTGTAGAAAGAATTCAGCATCAGTGGAAATGTGATGATACTAATGTTCTAGGCTGAGCCAGAGAGCATGTAGTAAACATAGGGGTTTATATACTAAGCAGTGTTAGGAGACAGAGTGAAAAGTGATGTCTGTGATAAGGTGCCAGCCAATCAGCTCCCAACTGTCATCTCACAGGCTGTGTTTGAAAAATGACAGTTGGGAGCTGATTGGCTGGCACCTTATCACAGACATCACTTTTCACTCTGTCTCCTAACACTGCTTAGTAAATAGACCCCTTAAGCTGGCCTCACACTAGACCAACTTACATCCAACCAGCCAACTAGTTGATTGGTTGGAATGAAAATCTGGACGGTATGAAAGCAAATGACAATCAGCAATTTGCTCCCAAACGCCGGAAAATGGACAAAAACTGTTGTTTGAACAAATTGTTTAGATCAAACATTTAACAAACTTGTCTGACGACCATTTTCATCTGTTTTCTGGCACTTAGGAGCAAATTGCTGATTGTCATTTACTCCCATAAGTTACCAGATTTTCATTCCAACCAATCAACTAGTTGGATGGTTGAATGAAAGTTGGTCTAGTGTGTGGCCAGCTTAAGTTTCTATCAAGCAGGGTGTCATGATTTTGGATGTATCGCCCGTGCATGTGATGGTTATGCAGGGGTCATGAGCATCCTCCTGACATACCCCATGAGGTGGAAACAGACACCTGTTCATCAGGATGAAGCATTGCTGTTATTTCATCTGGAAAGGGGGGAATTAGGGTTAGACACCACCAGGTGAAGGTTAGGGTTAGGCACCTGGAGGGGAAGGCTAGGGTTAGGCACCAAACAGGGAGGGTTAGGGGGCGAGAGGGGTAGGAATAGCCTATTTACCTCCCCTGCTTCCAGCGTCAGGATTAGAGCATATATCATACCCATTCTGCTGCATCAATAACCTCCCAATGGCATTGGTGGGGACATGTGTCTATTAAACATTGAGTACTGACTGTTTCACATAATGGAAATGTCTTATGCTCACCACATACCTATAGTGGGTAATTGCTTTGAACTATTATTGGTATATTGGAAATTGCAGATGGGTGATGACTGCTATAGGCTACTGTTTGCTGTCACCTTCGAGTTACACGAATAGACCCCAGTAATTCCGGGAAGTAATCTGACCAATCGGACGCATGAGCTCACATGTGGCCAGCTTTACTCCTAGCTGTGGGAGTACTTTAGGAGTGCTAAGGTTTTGTAATCACATATAAAAGTGATGTGTCCCCTTTAATTGCTAGACTAATCAAGATATATGATAACAACGCGAAAGAACATGCAGGCTTAGAAGAACATCTATAAATAGATATAAATAAGGATAAATGTGAAATAATTATAACTTCTCTCCTCCAGTTGCTACAGGATGCAGCTATATAATATTCTACTGAAATGCAAAACACATAATGTAGCACCACATGGAATAAGGTCTTTATATTATAGCATTTTAGTGTAATATACTTAATGTGCAGTTGTGTATTTAGACTCTCATTAGGGGGTCACTTCTGGAGTTGGTTGTCTGTAGATTAGTAATGCCTGTATAACATTATTTATAAGTTGTTTTTGACTGCAGTGAGAGCACCTTTTTATTAACAATCTTTAGCACATACCTGCGTTCAGAGTTATAACATATGGATAGAACAGCCACTACTGAGATCATCAGAATGCTCACAGCAGCACAGAGCATTTCAAGAGATGCGTGTGATGATCCTCTGGAACACTGTGTACATTCATGTGATTGTATTAATAAGGACAGGGCTGCATGTGTCATGGCCAGTGTATTATTATGTGAGGAGTGGAATGGAAGCATCTGGAGGCCTCAGACTGAAAATGAGATAATGGGAGGAGCAGAGATCTCAGCAGCACAGAGCATACCTGCCTACTCTCCCAGAATGGTTGGGAGCCTCCCGAAAATCAGATGGTGCTCCCGGCACCCTGGAAGATTGGGCAAGTCTCCCGGCCAGCCCGCAAACCCCCGCTGGTGTTCGCTTCCCCCTTGTAAGAAAGCAGTCCGGGGGAGCCGACGCCACGATACACGCTGAATCGCGTCATTATGGCCCTGCCACCGGCTGCACAATGCCGGTAATCTTGGTATTGTGTGGCAGGGGCATGGCCGCGATTCACCCCCCCCCCCCCCCCGATCCGCCCTCAAATTAGTGTCACGCCCCCCCCTGCTATGCCGGTCTAGGCAGTCACATTAACAGCAATTATGGCACAGAGTATATAAAGAGATGAGTGGTATGATAGTGGGGACAGGGCTGCATATGACAGGCGCAGTGTCATTATGTGAGGAAGGGAAATTAAGATACAGACTGAGAGTTGTATAGTGAAAGGAGCAGGGTCTCCCAGCAGCACATAGTATATCAGGAGATGAGTGATGTGTTAGTGAGGACAGGGCTGCATGTGACAGGTGCATTGTAATGATATGGATAAGGAATTACAATGACAGGGTCTGCATGTGACCGGGCAGTGACATGATGTGAGGAGGGGAATGTCGGCAGCAGCATTAAACCACAGACTGTTGTATAGTGGAAGGAGCAGGGTCCCCCAGCGACACAGCAGCATACAGTATATCAGGAGATTAGTGACAGTGAGTACAGGACTACATATGGCAGGGGCAGTGACATGATGTGAGGAGGGGAATGGAGACAGCAGCATACAGTATATGAGGAGATTAGTGACAGTGAGTACAGGACTACATATGGCAGGGGCAGTGACATGATGTGAGGAGGGGAATGTAGGCAGCAGCATACAGTATATGAGGAGATTAGTGACAGTGAGTACAGGACTACATATGGCAGGGGCAGTGACATGATGTGAGGAGGGGAATGTAGGCAGCAGCACACAGTATATGAGGAGATTAGTGACAGTGAGTACAGGACTACATATGGCAGGGGCAGTGACATGATGTGAGGAAGCAAACAGAGGCAGCAGTAAGTCACAGAGTGGGAGGTATATAGCTGTTATGTCTGCATTATTTGCGACTAATAAGGGACTTTTAGTGATTACAGTATTCAGAGTTCCAAAGTCCTACCTCTACCTGCAACACTTAGGACTCAAATACACTCTACTGTTGTTTCCAGGTTACATATCTTATACAGTACACAGTGCCACTGGAGTGTGCCACGTCCTGATAAATACTTGCCCTGCTGTGGGCTCTGAATGCTCGCGGGTCGGCTCTGTTCCTTCTACATGACATCATTGTGAAACATTACGCCTTGGAATTCCATAAGACATGAGGGCCTCATAGCTGAATGGCGTGTGACTCTTGGCACTCTGGACTGTTCACACAATAAAGCAGGATGAAGTACACATGTCCATTTATATCACACCATCCGGACCTGCGGGATGCTGGTATTAACCCATCTATCTCTATTGTCTAGCCCTACCAGTGTCTCATTTGTATAATCCACAAATTCAGGGCCTGACCAAGGTTCTGGATAGGATTTCATTCTCTTCCGTAATTGATAAGGATTTTTCCTTAATACTGGGCAAATTAATTGCAGACTGCACAGTGAAAAGCACATTTCATCATTTAATTTTACTTGGGGGAAAAAAAGCGTAATTAAGTTGGTCTGTGTAATGAATGGAAAGCAAGGCTCAAGGTCAAAGAGACAAGATTCTGAAAGGGAAGTCTTGAAAGCTGTAATTAAGTTATTATACAATGTGTGCTACTGTGCTTCAGTCTCTATCACCATAATCTACTGTATGGAAGGGAGGAACCTGCGATCACAAAGGGACTTTTTTTTTTTCAGCTTCACCTGGGATCACAGTGATGGAGGTTTCTGCAGAGCACCCGCGCTGTTATTATCTCGCAGCAGATCACTGGGGTGTACACAGTATTGAGAGAGGAGCTGTAGGATTTGCTATAGGCTTCCTTCCCTGACACTTTAGGATTTCTTTCATTTCCAGGCGGTTAATTAGCTAACATTGACATAATACCTCCAAGCCTTAATTGATTAATTGCATGTAAATGAAATCCCAGAAAGAGATCTCTGCTGGACATCTGCATTGCTGTAGAAATAGAGAGCTTATTTTGTACTGTAAAGGCAAATGTAAAGCACTTTGAGTCCTTTAGGAGAAAAGCACTATACTGTATAAATAAAATTATTATTATTATTATTATTATTATTATGCATGCAATTCTGCACAACTGGTCATTCAGCTGAGCAGGAGCTGGGGCACGCATCCAGTGTGCTGCATTCACAACATTAATGCAAACGGTACACTTCCAACTTTCTCCTGGCCTTTATGCCAATAAGAATAACCTTCATCGATGATGGTGGGAAGAAGCAGCTCCTGAATCTATGGTATCCCCAGGGCCGGATTAAGGCTAGTGGGGGCCCCTTCAAGCCACACGGAGCTTCCCCCCTTCCCCCTAAGCCTTCTGCCCTCCTACCCCCGCTGCTGACTTTTCTGAGTGCCGGCGTGACCTCCTCCCCGCAGAGCTGCTCCCTCCCTGGTCCTCTCATCGGCGTGGCGGACGTAATGTGTCACGTGGCGCCGGTGAGAAGACTCGGGAGCCGCTCTAAGCTGTATGCAGCGGCACTGACTGAGCAGCTACATACATTAACAGCGGATCGCGGCAGTGAGCCTCAATCCGGGAACAGGTGTCACTAGACACCTGTTTTCGGCAGGGTCACACTGACCCTGTGTGGGTGCCCCTCCATGTGTGGGGGCTCAGGGCATACTTGCCTACTCTCCCGAGACTGTCGGGAGCCTCCTGAAAATCGGGTGCCGTTCCCGACACCCCGCAAGACTAGGCAAGTCCCCCGGAACAGATGCCGGCTCCCGCTAACCCCCGCGCCAGCCGCAAAAGTGGGCGGTGCGGGGTGTGATGACGCGATTCAGCGCGAATCGCGTCATCGTGGCCCCGCCCCCTGCCTTATAATGCCAGTAATATTGGCATTATAAAGCGTGGGCGGGGCCACTATGACGTGATCGCATCGGCACGCCCCCGCTCCGCCTCTTTGACCCGCCCCCATCCTCCCTGCTGGACGGACCTGCCAGCCCCCTCCTGGATTCCCCTGCCGAGATGTCGGCAAGTATGGCTCAGGGACGACCGCCCCTGTCGCCCACCCCTTTATCTGCCCCTGGGTATCCTGATCGTGATAGCTCTTTGCTTCTACCATTTCTCTCTTTCATCCAAGGCTTAGCGCACCAGACTGTGGGTGGGAGTCTTGTGGTGGCTGTTGCGAGTCCTCGGAAGGGGAGTTTCTGAGGCCTCCTTACCTCTCTGTAGCAGCCACACCCCTTGCGCCCACTGTAGTTCCTCCACTGGGCATTGACATACTGTAATTTCACAAATCTGCGCACTGTCGATGTACGAGCATGGCGCCTACATCCTCTGTTTGCCAGCAACTTCCTAACACGCTAATGCTGTTGCATGTAAATGACCTGCTTCATCATTTAATGCCAGATTATGCACCGCAGTTCCTGTTTAACTACACGTCCCAGCATGTCCTGCCACAGTTCTAGCATGCCCTAACGCAATCTGGGGTGTGTAGTTCCACAACAGGTGGAGTGCCACAGGTTGCCTACCTCTGATGTACTATATCAGTACTAGTTCAACAAACACTTGCCATTGTCCGCTCAGTGCAGGCTAATATATAGCTATAAGCTACAATTATGTGCCCATCTGCCACTATGCTAAGTCCATCTCGCAAAAAGCAAGAACTATAAGAAAACAAGCAGGGGGCTAACTGTAATCCCCACGACACCTGGCCAGAATATAAGGTTTTCATGGAAAGATCAGACAGGGGACAACATAAAGGAGCACACAGGCTTCCATGTTACCTGTTCATCAACAAGTATTGTATATTTAACATTTAATTATTTATTTATTTATTTTATTTACTTGGATGCACAAGCCCTCGTCAGGCCCAGGGTAAATGAATGCTATGCAGGAGCGCCCTGTTATCGCCCCGATACCACCTAATAATGCTCATCCAGCCACAGGAGAGAAGCCACCAAGATGCTTTTGACTCACGTAAGTACTTCAAGATACGTAGATAGTCAGCGACACGCGCAGTATACAAAAAAATTTGCTTGATCCGACCGCTTTTGGAAATGCTTGTAATGTAAAATAAGGCCGTGTTTAGTGTGCGTTTCAATGTGCAAAATTCAACACTAAATGAATTAGCCTGGCAGTATTCCACTAAATGTGGTAGGAACAATGTTTTATGCTGGCCACACACTAGACCAACTTGCATCCAATCTGCCAACTAGTTGATTGGTTGGAATGAAAATCGGGTAACGTATGGGAGTAAATGATGATCAGCAATTTGCTCCTAAATGCCAGAAAACAGATGAAAATGGTCGGTCAGACAAGTTTATTTTCCGGCGTTTGGGAGCAAATTGCTGATGGTCATTTGCTTTCATCCTTACCGGATTTTCATTCCAACCAATCAACTAGTTGGATGGTTGGATGCAAGTTGGTCTAGTGTGTGGCCAGCTTTACTCTGTATGATGGACAGAGCTGGCTCAACACAGATAGTGGGATATCGGGGTTGGCTATGGGATTTTGGCAGTCAGAATCCCGACGCTGGTATCCTGACAGGGTTAGGAGTACTGACACCTGCTGGTAAGTATCCAAACCCTACCCCTCAACCGAACCAGTAGCAGCTCTAGGCCCGGGCAAGCCGGGCCGTCGCCTGGAGCGCTATGGTATCTGGTGGACGCTGGAAATGCCCGCCCTCCCTCCCGGTGCTATAGTGATTAAGTAGCTTCAGGGGGAGGGAGCGGTGGAGGGAAGGGGCAGCAACACAGGACGGCGCTGGGCGCAGCAAAGCCTAGCGCCTGCCCTGTGCCTAACCCTTCTCCTAACCCCAATACTTACTGTCGGGATGTCAGCGCCTGATTCTGACTGTGTCGGGATTCTGGCGCCGACTTTGTGAGTGCCGACAGCCGGGATTTAAACCACATCCCGGATATCCATAACAATACGTCACTACCCATGATCGCAAAAAATGAGATATCAAGGTTCTAATGAGCCTCAACTGATGGAAACTCTGCATTTTTTATGATGTCTCAGCTACATTGTTACATCAGGGGAAAAGTGTCAGTAATGGGATATCACAGAAAACACATGATCTACATGTATAAACCAGTGTGTTAGTGGTGTAACACTTCAAGTAAAGGCAACAGTATTGTCCCTTTACTGTCGTTAACGATTTTAGACAAGACCTAGTCACAAAATCAGCAAATTTAAAGGCCAAAAAACAGGAGATACACTTTGGGCCTGATTCAGAGAAGCACGCAATGCGTATGCACTGCCGATGTTCATATAGCTGAGCGATTATTTGCAACTGCGCTTGCGTAAAAAATTCAGAAAACCGCTACAGCGCATGCGTTTCACAGCTCAAAGATGCTTTCGGAATGGGGACAGATGGTATAAGAAATGGTGCTCTGAACGCAAGCTCCCAAAGCTATACGCATTATAGTCACATCTCCACCTGCGATTAAATAGGCCTAATTGGTCTATAGCGAGACGTTCCCACAGAATCCATGCTGATGGAATTGCGCGCTCTGCAGAGTTGGCTGGAAGCGGAAGGACACCAGTTTTCAGACGCATATTTTTGAACTCAGGATAGCGCTGGTGCAAGTGTGCGCTATTAGTGATGGGTATCAAACTGGGTATATGGCCGAATATACGCGCAAGGAGGGAGCAATCACGACCAACATACGCTCATCTTTGCCTCGGGCCCTTTTCGTCTAGTCACTGTGGGGTCTATTTACTAAGCAGTGTTAGGAGACAGAGTGAAAAGTGATAAGGTGCCAGCCAATCAGCTCCCAACTGTCATCTCACAGGCTGTGTTTGAAAAATGACAGTTGGGAGCTTTGGCTGGTACCTTATCACTATCTTATCACTTTTCACTCTGTCTCCTAACACTGCTTAGTAAATAGACCCGTAGGTGTGGTTTGCTGCATTTACGTGAGTTTCAGGCATTTTCCAAATGCAGCTTGCCGTATTATTGGCGCAGCAATACATGTGTAATGAAGCCTGGACATAATTCAGTGGCGTGTAGAAAATACAATGCTAACCAAGCCTCCTGCCTCCTTAAGAGAGAAAGTGCCAGGATGTGACGCCAAGCAGGAGCTTTGTTCTCCTCGGCCTTCTCCAGCCCCCCATTCCTCAAGTGTGTGATGCGCTTGGATTCTTGTTTTTACCTCAGCCAGGCTGCATGGGAGATGGGGAGAGAGGAGGGGGGAGCCATTTAAGTGGACAAGTCAATTTGACACAGAATTGGCAGGTGTTCTGACATTGTAGACTGCAAACAGCAAAATAAAACATAAAAAAAGGCTAAACGTTAGCTTCATATAACAGTCCCTGTGTAACTTGCTCCATGTAATCAGCAGTCTCCTGCCGAGCACTCTGTGCCTCTTTTTTTTCTTCCATCTCCTGTAGGGAGGCGCGCCACATAGAACTCCGCGGGGGCAATTGGTTTTAGTGGAGGCTTGATACCTGTCCAGCTCACTTTACTGAAATGCGATTATTGTTCCTCTCTTTTTTTTTTTTTCTCTCTTCCCTTCCGAAAGATTTTCGGCCTTTCTGTAACATCCTTGAAAAACATTTCCTAAACAAAGTGACTGCTACGTGCCCTAGAACTGGTTTGATGTCAGTATTTCATGTAGGTCGCTCTGACAAGATGAGACATGTTATGCAAGACAACAGAAGTAAGGACAGATTTATTAGAGCTGGTTATAAAAGGTGCCAGTACACCGGCTCCCCGCCCATCAACACTAGCCGGCTCCTTGCAGCCATTTACCCAGTGCTCCGCCATTTCCTATACAGGCCCGGTTGAATACAATGGAAGGGACTTGGGATTGGTCCTCTCGCCCACAGTTCCGCCCCCATTTAAAGTCCTAGGATAATTGGCTGCTGCTTAGGATATGTAAGCTCTGTAAAGTGCTGCAGAGTATGTGTGTGCTACATAAATAAGTGTGTGTGTGGGTGTGTTGCTCCCAGGTATCAGACAGATTTTATACCTGGTGGAAAATGCTGCAGAGCAGTCCCCATGTTTTTGTGAGTCAGTGTGGGGACTGGCCAGAGGGGGAGACTTACAGGGGTATTCAATAGGAGAGCGATAAGTCCGTGCTCCACATCGGAGATTTTCCTGGGATAAAGTATCGGGCGCGTGCCCGCTTTATCCCCGTATTCAATATAAAACCTACGAAAACGGGAACCTGCGAAGTGGGATCTGTGAAAAAAAATGAAATTTATCTGGAATAAATTGTAGGACCCCCCTAAAACTGTCAAAACATGGGGGATCACTATGGGTACCCCCGTTTTAGCCTGCAAATGAAAGTCGGGGTTTTAAATAGCGGCTGCAGGTGTTTTTTTCCCGACATTGAAGAAGTGATGCAGAAGAGCACTTAGGTTATTTTTTTCATTTTTTTAAGTGGTCCCATCAAATTTGGGGTACATGAAAATGGGTACTAGCATATTTTTATGTCCCTAAAGTAAGTTTGAAAAAATACTGCAACTATGTACCTGCCGCTAATAATGTATTCAAGAATACACCTGCCGCATATTTGCAGAATAGCCCTGAACCTATTTCTCTATTGTTAAACACTTTTTTCATATTTTTTTTTTTCACCCCAATTTTTGAATTCATTTTTTGGGGTGTCCCTATTTTTTATATTTTTTTTACTTTTTTTGACACAGTTATTTTTAAAATGTCATTCCCAGGGGTGCAGGCTATTTTTTTAAGCCTGTACCCCTAAACCCCAATTCTGCACTTTTTTTCGCCACCTATTCAGTGGTGAAAAGTTATGCCCGTTTTTTTTCAAAGACTTTTCGAACCTGCGAAAAGTCTTTGAAACTGAATACGGTGTAAAACCAATACCTGCGAAAATGACGTCATCGGTGCGAAAACAGTTTTCGCTCCATATTGAATACCCCTATTAGACACAGTTGGCCAACTTCGCAAATCATTGCAATATTTTGGAACCAACATTTGCTGAATGTAAATGAAATACAGTTTGGGGTGTAGTTAGGTGAGTGCAGGGCATGTATGACTTTTTTTAGTTAAATGGTGTGGTCACCGCAGATGGCTGAGTGCCGTGATTTAAAGCTTTTTGTGTGTGTGTGTGTGTGTGTGTGTAACAAGACCTCTCACGTGTGTAATGTTCCCCTCACGGCTATTAGACTGCACCTCATATCAGTCATACTCTCCCAACATCAGCTGTAAGATGGCGGGGCTGGGGGAAACATGGTCAGACCTGGAGGTGCGTAGTGTGATCAGATTTCTGCGTTAAAGGACACATCAGCAGCTGAAATTCATCGCCGACTTGGCGAGGTGTACGGTGATAGCGTTGTGTCATGGAAACAGGCTTGGGTTTGGTGCACTGCCTTTGATAGCGGCAGGACAGACTTTCAAGATGGGTGGTGATCCGGGCGGCCAAGCGCGTCCACCACAGATGACGGTTTGTGCCGCAGTGAAGGTCTGATTCAGGAGGACAGACGTATTCCAGCTGGTGATATTGCTGACAAACCGAACATCTCAGTGGATACTGTGCCCAACATCGTTCATGAGCAACTGGGGTACAGGAAAAAGTGATCACGCACACAGAAGTTCACAAAACCAGTAGGATGGTGATTGTCTCTCGTTCACATGACATGGTACCATGAGGAGGGAGCGCAGTTCCTGCAGCGTATTATTACAGGCGATGAAACATGGTTGCATCAGACACTGGAGATGAAGCAATCACCCATGACACGGAAACACGCATCGTCCTCACCTTCAAAGCATTTCGAAACCACTCCATCAGCAAAGAAGGTCATGGCGACCGTGTTTTGGGACCACAAGGACGTGCTTCTTGTAGATTTCCTCACCAGGGGACATACTGTGAATGCTGTCCGCTATTGTGCCGGTTTGAGCCGGTTCTGGAGGGCAACTCGTAAAAACTGCCTGGGTTGCTTGAGCAAGCATCGTATTGCTGCATGATAATGCAAGGCCTCACTCAGGCAACCACATGCGTGAGCAGGGTTTGACTGGCCCACAGGGGTACAGGGGAAATCCCCGGTGGGCCCCATTTTCTGGGGGCCCACCCCCTCTAGGTGTCATGTTCCAGACTATGCACTGAATTGTACATTGTTACTCTATCAGAGGGTCAATTACCTTGTAGAGCAGGACCCCTGATAAACATTGTTTCTTGGTTTGCTTCTATAGAAACTACACCAAGATGTGCCTAATGGTTAGCCAAGCAACTTTGGTGGTCGGCCACATCCCCTTCGGATGACCACACCCTTTAAGCATGGGCCCCTATCACTGCATCCCAAGGTGGGCCCTTTATGCCCCAGTCCGATACTGTGCGTGAGTTATGTCGCTACCATTGGGAGGTACTGGACCATCTTTTCTCCAGCTCTGTCCTGGCACTGAGTGATTTCTATCTCTTTGGACCATTTAAGAAGCACCTGAATGGAAGGCGATTCGCAACCGACTGTGAAGTTAAGCGAGCCGTCATGTCCTGGCTTGAGGCGCTTGACACAGATTTCTTTTATGCCGGGATAAATGTCTTGGTGTACCTTTGGAACAAATACTTAGACAAGTATGTGGAAAAATAATCTGTACCAAGGCCATACCATTGATTATACATATATGTACGATTCGAACAAATGTATGCAATGAGATGTCTTGTTACCTTATTTATTGAACTACCATGGTGTGTGTGTGTATATATATACATATATACACACACTATGAGCCGTATTCAATATGAGCTGAGCCGCGATACTTTTTCGTGGCCCGGACTTTCCGCCTACTTCGCCTGTTTTGCAGGCGGAAAAGTATCTCGGCCGTCCCTGCTTTACCCCTTATTCAATATGGAAGTAGGCGAAAACGGGACCCGGTGAAACCTGAACAGTCGGAAAGTACTGTCAGTTTTGGGGAAATCAGCCTGACACCCCCCAAAAGATGCTCTGACATGGGGGTTAGCTATTGTACCCCCCGATTTGGCTTGCTGAAGGTATTTGGTGTTTTTAAACGGGCTCAATAGCTGCTAAATAGCGTTTTTCTATATGTGATGCAGAATAGTATTTAGGAGTTTTTTTTCCAGAAATTAACTTATCCCATCAAATTTGGGGTACTTGAAAATGGGGGTCAGCATATTTAAAATTTGCTAAAGTGAAGTTGAAAAATATCATGAAAAATCCACCTGCCGCAAGCACCTGCAATCAAAAAAACACATGGGGCATACTTGGGGACCACCCCAGAGTCAAGTTCTCTAGTTTTTAACTTTGTCCTCCAAAATTTTTTATTTTTTGCACCCTTTTTCAAAGTAGTTTTTTGGGGTTAAGTGTTTTAAAATGTTTTGACACAGTTTACCTTTGGGGGACTGACCGAAGGCTGCAGGGGGGTTCCCACAACCTTGCACCCCAAAACCCCAATTCTGCACTTTTTTCCGCCTCCCATTTATAGGCGAAACTTTTCCGCCAATTACATTGCATTGACTCTCCGCCTAGGCGGAAAGTCTTTCAAATTGAATACAGGGTAAAAGCAAAACAGGCAAAACTGACGTCATTGGCGAAAAGTTTCCGCCAAAAACACGCAAAAACTGACTTTTCGCCTCATATTGAATACGGCCCTATGTAGAGAAAAGTGATTGGATACCCCTGTGCAAGCGAAATGCATACCATGCACACCATTGCACAAGAGTTCCAAATGGCCACTAATGCATACATGCCTACCCTCCCGGTTTTCGCGGGAGGCTCCCGATTTTTCGGGTAACCCCCCGCACCCCCGGAAGGGTAGGCATTTCTCCCACATTCTGCCCACTTCCTAGTGAAGTGGGCAGAATGAGGAGAATACCCGCGGCGATCGCGGGTCTCCGTGAAGGGGGCGGGGCTTAAGATGTGATTCTGCATGAATCACAGCATTTGGCCCCGCCCCCTATGTAAATTTCACCAAATCGCGGCAGTTTTGCCACGAGGGGGCGGGGCTTAATGGCGCGGTTCGTTAGGCATCGCCCCCCCCTGCTGCTTCTCTTACCCGGGCTTCTCCCGGGAAGAGATTCTAAAAGGTAGGTAAGTATGGTCTAATGTGAACACTTGGTAGGGAGGCCCAGGCACATTCAGTTCTACAGAAACAACAAATGTTTTTACCAGGATGACAATGTCACCTGTCATGTTTCCAGGGTGACGCTGGACTGGTTAACTGAAAATTTGGTAACCAGGATGGACTGGCCAGCTCAGAGTCCAGATGTTAACCCCACTGAGAACCTTTGGGACGAATTGAGCGACGGGTACGTTCTAGGCCAACTCAATCTTCTACAGTGTCACTGTTGGTCACTGTACATAAGGCGGAATGGCAAAGCATACCGCCTGCTTGTGTCCAGGAACTTGTGTACAGTTTGCCAAGAAGGGTGTCTGCAGTAATCACTACAAAGTACTGACGTCAATAAAATTTCTTTGATTCTTTGATCTATTTTCTATCAGTGTCCAATCAGTTTTGTTTACAAAGTGTATATCTGTGTTTGTATGTCTATGTGTGTATGTATGTATGTATGTATGTATATATACATATATATATATATATATATATATAGCAAGCCATCTTTATGCATATATAAAATAAATGCATACAGGATATTTTTATTTTTGGGCAGCACATGCATACAGTAAATATAGATTACATCTGTGTACATACAGTACAAGCATTAGAGAGATTAGTTCATCTAAGGATGCAATAAAGTGACTTTGTGTGTACAAGTGAACGTGTTACTAAAATGCCTTTTACGATAAGAGAAAAAAATTTAATTGGCCAAAATTCATCAGGCTCTTCATTAGCCTAAACGGACTCCTCCGCAGAATCCAGCTATCTTTAGAGAGAAGTATCTTTGTAGTTTGGCACATTTCATGTCCTGTCTCTCAGATTGCTTTATGCAGAACACAACTACATTGTGCATTGGAGCGTAGGGGGACGTCAGCCGACATCGCTGGCCCTGTGGTTGTAAAATAAGAGACAGCCTGAAATCATGTACATTGGTAAATCCTAAGAGCTTGATGAGCTGGAATTGATGCAGTAATTAGCAAAAATTAGTTTAATTGGTAAAGCTCGAGCAGTTAAATCTTTATGTAAGACGGAGCCGTGGAATTACTGCTGTTCTCTTTGTTAGTGGGATGTTTTTCCATAGGCAATTGCAAAGAGACAATGGTGGTGTAATGAGTGTGCAATGTATCACTTCATACATGTGGCATTAGGCCAATGTTTATTCTATACATGCCATGGCCGCACTTTACAACCATGCAATGCAGTGATTCCCAACCTCGGTCCTTAAGGCGCAGTAACAACCCAGGTTTTAAGGTTAGGTTACCCCAGACCATCGGTTGGGATGGTGATCCTAGCCTGCGACGCAAATTCAGCAAGGAGGTGTCTGACGCCTCCTTCGGGCATTTGCGTCTGAGATGGACGGATGCTTTTGTGCTGCTCTGCAAATCTGTCCATTCCTGAATCAGATACTGTACTTGTGGTAGGGAATATAGGGCCCGGTCGCTATGAGCATACGCTCGCTCAATGCGTATGCAAATATTTGAAAGTGACGCGGCGGGGAGCGATTGCTCGCCAAGGCATAAGCACGCCCATCTTACCTGTACGAGCGTTCGCTTTGTGTATGCAGACTCCTCTTTGCGTATGCAGAGACGCCCACTGCCCCACGTCATCTCCTAGAAGATTGTGAAAACATTGATACATCGACCACTATCGGATGTGAACGCAGTACTTGGGGTAGCTTTTTTTCTACCGCAAGCATTGCGAGGAAAACAGAATAAAAAAATGGCTGGTGACGTGTACTATGACGCTGCCTGTTAATTATGCACGCCTCTAAAACAGTGTTGAAACACTCGGGCACGCCTGCGTTCGCACCTCCAACCCCCCGTTTTTACTGGACTGTCCCTGTTACCGCCCACAAACGGCCTCTCCTGTCACTCACTCTGCTGGGCTGGCTTTGCTGTGCGAGCGAGGAATCTGCGAACGCAGTGTGTAGTTTGCGCACTGCGATGCATGCGCAGTTTAGCAACCATCGGCAATAGCGAGCGCACTGCGGATCAATCAAGCCCATAGATTGTAAGCTCCGCCGCTGGGGCAGGGATCGATGTAAATGTTCTAATATGCTCTGTAAAGCGCTGCGGAATATGTGTGCGCTATATAAATAACTGGCAATAAATATCCAAGGAAGGCGACAAAATGGAACTGGAGGGCTCCATATGGGTGGGTAAAACCCGGATCTGTACATCTGCTGCCGGTGAAACTCATCCTCTTCTATATACACTGAAGTGCCAGAAGTCATGGGATAGCAGTATGTAAATGTATTGGCAGGTGGCGTCACCATACCGTGACATCTTGGAAATGCCCAGACCTGCATCAGTTGTAATCTGACATCTCGTGAGTCAGTCTGAACACGGCTAGGCTGCTCATGGCAAGGTGACGTGAATTATCAGAGTTACAACGGGGCAGGCTGGTGGGTGCCCGACGGAGGGGACATTCCATTTCCGAAGTTGTGATTTACGGTGTCATGTGTGTACCGGGAATACCTCCATGGAAGGCATAACTACCCACCATGGACAGGGCAGCAGCCGACCACAGGTACTTTAATGGTCGTGACCAGTGGCGTCTGGCCAGAATTATCCATGTAACAGACAAGTCACACTGGCTCAAGTCCACATCCAGTGCAGGAGATACCAGATGCATATCCAGCAGGTCAAGTCCCACCAGAGTGCCCCTGTTAACACTATGACACCGGACACAGCACCTCACCTGGGCTTGTGACGTTGCTAATCGGAGTCTGGAGGGCTGGTAACATGTGGCGTGGTCCGATGAGTCATGGTTCCGATTGTTTCAGGCTGATGGTAAGGTTCGGGTGTGGTGCAGAACCCATGAGGTCATGCACCCCAGTTGCCAACAAGGCACCGTGCAGGCTGGTGGTGATTCCATAATGGTGTGAGGTGTGTTCACTTGGGATGGGTTGGATGCGCTGGTCCACCTGAATATTTCATTGGTCGTAATTATAAAAAAAGATGGCTGCGCTATAGACTTTCTAGGTCCGGTTGGATGCTGCCTGCGAGGTTGACAGGGATTCACCTTCCCTGTGTGAGGATACTAATACAACAGAAAATGGTACCTCAGGCGCTTCACTATTGGACCTGGGGTATTAATAATCACACAAATCAAATGTTTGTAATTAACTGTATATTTTTTAATTTTATGAGTATATTTAAGAAAAGAATCTAGGATAATCCCAGAACAAGATATATAAAAAATAATATCTAAAATAAAATTGTTGGACTATTACCGGTAAAACAAACAAATGACATGGACAAACACATAAATTATATACAATAAACACACAGGCAGTCCCTATATTGTCCTCTTTAAGGAAAGAAAAACATGTTGGAGGAGATACACACTGTTGTGCGTTTTACTCTGTCCTTCTAAAGTGGGAAGGCGTTATTCTACCAGTGGGGTGTACATCACCGATTTGTAAATTCCAAATGGAAAGATGGAAGTCAGTGTCAGGTATTTAGACCATTACCTTACACCAATGTTCAGCTGAATTTCCAAACAAATGTCAGTGTCCTTTTCGTCTCATGTCGGAGAAGTTAAAATCGTTTGCTGGCAAACTGTAGGGGTGGGGGACGTGATGACTTTTAAGACCTATGTGTAATATCAGTACCTTTACATGCCATTTATGTTGTACTGGATTGCTCTACGCTGTCGGCTCAATCCTGTTAGGTGCGAGTTGAGTCCTGCGAGCCATTCTCACGGTGAACTCGCCATGTAAATTATATTTGCATTTTAATTCCAAACTCGCATTGATTTCTCTGAGGATATTTGGTAGGAACAAATGTTGGGACACAGTGCTGAACCTCTGGTACACTTCTCCTAATGAATAATCACACACTTGGAGGTGTTTGGCATATTTTAGCTAATTAAGACATATCAGTTTAGGGGTGAATTTCTCTAAAAAGTTCAATAATGGGTTGAATTATATGGGACAGGTATGTGGAGGTGTAAATGATGTGGGACAGGTATGTGGAGGTGTAAATGATGTGGGGCAGATATGTGGAGAGTAAATGATGTGGGAAAGGTATATAGAGGTGTAAATGATGTAGGATAGGTATGTGCAGGTGTAAATGATGTGGGAAAGGTATGTGTAGGTGTAAATGATGTGAGATAGGTATGTGTAGGTGTAAATGATGTGGGAAAGGTATGTGTAGGTGTAAATGATGTGGGACAGGGATGTGGAGGTGTAAATGAATGAGGGACAGGGATGTGTAGGTGTAAATGATGTGGGAAAGGTATGTGTAGGTGTAAATGATGTGAGATAGGTATGTGTAGGTGTACATAATGTGGGACAGGTATGTGTAGGTGTAAATGATGTGGGAAAGGTATGTGTAGGTGTAAATTATGTGAGATAGGTATGTGTAGGTGTAAATGATGTGAGATAGGTATGTGTAGGTGTAAATGATGTGGGAAAGGTATGTGTAGGTGTAAATGATGTGAGATAGGTATGTGTAGGTGTAAATGATGTGAGATAGGTACACAGAGGTGTAAATTATGTGGAATAGGTATGTAGAAGTATAAATGATGTGGGACAGGTATGTGGAGGTGTAAATGATGTGGGACATGTATGTGGAGGTGTAAATGATGTGGGACAGGTATGTAGAAGTATAAATGATGTGGGACAGGTATGTTCAGGTGTAAATGATGTGGGACAGGTATGTGGAGGTGTAAATGACGTGGGATAGGTATGTAGAAGTATAAATGATGTGGGACAGGTATGTGGAGGTGTAAATGATGTGGGACAGGTATGTAGAGGTGTAAATGATGGGGACAGGTATGTAGAGGTGTAAATGATGTGGGTCAGGTATGTGTAGGTGTAAATGATGTGAGATAGGTATGTGTAGGTGTAAATGATGTGGGAAAGGTATGTAGATGTGTAAATGATGTGGGAAAGGTATGTAGATGTGTAAATGATGTAGGATAGGTATGTGTAGGTGTAAATGATGTGAGATAGGTACACAGGTGTAAATGATGTGGAATAGGTATGTAGAAGTATAAATGATGTGGGACAGGTATGTGGAGGTGTAAATGATGTGGGACATGTATGTGGAGGTGTAAATTATGTGGGATAGGTATGTAGAAGTATAAATGATGTGGGACAGGTATGTGGAGGTGTAAATGATGTGGGACAGGTATGTAGAGGTGTAAATGATGGGGACAGGTATGTAGAGGTGTAAATGATGTGGGTCAGGTATGTGGAGGTGTAAATGATGTAAGGACAGGTATGTAGAAGTATAAATGATGTGGGACAGGTATGTGGAGGTGTAAATGATGTGGGGCATGTATGTGGAGGTGTAAATGATGTGGAATAGGTATGTGGAGGTGTAAATGATGTGGGGCATGTATGTGGAGGTGTAAGTGATGTGGAATAGGTATGTAGAAGTATAAATTATGTGGGACAGGTATGTGGAGGTGTAAATGATGTGGGACATGTATGTGGAGGTGTAAATGATGTGGGATAGGCATGTGTTAGGTGTAAAATATGTAGGACAGATAAATGAAGGTGTACATAATGTGGGACAGGTATGTGGAGGTGCAAATGATGTGGGACAGGTATGTGGAGGTGTAAATAATGTGGGGCAGGTATGTGGAGGTGTAAATGATGGGGGACAGGTATGTGGAGGTGTAACTGGTGTGAGATAGGTACACAGAGGTGTAAATGATGTGGAATAGGTATGTAGAAGTATAAATGATGTGGGACAGGTATGTGGAGGTGTAAATGATGTGGGGCAGATATGTGCAGAGTAAGTGATGTGGGAAAGGTATGTAGAGGTGTAAATGATGTAGGACAGGTATGTGGAGGGGTAAATGATGTGAGATAGGTATGTGGAGGTGTAAATGATGTGAGATAATTACACAGAGGTGTAAATGATGTGGAATAGGTATGTAGAAGAATAAATGATGTGGGACAGGTATGTGGAGGTGTAAATGATGTGTGACATGTATGTGGAGGTGTAACTGATGTGGGATAGTTATATGTTAGGTGTAAAATATGTAGGACAGATTAATGAAGGTGTACATAATGTGGGACAGGTATGTGGAGGTGTAAATGATGTGGGGCAGGTATGTGGAGGTGTAAATGATGGGGGACAGGTATGTGTAGGTGTAAATGATGTGAGATAGGTATGTGTAGGTGTAAATGATGTGGGAAAGGTATGTAGAGGTGTAAATGATGTAGGACAGGTATGTGGAGGGGTAAATGATGTGGGACAGGTATGTGGATGGGTAAATGATGTGGGACAGGTATGTGGAGGTGTAAATGATGTGGGACAGGGATGTGGAGGTGTAAATGAATGAGGGACAGGGATGTGGAGGTGTAAATGATGTGGGACAGGTATGTGGAGGTGTAAATGATGTGGGACAGGTATTTGGAGGTGTAAATGATGTGGGACAGGTATGTGGAGGTGTAAATGATGTAGGACAGGTATGTGGAGGTGTAAATGATGTGACAGGTATGTGGAGGTGTTGTGCTGATAAGAGAGGGGTTTTTGAACTTGTAGATGAGAGGTAAAAGTGTTTATTCCAACTTGTAAAAAAAAAAAATAACTTGTAAAAAACACTGAACAATTACTATACAGAGTATGTTCTTTCTATATGGTCCTGCTATCTCAGTTTCACTAACAGCCATCTACAGTATATGGTCTTACTATTCCAGTGTCACTAAGAGCCATCTATATGGTTCTGCTATCTCAGTGTCACTAACAGCTGTCTATATGGTCCTGCTATCTCAGTGTCACTAACATCCTTCTATATGGTCCTGTTATTTCGGTGTCACTAACAGCTTTCTATATGGTCCTGCTATCTCAGTGTCACAACAGCCGTCTATATGGTCCTGCTATCTCAGTGTCACTAACATCCTTCTATATGGTCCTGCTATCTCAGTATCACTAACATCCTTCTATATGGTCCTGCTATCTCAGTGTCACTAGCAGCCTTCTATATGGTCCTGCTATCTCGGTGTCATTAACAGATTTCTATATGGTCCTGCTATCTCAGTGTCACTAACAGCCTTCTATATGGTCCTGCTATCTCAGTGTCACTAACAGCCTTCTATTCTATATGGTCCTGCTATCTCAGTGTCACTAGCAGCCTTCTATATGGTCCTGCTATCTCGGTGTCATTAACATCCTTCTATATGGTCCTGCTATCTCAGTGTCACTAACAGCCGTCTATATGGTCCTGCTATCTCAGTGTCACTAACAGCCTTCTATTTGTTCCTGCTATCTCAGTGTCACTAACAGCCTTCTATATGGTCCTGCTATCTCAGTGTCACTAGCAGCCTTCTATATGGTCCTGCTATCTCGGTGTCATTAACATCCTTCTATATGGTCCTGCTATCTCAGTGTCACTAACAGCCGTCTATATGGTCCTGCTATCTCAGTGTCACTAACAGCCGTCTATATGGTCCTGCTATCTCAGTGTCACTAACAGCCTTCTATATGGTCCTGCTATCTTGGTGTCACTAACAGCCTTCTATATTGTCCTGTTATCTCAGATGCCATTTTTTGGGGGGTCCAGGAAGGTTTCCTCATTTTTTCATGGAGTTCTACCAGGTCTTATTTTGTAGAAAAGTCATACAACCTCGCCGTGACTACCGCAAATTGTCATTTCTAATAGGACCTTGTATTTCTTGTGTGCACGCATTCGTGCAAGGTCTGCGAGTTTCATGAAACAAACTTGCATTTGCAAACTTGCACCTAATATGATTGAGCCCTATATATGCAGCAATACCCTTCAAAGGAAGCCATCACCTTGCTGGAAGTTATGTTATTTAAATGCATGCTGTGTAAACCACGATGATGGAAGTTGTTTTGGATCTGTCTGTGTTTGTTCCTCGTATAATTCATCTGCATTTAGAAGCCACTTAGTCTTAGGCTAATCACAGAAACACACAGACAACTTTGTCAGCCGTGAGGAATTGTCAGACTCTTGAAAAAAGAAAAGTAATTGATCTCTTGAGTCATTTTAACTTCTACTGATCTGCAGACATGTGACTTTATGTCGTTGGAGCTTTCTTCTCAGGCTGAAGCTCCAGCTGAACTCACATTATAGACAGGTACATTACCATTACATAGACCAGGGGTAGGCACCCTGTGACACCCCAGCAGTTGTGGCATTACACATCCCAGCATGCACGGACACAGTTTTAGCATGTCTTTAAAAGCAAAACTGTGGCAGAGCATGCTGGGATGCGTAGTTCCACAGCAGCAGGGGTGCCACAGGTTGCCTATCCCATAGATTGTGTAACTAATTCACATGTTTAGATTTCTGTAGGTCCACTTGTTAAGACTGTGAGCCTGATTTAGAGATGGACGGAACTGCAGAGCCGCACACAAGCCGCTGTGCAATTCCTTCCATCTCAAATGTCAGTGCAGCAGGGGTTGCCTATAGGAAAGACACCACCTTGCTGCGTCTACGATCCCAGCACTGCGACCGAGATCGCAGCCTGGTGTCACAAGTTGCTCCTTTCGGCCAGGCTGCGGTAGCTGAAGCTTACTGCAGCCTGACTGGGTCCTGGCAGCTGCGAGGCCAGGAAATCTGCGTCCACCGACACAGACCCTGGCCTCATCCCTCCCATGGAAATGAGGAGGCTACTTGACCTAGTTTCTGGGAACGGTGGCCATCCACGCCCCCAAACGCCGCAGCATGTTAATCCTGCTGCGGCTTTGAAGGGTCTGCAAGTGAGATCGCAGGCCCCGTTCTGCACATGCGCAGAACGGGTGTGCGCAGACCACTCGCCATCGGAGATGTACGTTAACCATTGTTTGTGGAGATTATGGGGAGCTAGTGCAGGGATTGGATATGAATGGCGAGAGAGGAAGAGAAACCAGTATGTAGTATGGGTGATAGATGGGCGTGGGAAAGGCCGGATAGGAGCAGGCTATATTAGTCAAGGCGGGAGATGACCAGTGAATGGATAAGGGATGTGGTAGTGCCCTGAGTGATAGATCTGCATATGTTGCCAATGTTTCCATTCATAAAAGTATGTCCCACTTGTGTTTGTTTGTGGTGCCGGGGTCGGGTGTATATGCAAAGCTGGCAGGCCTGAGGAGACCACCATGTGAAATAGATACTTCCCTGACCGGGAATCGAATCCGGGTCTCGGCAGAGAGATACCGGATCGTACCCTCTAGACCACCAGGAATGTCGGTGGTGTTGATGGTATGATGTATATAGCAGAGAAGAGTGTAGATGTATATTATTAACCATGCTGAACTGGGTTGTTACTTGATGATGATAATAATAAAAGCCCTCTGCTTACTTGGGTCTGTAGTCCTGGACACCTGAGTGGCAGATCTTGGCAGAAGTATTTACTGGGCTTGGACTGGGTTTTCTCTGTAGTCTGGGAGCACTCTGAGATGACAGGACCGGATACAGACCGAACACCGGAATGGATGGTAGCTGTGGAATAATCTGGCACGGAACCAGGGAAGCAGGAATGGCTGATCTACCCAAGCAGACAGGTGGATGCTTTGCACAGGCATAGCACAGATTCAGCACACTGGAACAAGCTGGGATTACCTGTGCAACTTGAGATGCTGATTACACAGGAATAGAATGGCCTAGATAGTTAGTGCAGTAAGAACAAACAGAACTGCACCAGCAGGATAACAATGAGTGTAAAGGGAGGACAGCTAAGCTACACTCAGTAAGGACGGAGCTAGACATTGTACTGGCAATGACTGAGAGTCAGCAGTTGGAATATATACCCCGGGTTTGCCAGGATTGGATGAGCAGTGTCAGATGGTCCTGGCTGACTCAGCCCGGCTAGTGATTGGTCGGATCGATCAGGTGAATCGGGACACCAGTACTCCGGGGCTGGCTGGATGTGAGCTGCGGCCTAGCAGGCCAGAAATGATTGAGCCTGCGTCTCACTGGGATGACGGGACGCACGGACCGAGTTCAGGGAGCGAGCTGGCTGGCCACAGGAGTGGTAAGTGACCCAGCGGCAGGGGTAACAAGCGCGGGTTGTGAGCGTGACAAAGTAGAATTGATGCTTTTCACAAGATATAAGATGTTCTGGATGATATAAGCTTGTGGCTTGTACAATACATGAATAGGTTCTAGATGGGGCAATGGTTAATGAAGTTTTGCATGGTAAAATACATTTGAGATTATTGTGCAAAATGTATCCTCTTGGTGATAAAAGGCTTGTTGAGGTTCTGTATGATGTGTTGAGTTTTTGACAGGGGAAGATATGATGAGGTTCTGGAATAGAATGACACAATGAGGGTCTGTATTGACCAAGATAAGACGAGTTTGTAAATGTTCCAGGACTTGATGAGGTTCTGAATATTACAAGATATGCTGATAGATATGGTAGAAGCCTTAAAATGAGGTTCTATGGTATAAAATGAAAATTTGGACCCTGCTCAACTTTTTTACAATCCAGAATATCGTCACAAGATATATGAAGGTAAAAGACATGCTGAAGTTCTGGATAGTATGAGGTTATAGTGCGCTCCTGAATGCTATAACACATACAAATGTTCTGGGTGATACAACATCTGATGAGGTCCTTAATGGTATAGGATTTATAAAGGTTCTGGATGGCGCAATACGGTTCTGGGTGATACAAGATTTGATGATGTCCTTAATGGTATAAAATGTATAAGGTTCTATATTGCACAATAAGGTTCTGGGTGATACAAGATTTGATGATATTCCTAATGATGATATAAGATGTATAAAAGTTCTGGACGGCACAATAATGTTCTGAGTGATACAAGATTTAATGATGTCCTGAATGGTATGAGATGTATAAAGGTTCAGGATGGCACAGTAATGTTCTGAGCGATACAAGATTTGATGAGGTCCTTATTGGGATAAGACATATTAAGGTTCTGAATGGAACAATAAGGTTCTCGGTGATACAAGATCTGATGAGGTCCTGACTAGTATGATGGCACCAGAGAAAACGTTGTTAGATTTAGTTCTCTGCAAGAATTAATTAAATATATATATAATAATATATAATATATTTCTCCTCTGACCAACCTTTTCCAACTTACTATTTGGAGGAGTTTAATTTTCCCATTAATTGGAATGGCTTTTCCTTTGTTAGAGCCTTGTGAGCTGCAGAGGTTCATCTGCTCACTGCCAGCAGTCACGCTCAGAGTCTCAATGAAGGATGGGCCAGCTGTTTTACACTACGGGTCACGGCTTAAAGGGGAAATCTACAGTTGCTCCACTTTCCATCTATTCACAGGATGGCCACAATTATTATCTTACCAGAACGCAAAAAAAAGGCAAAGCAATAAAAGGGATTAGAATACATTTTTGAATTTGATGTGTGTGATTCTAAAAAAAAAAAAAAAAAAATCCAAAAAACAAAACCAAAAACCCTGCCTTATGTGCCATGTAACTAATATACGGATTGAATCATTTTCTTTTCCTCTCTAATGGCATGCGTAATTGCTCCAGGTTTACAGGCGTCCTTCACCCGCACTTATTTCGATTAGTGACTGATGCATTTCCATGGTAACCCACAGCAGAGAAAGAACCCGTTGCTAGAGTGTGGGCACAGAGAGATGTGGTCCTTATTCTGAGCTTACAACTTGTCTAAAATAACACATTTCTCCCTCTGTGGCTTTTTTTTTCTCCCCCCTTCTGCTATAAAAAAAAAAAAAGAAACCCTAAAAACCTCAGCACCTCTCATGCACTCTTCTGCATTTATTTTTTCATTGCTCATTTTTGCAAATATTTTATTTATGCTTTTATATTTTTTTTTTTGTACAAAAAGGATCAGACACCGATTTTTATTTTTTTATTTATTTTTTGCCGTGTGGATGTTACAGGACTTAGAAACTTTACATCAAGATAATGGGGAACAGTATGCATGAAGGGATGTGAGCATCAGGGGAAGGACGCCTTTTGGAATGTTGGGTCAGGGCGTCTCCACGTGAGATGGTCACATCTAGCTTGGAAACTATGGCAGAGAGTTCAAAATTCAAGAAGAAAGTGCATTTTGGAGGTACTGTGGGATGTGTATGTGTTTATTGTATCTCCGAGAAGCTAGCACATACAGTGGAAGACGTGGGGGGGAATTAGCAAACAATCTTGTTGTTCTAATGTATGTCGTTGTTTTTTTGTTTTGTTTTTTTGTATGTGTTCATTTAATTAACATTATTGTGTTATGCTAGCTGAGATTATCCACATGTTTCACTTGGACATGTAAAAATAATGATGGTAGGTTCACATATTTTTTAATAGGATACATTTTAGATCTGTGCTACAATAAAATGGCTAAATAAATTGTTTATTTAGCTTTCTGGTGTATTTTAGTTTTTTTTTTTTCTTGCCCTGCTATATATGTGGGTGATGAGTGTTTATTTTCCAGTTATATGACTGTCAAAATTGCCTGTGTGAATGAAAAGTGTAATTGTCATCAGTGCAGACAGACAGCTGTCATCGGCACTGTGGTTCAGGTAAGCAGTGTTTTACATGCCCCTGTGTGTGCTTCTGCCCGAAAGTGATTTTACTTGTAGGACAGCAAATTTGATTGCAGAAAGATTGGGACCACTTATTACAGTTTATATCGGCTGCATTTGGCTGTGCCTGCGGTGTGCCCCATAGCCAGTTTGTTTTGAGTGCAGGATCTTATGTACAGTCCGTGAGGGGTCTTACAAAGGCCTTGCTTTGTACTGGTTCATAATTAAATGTTTGTGGAACAGTAGAGGTCCAAAGAAGCAGCATAGAACTTCAATATGGGACAAATGTACAGTAGGTCTCAAGCTTTGGGAACCGCAAGTCACGTCTGGTCATGCTGGGACTTGTTCCACAAAAACTGAAGTACTGCATGTAGTTCATGCCTGGTGTAGAACATATGGTTAATGAGTCTCTTATAGAATATATGAAATACGTTCTATGGGTTGGAAATGGCAATTCTTCTGTACGTTCAGTAAATTGCTAATGCTGAGAAAAGGGCTGGAATTATTCTGTAAGCTACTATAACATCTTTGTGCTGTAACATCTTAATGTGGATTTTTACTGTTTTGTTTTTTTAAGGATAAAACCAGCAGTGAATAGCTTTGGGGTATAGCTGTTCTGCTGTTCATAATATAAGGTTGTATGGCGTCTGTATCTTTTTGCCCTTTGTGAGTCTAAGCATTGCATAAAACAAGGGGCTGTACCTTTTAACGTTGCATCCTCCATGCCTTGTTTCCCGTTTATAATTAAAGGCTTTGGAACGTAATTATAGGCCAGAGAAAGACGATTACACACAGATGCACATTCTGCAAAGGGTCTTTTCAAAATGGGACCTAGCTGTTAGATTTAAGACATGAGGTCAAGTCCTGGGCTGAAGTGTGCCCATCGCCTACACATGGGGAGGTGGCCATTTTGTGGGCTGTACCATTGTTCATATGAATGCAGGATATTCTTTCATTAGGAACTACTGACATCTCTGAGGCACTCTATCCCTTACTGAGGTCACTGTCTCCAGGCTGCACTCTAATGTACATTCACAGAGGCCACAAAATGGCCGTTACCACGGTACATAGGCTACAGGTGCACAGAAAAAGGATTGTCAAAATGATGTAATACCTCCCAACCGTCCTGATATCAACAGGACAGTCTCGCTTTTCGGATACTGTCCCGCTGTCCCACCCGCGGGTCGCAGTTTCCCGCAGTCGAGCGGAAAGTTGGGGGAGCATCTGCTCGCCGCTGCACAGCAGAGGAGCAGGTTAACACTGAATAAGTGCTAGGAGGAGAGCCTGGGGGCAGCTCAGCCGCTCTGGGAGAGTTGTGCATGGCCCCCCGAGTGACAAAAACTGGGGACATGGCGTGAAGGTACGCCCCCCTCCCCTAGGCCATATGCCCGTTTTTTGGATGGTGCGCACATGGTACAGAATTGACAAGTCCAATTGTTGGGATGTATGATTATTATACTGGTTATGTTATTAAAAAGTATAATGTGTAAATACTCCCAGCACCACAAATGTGTAGAACACACTGTAGGGTCCCAAATTCACATGTATGCAACCTAGATCTACCAGTTCACTTTATAGCATAGTGCCCCAAAGGTGATGCTGCTATAGGGAGGGAGGGAGGGAGGGAAGGAAGGGGAGGGGGTGGAGCCAGTGTGGAGGGACCCCTTTTTTTTTAATTAAACTTTTTTTATATTGTAAGAACATAGGCAAATGCAGTACAATGCACGCTGAGTCCAAACAAATGTACAAAGGGTAATGGAATTAAAGATTGTGGACCTCATTCAGAGTCGCTCGTTGCGGCCGCACGGTCGTACGCCACCGATGTTCACTATACTCCGCATGCGTAAAGTTCGCAATGCGCGTGCGCAAAGTAGCCGCTACCATCAGAAATTTCTCTCTCCTTGAACACAGCCAGGTCGGTAGTTTGAGTGACAGAATGAGGCATTTGTGGGTGGTAACAGGGGAAGGTGCTTGAAAACGGGGGAGTGGAGATCCGAACGCAGGCGTGCCTAATTATGCGAACAGCGTTTTGTGGGAGTGCATACGGTTTATGGGAGTGCATAATTAACAAAGTAGCGTCATGGCACATGTGACATGGGAGGTTTTTACACTGACATGATCATAGAGCTTAAGAGAGGGTATGGTCAACCTTAAGCTCTACGACCAGTTTCGATGGTTCCCGATGGTCTCGATTAATCCTTATATGCCCGGAGATGACGTGCAATGCGTACGAGAAGGGGGTGTATTTTTTTGTCTTCCGACCGCTTCCTCCCCTTGGTTGGCCAGCTACCGATCCGAACTTAGGGACGCAACTTGCGAGGGAATCATTTGAATATCCGGCCCCCTTTCCCGTACGACCGTGCAGCCGCTTCGACCGACTCTGAATGAGGTCCTGTGTGTAAACACATAATAAAGCCATATGGTACCAGATGTGGACTGTGTAACCAAAAAAATCCACTAAACTGTATCGATAAATCCCCAGTAGAGTCATCATCAACACAATTAGGAACAAAAGGGCCAAGGGGGACCTGTTGCTGCTTATTTCATGACTTATCTGTAGATTCAGTTGAGAGGTTCCATCGGATCCTCATACAACGTGTATCTGCGCACATGGCGGGGAATTACACGAGGAAAACCTCTCTGTCTGTGTAGTTGAATAAAAACGACTGAACCTTTCCTGCTTAATAACCTGACGGAACCTCGCCGCTAATTAAATGTCCCCACCTCTCCCCAAGTCATTCAACGAAAGCTCTCGGCTGATACTGAATGAAGGTATTACAGTCTGAGTCTCCCATATCCAAATATTCCGAAATACAGAATATTTTTCGCATGACTGAGAGAGTGGAACTTTTGCTTTTTAATGGTTCAATGTCCACAAACTTTGTTTAAGGCACAAAATTATTGAAAATATTGTATAGAATGACCTGCAGGCTGTGCGTATAAAGTGTATATGAAACATAAATGCAGTCTGTGTTTAGATTTGGGTCCCATTCCCAAGATATTTCATTATGATATGCAAATATTCTAAAATACAGAATATTCCGATATCCAAAATACCCCTGGTCCCAAGAATTTTGCATATGGAAGACTCAACCTGTATCAAAATTCAATTGTGTTATTTAATACTCAAAAAATATTAAAAAAAAATCACATTCAAAATAAAATCCAATTACATTTCACCCAATTTAAAAATAAATATTTTGTGAATGGATTTCCTGTGATATCCCTGCTCTGGTTTTCCCCAATCACCCACCACAGATTTGTTTTATGACTGAGTTGTATTTTATCTGGCACTAAATTGAATGCAGACATTTAACATGCAAACCCAGGGAGGATGATTGATAATTAATTTTTGCGCGTTAATTAGCTATAGTGTATTGCTTCCAGTATGGTGAAATGATACAGAATAGGAAATCAATATGGCCGCTATGTCCTGGTTACAGGAGTAGATGAATCCATTTAGAATATATGTAGTGTTTAATTTGTTACATTGATTGTGCATTAATGTGATAGGGCAGAGTAGGTACGAAGAGTTAATTACTGACACTTGAGCTAAATAACTGACTTCATTTTGTTTTCTTTTCTCTGACCTGATGTCTACAGTTAGTGGTTGTATGTAGTGTTCACTCTAGCACTCTGCACGTGTCACAAACCGTGCAGTTCCTCTATACTGCCAGGGGTGTCGCTCTCTGCTATGGTGCTTCTAGCACACTCAGCTGATGCAACAAACTGCTGAGGTACAGCATAGCATAGTGTGCTAGAAGCAGCAACGCCGGTATGCATGACACGTCGCATTCGGGATGCGACACATCCCGCCACCCTTCGCATGCATGCCGGTTTTATCAATGCCATGACGAACACCGCAAAGAACCCCTGTTTCGGTAAGAGCGGCCGTTTGCAATGGAGGGACTTTTGGGTCTCAGACCCAGAAGCCCCTCTGGCGTCCGTAGGCGCAGGAGGACACACGCGCCGGGCAGGGTGCTGGGATTGGATCCCTCACATAGCACTCTCCCAATAGAAGCCCATCGGCTTCTATAGGGTAACGGCAACCAGGAGATGGCGTTAGCCACCGCAACCAAGCCCCAGAGCGCATCGCATTCCGGGGCTTAGTGTTTATGAGTAATGCAGTCAAACCTGCATTTTTCGGGGGTTTGACCGCATTTCTACCTTTGCTACATCCCGCCCCAGAGCAGAGAGCGACACCACAGGCCGGAAGAAGGAACTGCGTGGGTTGTGACAGGTGCAGGGTGCTATAATGAACACTAGTATGTAATATTAATGAGGAACCTCCAGCCCAACTCTTGGCTCCTATGTTTTCTGTATAGATGAATAATGCTATGTCCATGTTAATTGCCTTTGGGGGGCAAAATATAAATAACATTTCTGTTTTCTTTTTTAAGAAACACGCACAGACAGGACAAAAAAATTGTTCCGTCACTATACTGTTGGATCTTACGACAGTTTTGAGGCTTCCAGGTAAGATCTGACCCTTTTTTATGTATGAAGTGTATTATCTGCCTGTGCCCTGGTATCAATGCAAAATACAGCCGTGTGATTAATAAGAATTGCATTCATGTCCTATTATGAAACCATGTGCACATTATAGGTATTGACTTTTGTGCTGACTTCAGGTGAAAAAAACAAATATTGCATATATTTGAATGTAATTGGTGAGTGGTGGACAACTCCTTTAACTGCTAGTTATCCAATAAACTCCCCAAAACTACACTGGTAAGAAGTTGTCTGCCTTTTTAATCTGCCGAAACTCCCACTGAACCTGTCTCCTCTCTGCCACTTGCAAATAACTTTATTGACACTAGAGAGGAGCTAATGACATAGGATGTTAAAGGAGATAATTTGAAAGCTATGTAACTAAAAAGGTGACATTTATAACAAAATAAAAAGTCTCCTTAGTATGGACCTTTTTGTCCCTACAGTATGTGTAACTTTGATTTTAATTTTTTTTTCCGTTACTTAGGGGCCCATTTATCAACGAGTTTTATCATACGCAAAGAGTTTTAAAACTCCTTGCTTATAATAAATGGTGTTCTAGCCAATCAGCTCCCAACTGTCAATTTTTAAACAGATGACAGTTGGGAGCTGATTGGCTGGAGCACCATTATCATACGCAACCAGTTTTAAAACTCTTTGCTTATGATAAAACTCGTTGATAAATGGGCCCCTTAATGCAATTCATTATGCTGATCAGCTAGGCGCACTAATGAATGGAAATGATGTTTTTTATATTCCCTGTCTTATATTTTGCCGCGTATGTTTACTACACTTGTCTATTCATATATTTCTGGCTGTGGTCTCGCTAACTCTTTGTGACTTTCCACCATGTTTTTCGATCTGTAGTTGCGGCAATTTCTGTGTCCTTATTCCATGACTTCAGCTGCAATGTTTATAAGGGGGGGGGGGGTATTTGAGCTTTTTAGTTTTAAATCTGATGCTATAACAATTTAAACATATGTATTTCATACAACACGCATCATAGTACGTTTACACTGTGCTTTTATCTTGCCCTAAAGTGGTTTACAATGTTCTACAAATGCATGAAAGGTTCGAACTCAAATAGTATTATACATAAGGGATAGGGAGGTAGGAGGCATTTTCAGACACGTATTTCCACCTCCTTGTCTTATGTGACTGCCTATATACCCCATAATTTTGATGTATTTGGGACCTTATTGGATTATGGAGACTTATGTGCATTAGTCGTCTTTTTGGTTTCAGTGTGGTCCTCACCTTGGTCATTTATACTTTTGTTGCTGTCTTTTTCCATGATTACTGCTTTGGTTCGTCAAAGGTTGCTGCATTGTTAGTCCCCCCAGCATCTCCTGGCCTCTCCTATCTCTTCCCTGGCCCTTCCCCATGAAGCCATGGCCCTTTTTTGGGTGCATTATGTCCCTTTGAAAAATGAGGGGGGCGCCAATGCTCTTTCTGGCACAGGGCACCAAAAAATCTAGTTACGGCTCTGCTAGTGTCCCTGGTACACTGGGAGCGGCTTTGCCTGCGGCTAAGATGAAAATAAGACAAAAAAGTTGGGAATCCCGACGCCAGCATCCTGTACCCCAACCCTATGAAACCCTTGGCAGGAATTTGGTGCTCCACAAAGGGTAACGATCCACATTGGTACTCAACTTTTTTGTCCTAGTGCCTTATGCTGGCCATACACCTGCACGATTTCAGGCCGATTGCCCGATTTTCGATGAGTCTTTAGATGGATCTTGTGAAAATCGTGTATTATTTTAGTAAGATAAGATCCGATTTGCGCTCCCGCAGCTGCTATAATCGGATCTTATGATCAGATGTGCAGTCCGTATGGTCCATTGTATCGTGTGCAGATCGTGCCGTTTATTCGCGCTCCATCGTGCAGCAATTCAAGTAATTTCAATGACTGTTTCCCTAATGAGCGCGTGAGGCACAGGATCGATCTTACGACAGATCCTGTGCTAAGAAAAACAACAAACATGTTGCCGGTACTGCCAGGGAGCTCTGGGGAGTCGGACGCTGAATCGGAACGTATGCTGGTCGTGCAGGCAGGGCCGTAGAGAGCCCGGCCGGGCCCTGGTAAAGGAGGGGGCGTGGCCTAATCGCGGGAGGTGTGGTCACGCCCCCTTGACCAAAAAAAGAGAAGTGATGCTGGGGAGGGGGTCGCTGTAAGATCCCCAGCCCAGCGCTAAGCAGCACAGCGACGCCGGGCCTCTCTACACCTGCACCCCAATACTCACTGTCGGGATGCATGTGCCCTGATTCTACTAACTACATCCCATCTCACACCATATGATGTAGAACACTCAGGTGATTGAGGTCACATCTGTAAAACCCTGTGTTTTTATTTTTATTATTTGCTGCATTACATACAAAAATACATTGCCATCATGCCTAGTCTTCCCGGTTAATTACCCAATGCCCCTTTGGCACCAGGACTCTTAAGCACGTTTCTCTTTAGTGGGTGGAGGGTGTACGTGTCCTGGTCAGGGCTAGCTAATAACACTGGTCATGCTAAGTATGTGGCATTGTAGTTTGTTTTTTAGTCTTGTTTCTAAATAATTTTCTTTCCTGTAAAGTTCATCCAACTCTGCTTTACTCCGCTATCTGGTGGTGCCTAAACTTCCTGCCATCTTGGCTCTTCTCGCTCCTTCTATTCGTGGTTAAACATTTTCCCTTTATTTTTGGCTCTGTTTTTCACCCGTTGAATTACGATGCCCCCCCCCCTCTCCCCCTTACCTCCTCCTCCGTCGTTGTCACCAGTCTGAATGCTGCACTGATTTTTCCCTGTACTGCTATGCATAATTACTCATAATTAGCAGTGTGGGCTGACTGACTATTGATCTTACAAGGATTTAGCATCTGTTCTGTAGACACTGCACTTCAGTTGAACACGGTGTAATCTTTGCAGCGCGTACCTGTCTGCGGAACACCGCTACCTGCTGACCCAGCCGTCAGTCCGCACAGCGTATGGTCTGTCAGAGATGGTTTAGGTCGTGTGAGGTGAAATGTGTATGATGTGTGTAATTTTAAACTGAGGGGTCTATTTACTAAGCAGTGTTAGGAGACAGAGTGATAAGGTACCAGCCAATCAGCTCCTAACTGCCATCTCACAGGCTGTGTTTGAAAAATGACAGTTAGGAGCTGATTGGCTGGCACCTTATCACTTTTCACTCTGTCTCCTAACACTGCTTAGTAAATAGACCCCTAAAGCAGGTAAAGACTATTATTGTAAAATGAAAACTGTCGCACAGTTTCCCTTTTCTGATTCAGCAGAAAGTTCCAGAAATCTACACTTTGTTCCATGAGTTGCTGTTTTGTAGTGGTTAGTTGGCATTATTATGATGGGCGGGCGTTTAATATTCAGCTAGATTTTCATACTTCACACACTAAGGGGGAGAATTACTAAAGTGGGGTTTACTGCAGGTTTTTCAGCGGCTTTATGTGCGAAAACAATACCAGACGCACGTAGAAAGAATCCATGTCCAGCAATGTACAAATGCGTCGTCATACACTCAGGGGTATATTTGCTGAAGTGCAGGGTTTTTAGAAGTGGGGATGTTGCCCATAGCAACCAATTAGATTCTAGCTATTATCTTCTATAAGGTGCAGTAGAATCTGACTGGTTGCTATGAGCAACATCTCCACTTCTAAACACCTGCACTTTAGTAAATATACCCCCTAGTCTCAATATGCCATTTGGCACAAGAGTGAGCTGCTCCGAGAGGTATAGCGTTTTTTTAGCTCAAATGTTCATCTTAGTCGCAAGTTCGCAACGCAACGAGTATCCGCCGATTCATTTTACATGCAACACTTGTGCGTTTGTGTGCGGCTGAGTCCCGAATCTGTACAACGGAACTTGGCGTGACAAAAATCCGCGGCCGCTGCAATGTAGCGCTTCGTATACAGATTCAGACGCAGTCACGCACAGATATACAAGTGTCGCATATTAAATGAATCAGGGCAGTCTTGTGAAGCGGTATTGTCACATCGCGTTGTGACGAAGACACATTTTCTGGCTAAAAAGATGCTCAACACAAACCAAGACACAGGGAAACTGGGGCGCCGGGAAGGGATGTTCAGCGCGACTGCGGCGAAAGCCTATGAGAACACATCTGTATCAAGTTGAAGTTTGCTAAACCGTCTGTCCAAACCAGCAGACCACATGCTACAAGTGTGCTCTATAAATGGTTCCCCAGCATATACATAAAGTCTTGTCCCCATAATGTAATAATACATTAGCATTACCCCCATAAATAAGTCAGTCAGTGTTGTCTCCCTAATAAATATCTACCATTCTCTATTTTTCTGTTCTGACAGGCCAGATAGTACAAACTGCGAGCTGGCCCGAATGCAGTAGTCTATGAGATTCCAGCAGCAATGAGATATTGGTGGTATAGCTGTTACATTTATGGCGGCTATTTGTTTTCAGGAAAAATCAGCCTGGTTTTCCCTAAAAACATACTGTATTGCCACTTTAAATACCTGCCTTTGCCTTAATTGTATTCAGATTAGAACTGTGGGCCTGATTCAGAGCCGAACGCTCTGACCAGAGCGCTCGCTCTGAATCAGGGCCCTCCTCCATGAAAATGGAGCGGCCTCCCGGCCGCTCGCATAGCTGTGGGTGACCACCCACAGCATATGCGAGCGTCCATGATGATGGTTGCGATGGTCTTGACCATCGCGACCATCGGGCTTGCGACGGAGACCCTGCGGTAGGGTCTCGCTGCCGCAAGCCCAGGAGTGATTTTGGCTCTATCAGAGCCAAAATCACTCCCACTGACATCACTAGTGATGTCAGTGGGGCCGGCTTCAGACGGTAGGCGTTCCCATGGGAACGCCTCCGTCTGGCAGGCACGCCCCCGGCACGCCCACCAAAGGGGGCGTGCTGTCAATCAACATCGACAGCACGCCCCCTTTGGTGCGAGACCCGGAGTGATGGAGAGCCCGTCGCTCGCCGGGTCTCGCGCATGCGCATGACGGAGCTCCCTCCGTCGTGCGCATGCGCAGTGGGGGAATATCGACCCGCTTGCGAGCGTCCTGCGCTCGTGAGCGGGTCTGAATGACCCCCTGTGGCACTAAATTTAAAGCGGCAATTGGTATATGGTAAAACCAGATTCGTAGTCGTAAAATAAAAAAAAATGCCACTTATATTTAAGCTATTATATCATCGAAATCATATCGATTCCAGAAAATCTGAACCCATTACATTTATCCCATAGCATGCGATTTGAGTTATTTTGTCCCACACAGTGTATTACTCAGATATGACGCACACTAATGCTGGATACACACCTGAGCGATGGATTGGCCGTTCGCCCAACGGGCCGACTGATTCACTGATTTGGTTACTGTGCTGCACATAATTTGTCAATATACACTTACCAATCAGCCGGCCGACATTACTGATCACAGGAAATAGAAGTGCCGCCATTGTCGGCAGTTCTTGCAGCCGGCATATGGGTCGGTTGGTGGGCCACCCATACATACATGCAGGTGCACCGATATATCTGCATGATATATATCGGCTACGGCTGTTCTGCAGAGCCGACCTAATATGTCTGTGAATGGCGTCGTCACAGACATATCGGGTGTACGTACCTGCCGATGCACAAACGATATAATGACAAGTGTGTACCCAGCTGTGTAATACAGAGTGTGGTGTTACAGTAGCTGTATGTGACATACGGATACAGTGTGTAATACAGAATGTAATGTTAAGGCTCATACACATTATACGATGTGCTGTATGAGCTATATTGGTGAAAGATATTGGGTGTACACATTGAATTATATAGTTTATATCGTTCAGTGACGTCATCCTGCCACATCCCTGAACAGGCACTTTCTGACTATATCAGATTGGCCTGATGTCAGATTGGCCTGCATGTTTACACGACAGCAAACATTGTTAACAACCCACTGGAGCATGCATCGTTGGTTGTTCAATGCATACACACTGGACGATATAACGATATATCGTTATCGCTCATATTGTTCACTTTTCTCGTCTAGTGTGTATGCCTCATTAAAGTAGCAGTATGTGATGTGTAATGCACTGTGTGGTGTTATAGTAGCTGTATCTGATGTATGGATACAGTGTAATACAGAGTGTAGTGTTACAGTAGCAATAAGTGATATGCAGGTACAGTATAATATAGTGTGTGTTACAGTAGCAGTATGTGATGTACAGATACAGTAGTATAATATTGAGTGTAGTGTTACAGTAGCATTATGTGATGTACAGATACAGTATAATATAGAGTGTGGTGTGACAGTATGTGATGTACAGATACAGTAGTATAATATATAGTGTAGTGTTACAGTAGCAGTATGTTATGTACAGATACAGTAGTATAATATAGAATGTGGTGTTACAGTAGCAGTATGTGATGTACAGATACAGTAGTATAATACAGTGTGTGTTGTTACAGTAGCAGTATGTGATGTACAGATACAGTAGTATAATATAGAGTGTAGTGTTACAGTAGTAGTATGTGATGTACAAATACAGTAGCATAATATAGTGTGTGGTGTAGCAGTATGTGATGTACAGATACAGTAGTATAATATAGAGTGTGGTGTTACAGTAGCAGTATGTGATGTACAGATACAGTAGTATAATATAGAGTGTGGTGTTACAGTAACAGTATGTGATGTACAGATACAGTAGTATAATATAGAGTGTGGTGTTACAGTAGCAGAATGTGATGTACAGATACAGTAGTATGATATAGAGTGTGGTGTTACAGTAGCAGTGTGTGATGTACAGATACAGTGTAATGCAGAGTGTAGTGTTACAGTAGTATGTGATGTACAGCTACAATAGTATAATATAGAGTGTAGTGTTACAGTAGCAGTATGTGATGTACAGATACAGTAGTATAATATAGAGTGTGGTGTTACAGTAGTAGTATGTGTATGTGAGAGATACAGTGTAATGCAGAGTGTAGTGTTACAGTAGTAGTATGTGATGTACAAATACAGTAGTATAATATAGAGTGTGGTGTTACAGTAGCAGTATGTGATGTACAGATACAGTAGTATAATATAGAGTGTAGTGTTACAGTAACAGTATGTGATGTACAGATGCAGTAATATAATATAGACTGTAGTGTTACAGTAGTAGTATGTGATGTACAGATACAGTAGTATAATATAGAGTGTAGTGTTACAGTAACAGTATGTGATGTACAGATGCAGTAATATAATATAGAGTGTAGTGTTACAGTAGTAGCATGTGATGTACAGATACAGTAGTATAATATAGACTGTAGTGTTACAGTAGTAGTAGTATGTGATGTACAGATACAGTAATATAATATAGAGTGTAGTGTTACAGTAGTAGCATGTGATGTACAGATACAGTAGTATAATATAGACTGTAGTGTTACAGTAGTAGTATGTGATGTACAGATACAGTAGTATAATATAGAGTGTAGTGTTACAGTAGCAGTATGCTATGTACAGATACATTGTAATGCAGAGTGTAGTGTTACAGTAGCAGTATGTGATGTACAGATACAGTAGTATAAATTAGAGGATTGTGTTACAGTAGCAGTATGCTATGTACAGATACAGTGTAATGCAGAGTGTAGTGTTACAGTAGCAGTATGTGATGTACAGATACAGTATAATATAGAGTGTAGTGTTACAGTAGCAGTATGTGATGTACAGATACAGTAGTATAATACAGTGAGCCTGATTCAGACCCGCTCACTAGATACAGCCACTCGCTCCCAGCGTATGCAAATTCAGCTAAGTGACGTCAAGGTAGGCGATTGCACGGCAAGACATAAGCACGCCCACTATGTCTTGGCGTGCGATCACTTTGTGCATGCAGATGCCGACCAGCCTGTCTTTAGCCGACCACTAGCGTACTCATCTCCAGGAAGTATATACAACCATCGGTACATCGGGTTTCATCGGAACTGACAGCAGCGCTTGCAGTTGACTGTACCCTACCGCAAGCACTGCGAGCGCTTCAGTGTATAATTCAACCAGGTGACATGTCCTATGACGCTGCCTGTTAATTATGCACGCCTCTGAAACAGCGATGCATGTGCAATTGCATAACATCAGCCAGGAACAAGCGAGCGGCTGCTTGCGAACGGGTCTGAATCAGGCCCAGAGTGTGGTGTGATAGTAGCAGTATGTGTTACAGTAACAGCATGTGATGTACAGATGCAGTATAATACAGAGTGTGGTGTTACAGTAACAGCATGTGATGTACAGATACAGTATAATACAGAGTGTGGTGTTACAGTAACAGCATGTGATGTACAGATACAGTGTAATACAGAGTGTGGTGTTACAGTAGCAGTATGTGATGTACAGATACAGTGTAATACAGAGTGTGGTGTTACAGTAACAGCATGTGATGTACAGATACAGTATAATACAGAGTGTGGTGTTACAGTAACAGCATGTGATGTACAGATACAGTGTAATACAGAGTGTGGTGTTACAGTAGCAGTATGTGATGTACAGATACAGTATAATACAGAGTGTGGTGTTACAGTAACAGCATGTGATGTACAGATACAGTATAATACAGAGTGTAGTGTTACAGTAGCAGCATGTGATGTACAGATACAGTATAATACAGAGTGTGGTGTTACAGTAGCAGTATGTGATGTACAGATACAGTGTAATACAGAGTGTGGTGTTACAGTAGCAGTATGTGATGTAGGGATACAGTGTAATACAGAGTGTGGTGTTACAGTAGCAGCATGTGATGTACAGATACAGTATAATACAGAGTGTAGTGTTACAGTAGCAGCATGTGATGTACAGATACAGTATAATACAGAGTGTAGTGTTACAGTAGCAGTATGTGATGTACAGATACAGTGTAATACAGAGTGTGGTGTTACAGTAGCAGTAGTGATGTACAGATACAGTATAATACAGAGTGTGGTGTTACAGTAGCAGTATGTGATGTAGGAATACAGTGTAATACAGAGTGTGATGTTACAGTAGTAGTATGTGATGTACAGATACAGTGTAATACAGAGTGTGGTGTTATAGTAGCAGTATGTGATATGCGGAAGCAGAGTAATGCACAGTTCGGTGTTACAGTAGCAGTATGTGATGTAGGGATTCAGTGTAATGGAGAGTGTGGTGTTACAGTAGCAGTATGTGATGTAGGGATACAGTGTAATGGAGAGTGTGGTGTTACAGTAGCAGTATGTGATGTAGGGATACAGTGTAATCAGAGTGTGGTGTTACAGTAGCAGCATGTTATGTACAGAAACAGTAGTGTAATACAGAGTGTGTTGTTACAGTAGCAGTATGTGATGTACAGATACAGTATAATACAGAGTGTGATGTTACAGTAGCAGCATGTTATGTACAGAAACAGTAGTGTAATACAGAGTGTGTTGTTACAGTAGTAGTATGTGATGTACGGATACAGTGTAATGCAGAGTGTGATGTTACGGTAGCAGTATGTGATGTAGGGATACAGTGTAATGCACAGTTTGGTGTTACAGTACAGTATGTGATGTACCGATACAGTGTAATGCACAGGTTGGTGTTACAGTAGCAGTATGTGATGTAGCGATGCAGTGTAATACAGAGTGTGGTGTTACAGTAGCAGTATGTGATGTGCAGTTACAGTGTAATACAGAGTATGGTGCTACAGTACAGTATGTGTTGTACGGATACAGTGTAATGCAGTATGTGATGTACGGATGCAGTGTAATGCAGAGTGTATTGTTACAGTAGCAGTATGTGATGTACAGATATAGTAGTATAATATAGAGTGTGGTGTTACAGTAGCAGTATGTTATATGCAGATACAGTAGTATAATATAGAGTGTAGTGTTACAGCAACAGTATGTGATGTACAGTTACAGTAGTATAATATAGAGTGGTGTTACAGTAGCAGTATGTGTATTGTACTACTGTATCTGTACATCACATACTGCTACTGTAACATCAGTCTATATTATACTGTATCCATACATCACATACTGCTACTGTAACACCACACTCTGTATTACACTGTATGCATACATAACTCTGTATTATACTACTGTATCTGTACATCAGAGTGGTGTTATGGCACAGTATGTGATGTACGGATACAGTGTAATACAGAGTGTGGTATTACAGTAGCAGTATGTTATGTACACATACAGTAGTATAATACAGAGTGTGGTGTTACAGTAGCAGCATGTTATGTACAGAAACAGTAGTATAATATAGCGTGTGTTGTTACAATAGTAGTATGTGATGTAATGCAGAGTGTGATGTTACAGTAGCAGTATGTGATATGTGGAAACAGTGTACTACAGAGTGTGGTATTATGTTAGCAGTATCTGATGTAGCGATACAGTGTAATACAGAGTGTGGTGTTACAGTAGCAGTATGTGATGTACGGATACAGTATAATATAGACTGATGTTACAGTAGCAGTATGTGATGTACAGATACAGTGTAATACAGAGTGTGATGTTACAGTAGCAGTATGTGATATAGCGATACAGTGTAATACAGAGTGTAGTGTTACAGTCTCAGTATGTGATGTACAGATACACTAGTATAATATAGAGTGTTGTGTTACAGTAGCAGTATGTGATATACAGATACAGTAGTGTAATATAGAGTGTGGTGTTACAGTAGCAGTATGTGATTTCAGGGATACAGTGTAATGCAGAGTGTGGTGTTACAGTAGCAGTATGTGATGTACAGATACAGTATAATACAGTGTGTGGTGTTACAGTAGCAGCATGTTATGTACAGAAAATGTAGTATAATATAGCGTGTGTTGTTACAGTAGTAGTATGTGATGTAGCGATACAGTGTAATACAGAGTGTTGTGTTACAGTAGTAGTAGTGATGTAGAGATACAGTATAATTCAGAGTGTGATGTTACAGTAGCAATAGTGATGTACAGATACAGTGTAATACAGTGTGTGGTGTTACAGTAGCAGCATGTTATGTACAGATACAGTAGTATAATATAGCGTGTGTTGTTACAGTAGTAGTATGTTATGTAGCGATACAGTGTAATCCAGAGTGTGGTGTTACTTTAGTAGTAGTGATGTACAGATACAGTATAATACAGAGTGTGGTGTTACAGTAGCAGTATGTGATGTACAGATACAGTATAATACAGAGTGTGGTGTTACAATAGCAGTATGTTATGTACGGATACAGTATAATACAGAGTGTGGTGTTACAGTAGCAGTATGTGATGTACAGATACAGTATAATACAGAGTGTGGTGTTACAATAGCAGTATGTTATGTACAGATACAGTATAATACAGAGTGTGGTGTTACAGTAGCAGCATGTTATGTACAGAAACAGTAGTGTAATACAGTGTGTGTTGTTACAGTAGTAGTATGTGATGTACGGATACAGTGTAATGCAGAGTGTGATGTTACAGTAGCAGTATGTGATATGCGGAAACAGTGTACTACAAAGTGTGGTATTATGTTAGCAGTATCTGATGTAGCGATACAGTGTAATACAGAGTGTTGTGTTACAGTAGTAGTAGTGATGTAGAGATACAGTATAATTCAGAGTGTGATGTTACAGTAGCAATAGTGATGTACAGATACAGTGTAATACAGTGTGTGGTGTTACAGTAGCAGCATGTTATGTACAGATACAGTAGTATAATATAGCGTGTGTTGTTACAGTAGTAGTATGTTATGTAGCGATACAGTGTAATCCAGAGTGTGGTGTTACTTTAGTAGTAGTGATGTACAGATACAGTATAATACAGAGTGTGGTGTTACAGTAGCAGTATGTGATGTACAGATACAGTATAATACAGAGTGTGGTGTTACAATAGCAGTATGTTATGTACGGATACAGTATAATACAGAGTGTGGTGTTACAGTAGCAGTATGTGATGTACAGATACAGTATAATACAGAGTGTGGTGTTACAATAGCAGTATGTTATGTACAGATACAGTATAATACAGAGTGTGGTGTTACAGTAGCAGCATGTTATGTACAGAAACAGTAGTGTAATACAGTGTGTGTTGTTACAGTAGTAGTATGTGATGTACGGATACAGTGTAATGCAGAGTGTGATGTTACAGTAGCAGTATGTGATATGCGGAAACAGTGTACTACAAAGTGTGGTATTATGTTAGCAGTATCTGATGTAGCGATACAGTGTAATGCAGAGTGTGGTGTTACAGTAGCAGTATGTGATGTAGGGATACAGTGTAATGGAGAGTGTGGTGTTACAGTAGCTGTATGTGATGTAGGGATACAGTGTAATGCAGAGTGTGGTGTTACAGTAGCAGCATGTGATGTACAGATACAGTATAATACAGAGTGTGGTGTTACAGTAGCAGCATGTTATGTACAGAAACAGTAGTGTAATACAGAGTGTGTTGTTACAGTAGCAGTATGTGATGTAGGGATACAGTGTAATGCAGAGTGTGGTGTTACAGTAGCAGCATGTGATGTACAGATACAGTATAATACAGAGTGTGGTGTTACAGTAGCAGCATGTTATGTACAGAAACAGTAGTGTAATACAGTGTGTGTTGTTACAGTAGTAGTATGTGATGTACGGATACAGTGTAATGCAGAGTGTGATGTTACAGTAGCAGTATGTGATAAGCGGAAACAGTGTACTACAAAGTGTGGTATTATGTTAGCAGTATCTGATGTAGCGATACAGTGTAATGCAGAGTGTGGTGTTACAGTAGCAGTATGTGATGTAGGGATACAGTGTAATGGAGAGTGTGGTGTTACAGTAGCTGTATGTGATGTAGGGATACAGTGTAATGCAGAGTGTGGTGTTACAGTAGCAGCATGTGATGTACAGATACAGTATAATACAGAGTGTGGTGTTACAGTAGCAGCATGTGATGTACAGATACAGTATAATACAGAGTGTGGTGTTACAGTAGCAGCATGTTATGTACAGAAACTGTAGTGTAATACAGAGTGTGGTGTTACAGTAGCAGTATGTGATGTAGGGATACAGTGTAATGCAGAGTGTGGTGTTACAGTAGCAGTATGTGATGTGCAGTTACAGTGTAATACAGAGTATGGTGCTACAGTATGTGTTGTAAGGATACAGTGTAATGCAGGATGTGGTGTTACAGTAGCAGTATATGATGTAGGGATACAGTGTAATGCACAGTTTGGTGTTATGGTACAGTATGTTATGTATGGATGACGTGTAATACAGAGTGTGGTGTTACAGTAGCAGTATGTGATGTACAGATACAGTAGTATAATACAGAGTGGTGTTATGGTACAATTTGTTATGTATGGATGATGTGTAATACAGAGTGTGGTATTACAGTAGCAGTATGTGATGTGCAGGTACAGTGTAATTCAGAGTATGATATTATAGTACAGTATGTTTTGTATGGATACAGTGTACCTGGGCTAAAATGGGCTTCAAAATGGGGAAAGAACACACTGCAGTACTATTTCTACACATCAAATACTGTATCCATACATCTGTCACTGCATTACACTGTATTCACACATATCACGTTCGCTAGCCCCGTTGAGCAACTGAAGTTCAGTCGCTACGGGGCTCGCAACAAGACGGGCGGCTGTCGATATTGATTGCCAGCTCGCCCCGTTTTGTAGGCGGGGAGGGGGGGGTGGCTGCACAAACGACTGTGTTCCATTAGGAACGCCTGGCGTTTATAGGGCGGACTAACTGACATCACTACTGATGTCAGTAGTGGGCTTCCTGCTCTATTAGAGCAGGGAGTCCACTCGGGCTTGCGGCAGGGTCTCGTCGCAAGCCCGATGGTCGTGATAATCTCAACGGTCTCCAGCCCGCTCGCACAAGCTGTGGGTGGTCACCCACAGCTTTGTGAGCGGCCGGAAACAAACAACCAAAAAAACGCCCACATTCAGAGCGAGCACCCGCTAGCAGCGACCAGCTCTGAATCAGGGCCTATATCCACACATCATACACTTTATTACACTGTGTCCACACATCACATACTGTATTACACTATATCCACACATCATACACTTTGTTACACTGTAACCACACATCACACACTGTAACCACACATCACACACTGCATTACACTGTGTCCACACATCACATACTGTATTACACTATATCCACACAGCATACACTTTATTACACTGTAACCACACATCACACTATAACCACACATCACACACTGCATTACACTGTGTCCACACATCACATACTGTATTACACTAGATCCACACAGCATACACTTTATTACACTGTAACCACACAACACACACTGTAACCACACATCACATACTGCATTACACTGTGTCCACACATCACATACTGTATTACACTGTATCCACACAGCATACACTTTATTACACTGTAACCACACATCACACACTATAACCACACATCACACACTGCATTACACTGTGTCCACACATCACATACTGTATTACACTATATCCACACATCATACACTTTATTACACTGTAACCACACATCACACACTATAATCACACATCACACACTGCATTACACTGTGTCCACACATCACATACTGCATTACACTATATACACACCATACACTTTATTACACTGTAACCACACATCACTCAATGTATCCACACATCACATACTGCATTACACTATAACCACACATCACACACTGCATTACAATGTAACCACACATTATACACACATCATACACTGCATTACACTATAACCACACATCATACACACATCATGCACTGCATTACACTGTATCCACACATCACACACTGCATTATACTGTATCCACACATCACACACTGCATTACACTATAACCACACATCATACACACATCACACACTGCATTACACTGTAACCACACATCATACACACATCATACTGCATTACACTATAACCACACATCATACACTGCATTATACTGTATCCACACATCACACACTGCATTACATTGTAACCACACATCATACACTGCATTACACTGTAACCACACATCATACTGTATCCACACATCACACACTGCATTACACTGTATCCACACACCACATACTGCATTACACTGTATCTGCACATCACACACTGCATTACACTGTAACCACACATCACACGCTGCATTACACTGTATCCACACACCACATACTGCATTACACTGTATCCACACATTACACACACTGCATTACACTGTATCCACATATCACACACTGCATTACACTGTATCCACATATCACACACTGCATTACACTGTAACCACACACTGCATTACACTGTAACCACACATCACACACTGCATTACACTGTAACCACACATCATAATCTGCATTACTCTGTATCCACGCATCACACACTGCATTACATTGTATCCACGCATCACACACTGCATTACACTGTAACCACACATCACAGACTGCACTACACTGTATCCACGCATCACACACTGCATTACATTGTATCCACGCATCACACACTGCATTACACTGTATCCACTCATCACACACTGCATTACACTGTAACCACACATCACACACTACATTACACTGTATCCACGCATCACACACTGCATTACACTGTATACACGCATCACACACACTGCACTACACTGTATCCACGCATCACACACTGCATTACACTGTATCCACACATCACACACTGCATTACACTGTAACCATGCATCACACACTGCATTACACTGTATCCATGCATCACACACTGCATTACATTGTATCCACGCATCACACACTGCATTACAATGTAACCACACATCACAGACTGCACTACACTGTATCCACGCATCACACACTGCATTACATTGTATCCACGCATCACACACTGTATTACACTGTATCCACTCATCACACACTACATTACACTGTAACCACACATTACACACTACATTACACTGTATCCACGCATCACACACACTGCATTACACTGTATACACGCATCACACACACTGCACTACACTGTTTCCACGCATCACACACTGCATTACACTGTATCCACACATCACACACTGCATTACACTGTAACCATGCATCACACACTGCATTACACTGTATCCATGCATCACACACTGCATTACACTGTAACCACACATCACACACACATCACACACTGCATTATACTGTAATTACACATCACACACTATATTACACTGTACATTGTAACCACACACTGCATTACACTGTAACCACACA